>BGNK01000233.1:45248-61514 GCA_003297005.1 Symbiodinium sp. clade A Y106 | reverse complement strand
ACCCCAAACCTTCAAATTCGATCCCCTAAACCCAAAACCCTAAAACCCCTAAAGCCCAAACCTTCAAATTCGATCCCCTAAACCCAAAACCCTAAAACCCCTAAACCCCAAACCTTCAATTCGATCCCCTAAACCCAAAACCCTAAAACCCCTAAAGCCCAAACCTTCAAATTCGATCCCCTAAACCCAAAACCCTAAAACCCCTAAAGCCCAAACCTTCAAATTCGATCCCCTAAACCCAAAACCCTAAAACCCCTAAAGCCCAAACCTTCAAATTCGATCCCCTAAACCCAAAACCCTAAAACCCCTAAAGCCCCAGAAGCCCTGGGCCTTGAGGCTTGGGATTTCAGGTTTTCGGGTTTAGGGCCATAGGCCCCAAAGTAGTTCCGTTTTGGGATTACCTTATAGAATTCTAAATATGAACCCCAAAAAGGAACTACTTTAGGGCTCAGGGTTTTTGAGAATCTGAGAGATCCGAGGATTCATAGATACCCTGTTAGCTGGGCTTCGGAGTACCTTTTTTTTTAAATTTTTCTTAAAGGAACCATTATATTATGAAATACAAGTTTATACTGTTTTCTCGCTGGTTACTTAAAAGCCGTGCTAAGCAAACATGGACGTCAAAGGCTGGGCCCCTTTATTGCCTAGAGTGTCTTGGGGGGTCGAGCCGGTAGATTCAGGGACTGGTATTCGCATGCCATCGGCGCAATGCCAACTCATTCAGCAAATCCCAGCATAGTACGCGCGGTGCGAGAGGGAGGCGGGCTGTGCGCCTGAACGTCCCAGCGTGCAGTTCGGGGCGGGCGAACACTCAAACTATCCTTGATGAAATCAACCATCGGTGCAAGTGACCTTCACCCAACACCCAAAACCTCGTAACCCTAAATCCAGTGTAGGATTCCAGGGTTGTTGGAGACATGTCAGTCTTCTGTAAACCCCCCGGCCGTAGTACAACTGGTATAATGTCCCTTAATCTACACAACCGTTTCAACTCCTTCTGAAAGAATCCTAGACCTCAAGCCCTAAACATCAGACCCAAAACCCTAAACTCCCAACGCTAAATGCAAACCCTGTAAACCCTAGAAGCCCTAAACCTGCTCGCCCTTTCCCTAAACCAATCCTAAACTTCAAACAGTACCTGAAGTTATAGTAGGATCTCTCATATAATATGATTGAGGCGTATTCCTTAATTGAGGGACCTTAAAAGTCCCTAAACCCCAAACCCTAAAGCCTACAATCCTAAAGCCTACAACCCTAAACCCTAGTTAAGAGATATTGTGAAACTCATCTACCCTTAACCAACCCTCCACGCTACACCGTGCCTTCAGTTGTAGTAGGATCTCTAATATTATTTATTAAGGTATGTTGTGGTATGTTCCTTAATTACAGTGAACCCCAAAAAGTTGGAACATAGTTTTAGGAGGATTCATGCTGGGATTCCCTATACTCTACTGTAAGGACATGAGGCCAATGATGTTCCAACTTTCTGGCTTCTGCTATAAGGATCTCTAGTATTATTTATTGTAGTAGGATCTCTAATATTATCAATTAAGGTATATTGTGGTAGATTCCTTAATTAAGAGACAATGGAAGGCCCATCCACATCGGCCCCTTCGGCTCCCGCCTCGCGGCCAACGGACTATGCGGATGCCCCTTGGAGCGGTAACTGAAAGGCTCCTTTCCCAGAGGGTCCATATACACTACTATTATGGAATTAGGCCCCAAAAAAACCATCCCCATTATGGTTTTTGGGACCTAATTCCATAGTAGTAGTGTATATATGGACCCTCTGGGTTTGAGGGAGCCTGTACTTTAGGGTAGAGAGTTTAGGGTTTTGGATTCCTTTGAAGGGCTCATTTAGGGTTAGGACTTGGCGTATGGAGTTTAGGGTTCAGGGTTCCTTTTGAGGGTTCCTGTTTAGGTTGCTTTTGTTTAAGCGTTGTAGGGTTTTCATAGTTGAGCCTTGCAAGGTGTTGTGTAATGGGGTCCATGTATCTGAAATAAGATTTCTACAAAGTTATCAGGTTAAGGTTCAACAAGCATGGTGCACAGCGGTGCGCTGCTGTAGCTCGTTTCTGGCTGACTGAGTGGGCACGAGACGAGAGACAGAGGAAACAAAGGCAGCAAAAAGACAAGTGCGGCGAGGTCGATAGCTTTCATGAGCCTCCTCAGCAGGATATGCCAAGCAAGCATAAACCTTGCGTCTTTCAAGCTCTTCCGCCCGAAACCTTAAATTAGCGACTTACTTTAAACCTGCAATCCTACAGGCCCCATCAAACCTGAAATCCTACATGCATAAACTCGATAACCTACATGCTAAGCTATCTCACAACCCGGAATTCATGGCCTCCGCCGCCCCATGGTCGTGGAGACGCCGTGCAGAGCAATTGCCACCGAAGAGCGCCAGGCTAGCTCTGGCTTTGGAATTTCACCCAGAGACTCCAACATCCCTTAATTAAGGAGTATTCCTTAAATCATATTAGGGATCCTACTATAGTTTAAGGAATATTCCTTAATTAAGGGATATTGGAGTCTCTCGGCATTTCTGCAGCCCACAAATGACAAAGCAAACCGCACAGAAGCAAGCAAAGAAATCAAGCAGACAGGCCAACAGACATAAACAAGACTACACAAACACAAACACACAACCAATCAATCAATCTATCTGTCTATCTGTCTATCGCTCTGTCAATCAAGAAATAAGACAAAACAAGCAAGCACGAAAGCAAGCAAGCAACACTTCTTCTCCTCCGGTCCAAGCCTTCTTCATCAACTTTGGGCGTTTCTGTCAACCAGGATTCTTTCGACTCCGATTCCTTCAACTATAGGATTTACGGTTTAGGGTTTATCAGGGTTTAGGGTTTAGGTTTCAGGGTTGAGGGTTTGGGTTTTAGGGTTGAGTGCATCTGCTGGGTACAGTGACAGAATCCGCTGGAGACATTTGAAGGAATCTTGGGGGGAAAGTTGAAAGAATCTGTTTGTGACCAATGGCTTCTCCTCCAGAGCTCGAAATTCCTCTGACAAACCTTAAGGACGAAATGAACCCTAAAAGGGTTTAAGGTTCATATACCATATAGGGATTCATAGTATATGGGTATAGGGCCCCTACTTTTTAAGGGTCTTTTGGTCCTCCAGGAATGGGCCCTAAACTAGACGTGACCAGACCATTACCCTCCCCTGAAAAAATCGGCATCCATCACGAAAGGTAGCATCGAAAGCACCAAAAACCCAGAGAGCCCCATACACCTTATAGTCCAACCCTCCACCCTACACCGTGCCTTCAGTTATAGTAGGATCTCCAATATTATTTATTAAGGTATGTTGTGGTATGTTCCTTAATTATAGTGACCCCCAGAAGGTTGGCACATCGATTTAGGATGATTCATGCTGGGATTCCCTTTAATTTACTTTAAGGGCATGAGGCTAATGATCTTCCAACTTTCTAGCTTCTACTGTAGTTCGGAATATACCTTGAATTGTAAGGACTTCACATTGCCAATACCCCTTAACTATGGTTTCAGCTACATTCCTTAATTAGGGGGTGTTGGGATCTCGGGGAATACAAGACAACATAAGACGACCAAAAGAATTAGATAGGGGCCCGAAAGATCGCCTGGACACAAGGATCCGATTTTTGGGGCTGTCAGACCCTTATTTTTGTGTGTCCTTTTGTTGCCTTGAGCCTGGAAGCCTTCGAAGAAGGCGGAAGCCTTCAACCCTAAACCCCAAAGCTCTAAGTCCCGGAACTCTAAACCCCTAAATGGGCCCCTAAACCTTAAAACCCCAAAGCGCAAACCCCCAACCCTATAAAGCCTAAACCCTAAAACTCTAAGTCCCGAAACTCTAAACCCCAAAATGGGCCCCTAAACCTTAACACCCTAAAGCCTAAACCCCCAAACCCCAAGCCCCAAACCCTAAACCCCTAAATCCCTAAACCTCAAACCCTACACCCTTATAGCACCCTTAAAGGAATCCTTTAGTACCCCTATAGTACCCTAAAAGGAATCCCTACCCTATAAAAGCCTAAACTTCGAAGCCCTAAGTCCCTCAAACCCTACGAACCTAAGTCCCGAAACCATCAAAAAACCATCGAAAACCCTATTCCCTAGACCTTGAAGCCAAAGCCCGTAAAAACCTAAAGCCCTAAAGCCTACACACCTAAAGCCTAGAAAAAACCCTAAAACCCTCAAGCCTAAACACCTAAAGCCTAGAAAACAAAAAAAACCTAAAACCCTAAAGCCGAAGCCTTCATCCTTGGCAGGCGTGGCAGAGAGGGATCTCGGCGCTGCAGGGGCTCCCCCCACTTGGCGATCAGAAGGCTCATCGCAAGGTACGACCCTGAAGTCTCTAGGTAGGGATTCCTTTTAGGGTACTATAGGGGTACTATAGGATTCCTATAAGGGTACTATAAGGGTGTAGGGTTTGAGGTTTAGGGATTTAGGGGTTTAGGGTTTGGGGGTTTAGGGTTTTAGGGTTTTAGGGTTTAGGGTTTAGGGGTTCAGGGTTTCGGGACTTAGGGGTTTCGGGTTTAGGGTTTAGGGGTTCAGGGTTTGGGGCTTAGGGCTATTGTTTAGGTCATAAGTAGAGTCATTATTGGGGTAACTCCGTTTTGGGTACTTAAATAGCTCTACTTATAATATCCTATATAAATACTAAGTCACCTAGGCCTCAATTTAAACCCTAAAGGCCCTGGACAGTGAACCCATTGGATTCCTTCTATAGCAACCCTTATAGTAGGGTACCCTAGACCTGTACAGTAACTGTAACCCTTAAAAGGCAGGCTTTAAGGAGCGCTAAACCAGAGGTCATTTCCTGCTGTGGTGCGCAGTGGCAGGCGGCATTGCAAGTCCTGGCGGAGATTGCAAAACATGCAGTGCCCAATGTCTCTGAGCCATTATTGAGTATTTATTGGTCTCGAGACCCTAAACTCTACCTACAGGGGCATACCTCTCACCCTTTTTTCAAGGTACTTACTTTTCTGAATAGCAGATCCAATCCATAGAGCAAGGTACCTGAAAGATGTGTAGGGTATGACCCTCTATGTAAACCCCAGGGCCAACGTCTCAAGACTGTGTCCTTCCAAAGGTTTCCCTGAACCCGGCCCCCGAAGCCGAAGCCTACATGTACAGGGTTTGCAAAGCACAACGTAGGTCTTTGTGCTACTAGCCTACAAGTATCCCAGCCGTTCAGCATTTCGTTTTCGGAGGTAGGCATAGTAGTCCCTGAAGTGGCCTTACCGTGTGTCGTTGTTCTCTCCAGGGGATTCGACTCTGCTCACGCCTATCGGCTGCACCTTAGGTTCAGTTTTGAATACTGGACAACTAGGAGTGCCCGAAAATAGGGGACCCTAATATAGTACCCTAAATAGTAGGATCCTTATTACAAGGACCCCAAAATCAGGTCTCCCAACTAAGGTTTATGGCTTCAGTGCAGCCATCACTGCCTGTGAGCGGGGAAGGCAGTGGCCCTCGGCACTCCACCTGCTTTCGGAGATGGGGTCGCTTCGGACTGCGCCCAACGTCTTCAGCTTCAGTGCCGCTATCAGTGCCTAGGTTCTTGAGTAGTACCCTTTTGCCCTTTTTAGTTTGGGGTTTCCTTATTAAAAAAACTGAATATTAGGACAAAGGGTACCCTTATTATGAAGGGCCTACTCAAGAACCTAGGTGCTTGTGAGAAGGGCGGCGAATGGCAGATGGCCTTGCTTCTGCTGTCAGAAATGCCACTCGAGTCTCTCCTGCCAAATGTCTTCAGCTTCAGTGCTGCTATCAGCGCCTGCGAGAAGGGGAGCAGATGGCAGATGGCTTTGCTGCTGCTTTCAGAAATGCCATCTGCCCGCGTGGCTCCCGACAGAGTCAGTCTCAACGCGGCGATCAGTGCGTGTGAGAAACTAGGCAGTTCAGCAGTACCGTTTTGCCCTTTTCGTTTAGGGGTCTCCTTGTTGGAACCCGAAAAGTAAGAGCAAACCCTAAACCCTAAACCCTACACCCTAAACCCTATAGCAAGAGCAAGGGTACGCTTGCGATTCAGAGGCGACTCGGGAACCTAGGAAAAGAGCCGAGTGGCAGATGGCCTTGGCACTGCTGTCAGCGATGCAGGACGCCACCGTCGCCCCCAACGACCGTACCTTGAGTGGCACACCCTACCCCTTTTTTAAGGGACCTACTTTTTGTATATGAGAGAACCCAACCATAAAACTAGGTACCCTAAAAGAGGGGGTAGGGTATGACCCTCCAGGTACTTTCAATGCGGCCATCAGCTCCTCTGAAAAGGCTGGGGAGTGGGAGCTGGCTCTATCTTTGCTCTCGCAAATGCCCGGAGAACGTGTCATGCCGGATGAGATTAGCTTCAACGCGAGCATCAGTGCATGTGAGAAACGTGGGGAGTGGCAGGCGGCCTTGTCCTTGTTGGCCGAGATGCTTTCAGCCAGAATGTCGCCAAGCACAGTCGGCTTCAGTGCCGGCATCAGTGCATGTGAGAAAGCTGGTGAGTGGCAGGTCGCCCTGTACCTCTTGTCACAGATGCCTGCAGCAGAGATTCTACCCGATCAAGTTAGTTTCAGCGCAGGCATCAGCGCATGTGAGAAAGCCGGCCAGTGGAAGCTAGCCCTTGAAATCCTGTCGCACATGTCCGCAGCCCAAGTACTGCCTGACGATATCATCTTCAATGCCTGCATCGGTGCCTGCGCGAAAGGCGAAAAGTTTCGAATTGAACAGGAAAGGCGACGAAAGCCTCAGACTTCACACCCTGGAGCACTTTTTCATAGCCCCGCCCCGCGTCTTGAAGTCCATGGATCTTGGACCCTAAACCACTTGAAATCTCTTGACTCTTAGCCGTCAAGCCTACAATCCGATGATGCCGGACACTGGGATTCTATGATCCACTGGTGAGGGCTCCTTATTTCGCTTTGTTTATACAATTCCTTAAGCAGGTAGACGCCCCAGGGTCCAGGTAAGCACCAAAGCCTCAAAGCCCTGAAACCCTGAAGAAGCTCCAAACCCCTAAAGCCTAAAGTCCCAAAGACCTAGAAACCTAACCTCTCCTTCGCAAAAAATGAACACCATAATTGCTTTCATAGCTCATCAAAACCCAATCTTTTTGTTCCTGTATCTTTGTGTAGGCTTCACGATACACCCTACAGCCCGTGAACCCTAAACCAACAGAAAAACCGAGAGACTCCAATATCCCTTAATTAAGGAATATTCCTTAAATTATAGTAGGTTCCTTTCTATGATTTTCGGAATACTTCTTTGAGGGATGTTGGAGTCTCTGGGAAAGGTTGTGCCTCGGCCGGAAGCCTTGGAAATGGGCCTGCGGCAGTCACTGAAGGCGGGCGCGTCGTTGCATCGAAGTCTGGGTTGCTTCGGGTGTGGGGTTTGGGTTTAGGGTTTAGGGTTTAGGCTTCCAGGGATGTAGAATTTTGGTTCCAGGGATGTAGGATTTCGGGCTGCGTGTTTAGGCTTTCGGTGTTGGAGTTTCGCAGAACACGGGGTTCCAATCGAGTGATACTAAGTACTTGCAAATTGGATCCTCAGTTGAAGCTAGGTTTCAAAGCGCAACAGCACCGCTGCTGGGTATTGCTGCTGGCATCATTTTTTGTATTACCCGCACATAGATTTAAGCAGTGTCAGCGTGATGCTGTGACAGACCTTCTGTTTCAGTGCATGGCAGAGAGCTACTTAAGGCCTTAACTCCAAACCCTAAACCCTGACCAAAGGCCTGTCCAGAACTCTTTGCCTAAAAGGCAAGCACTTGGAGCGAAGCCCGAAAGCCCAAACTCTGAAGCCTAGACTTCAAAACGATATGGGAGTTTCCGAAAATTAGGGCTACCGTATTTGGGGTCTTTATAATAACAATAAGGATCCTATTATTTAGGGTACTATATTAGGGTCCCCTATTTTCGGAAACTCCCATATTCTAGTTATTCTAGTTCTTAAAGCCCCTTGATTGCTTGATTTCGAGTTCTGCAGATGTAACTTTATTTCAGGAGTTATTAGGCTCAGGGTTTGGGGGTAGGGCCTGTGCGTTTTGGGGTTGATTAACTGGGTCCGTTGGACTGTTAGGGTTATTGGAAGGACAGGACTCTATAACAGAGGAAACAGGTGACGGCACAACAAAATGCAACTGCATGGGAGAATGCGGGTAGAGCTTCTTAATCCCTAAACCCTAAACCCTAAACACTTCTTAATCCGAATTAGGACCGCGAGAAAAACTCTTGTAGAACCCTTAAACGAAGCCTTAGCCCTCGAAGATCCCTATACCCTAAACCCTAAACCCTATACGGCTCTTAGAAACGCCAAAAACCAACACTTATACCCTGAACCCCCGAGCCCCAAACTCCCAAAAGCCTGTTTTTGCGGCTTAGGGTTTTAGGGTTTAGGGCTTAGGGGTTTAGGGTTTAGGGGTTTAGGACTTTGTAAGTCTGTTAAAAGTAGCGTTGTATTTGGGGTAGCTCCATTTAGGGTACTTATACAGCTCTACTTGTAACTTACTCTGAACGCTAAACCCTAAAACCCAAACCCTAAAACCTGAACCCTAAAACCCAAAAAACCTAAACCCCAAACACCAAAACCCTAAACCCTACTTACTAAGTCCCCTGGGTCTCCATGTAAAGCTCTAGACCCTCCCAAGCCGTGAGTAGCGAGGCGAGCAGCACGCCGCCTCAGGTGCCGGGTCTCGGGTCATGCAGGTAGTTAGCCAGCCATGGGGCGTTTAAGGCTTAGAGTTTAGGGTTTGGGGTTTAGGGGTTTAAGGTTCAGGGGTTTGGGGTTTAGGGGTTTAAGGTTTAGGGGTTGCGGCTTTAGGGTTCCTGAGTGGTACCCTTTTGCCCTTTTTCTTGTGGGGTTTTCTTTTTGGGTTCCCTGATCAAAACACAATGGCAGGAGAAAGGATACCCTCACTACAACGGTGCTATTCAAGAACCTAGATTATAAATTCTATTGGGTCCTATTGAGTGCGTAAACTGCCATGTTTGGGATTACCGTCAAATCCTCAAGGACGACCTAGCAAGAAGGTTGTAAGCAGTCATAGTGAACTCGACTTAAAGGTTAGCCCTAAACTCCAAATCCGAAACCCTAAACAATCCTGAGCACAAAACCCAACCTAAAGCATTTCCGGATTTCGGAATTCCGTGTGTTTCCGGGCTGGAAGTTACCCTAAATCCTAAACCCTCTCAAGCCACAGCCCTAAGCCCTACGCCTAAAAGCCCTGAACTCAAATATGTTGAGCCTTAAGTTGAGCAGGCGCTTGCGCGTGCCGGGTTGCTGTCTGAGGATCCCGAGGCAACACGCTAAGGGCCTGAGGGTCCATATACCCAAATAGGGTTCCTTTAACGGTTCCCTTAAGGGTATCATAAGGGTTAATATTAAGGCCATACGGGTCTAAGGGTCCTTGTACCTTTGTAGGAGTTTCCGAAATCAGGGGTACCTTATTTTGGGGTCTTTATAAAAAGGATCCTCTGCAATTTAGGGTACTATGTTAGGGTCCCCTATTTTCGGAAACCCCCATATAGTATTATGTAATATATACTGTGGCCTTGGCCTTAACGTAGTCCTTAACCATGAAGCCCTAGAGTCCTCATATAGGTAGTTTGGGGCCTAAGTATTTATTTTTGGAGTACATGGACCCTTAGGGACAGGGAAGGATTTGTTTAGGCCTTGGGATTCAGGGTTTTTAGCAGCGTTAGTTCTAAGGCCAATACTATTGTGAACAGTGTCATAGGGTGCTGCATTTTGAGCAGGGTTGTTCAAGGCACTATGGATTCGATGGGGCTGCACACGTTTCTGTTAGGGTTCTAGAGCCTTTTGCCCTTCGAGGGCTTCAAAGCCTTGAGGGTGTAGGCGGGTGAATACTCCATCTGGGTGGTTGTCACTATTAGGGTCCCTTTTTGGGTCCTTATTTTAATACGGCACCTATACCATAATTTTGACAACCACCCATTTGTTCGGGCTTGCGATTAGCCGTTGTTGGCTTAGGGTTTGAGGGTCTAGGAAGTTAGGTTTCAAGTTTTTGCGGCAGTATCATGGACAGCCAATCGCCCACTTTTTGGGTCTAGGTCCCTGAGTAGTACCCTTTTGCCCTTTTTTGTTTAGGGTCCCCTTATTAAAAACTGAGTAGTAGGAAAAAGGGCACCCTTATTATAAAGTGGCCACTCAGGAACCTAGGGGTAGTGTGGCCGGGCTTTCGGTGGCAGCCACTGGTGCCTCAAGGGCCTGCTGAGGAAGGCTAATTAAGGCTGAACAACGCCCAGTCAAGCAGGCTCGACCCTTCACGGCAGTTGATTGAAGTGGGACTGCTAGAAGGCTTGCTGAGGAACACCGATGTACACATCCAGGATCGCGCGCTGCTTTTGGTCTTGTGGTCGCAAGCAAGGTACGGAGACTTCTGTACGGCACTGTACGACCACATCCTTGATTTCATCGATTCGAGTGGGAGCTCCGTGGGGAACTTGGAAATCACATCGTGGAGCCACAAAACACGCAGGGTGAAAGCGGCATGAGAACAAGGCAATCGTAATGACGACACAACTCAGCGTTGTTGCACCACTCGCAATACCAGGATCCACATGTCAAAAACCCGTAAAAGCAGAACTATCAAGGACAAATACGAGTTGTCACAGGCATAATCACATACTAAAAGTTATTGTAGCTAGTAAGATGACCAGCTGAAATGGATCGTGTGCTACTGAACAATGTAAGCAAAGAAAGCTACAGAGGCCTACACGGACACTCATGGGATATAATAGTGGGGCCTAAATAATTACCTACAGCATTTTTAGGGTCCCTTATTATTATTATTGTAAGTATACTATAATGGCACCAAAACCCTATTCTAATTATTAAAGCCCCTATAGTATGGACAAAGGTTCTATCATAGAGTAGGCGACTGCCACCGCTTGTTTTGTGCCTTGTACTCTAGCAGCATAGCATCTTGGTCAAGAGAACATTAAGTTGGCAACAGCAATGTTCAGCGATGTCCATGCCACCTTCATACTCGCCATGATTGACCTTGCCATCATCAACACCACCCTAAACCCTAAACCCTAAACGACGACCAGTACCAAGCCCTTCCTTCCACTTGTTCCTGAACTGCAAGGGACTACAGGATAACAGGGTTCCTTTGATGGGTTTGGGGGTCTTTGGGCTTCTGAAGCGTTCACAACGCATCGAACCGCTGATCCTTGCTGGTTAGGATTTGGAATTTGAGGTTCAGGGCCAAAGCTTAGGATTGAAGGTATGATTAGGGTTTAGGGGCTTGGTTGTTTTTAGAGTGTCGCACAGTTGCGCATGCGCCTCATTCGTCATACAGGGAGCTCCTATGTGTTATGAAGGGAGCGCCAGCTTCATCCCAGGCTCGAAGCTTAGGGCTTCATTATACTTTGGAGCTGTGATTCGTTTGGCCCTTTGCATTGTAGTTGCGATAACGTAGTCAGCTTAGATGTGGAATAAGTATTGCTGATAGCGATTCAATTATAGTCTGTAGTCTACGATGTAGCAAAAACTACTCCAACAAGAGTGTCCTGACTACCCAAATCCTTTAAACACTCCCAACCTTACTAATACTGTCTCAAGCTACTGGGACGCTTTGCGGAGGCGATGCGGTTGTCGTTAGCCTATGTGCATTCTGGTCTCGCTGTGGATGCTGCTTGGCCTTCGAGCATTCCGGAGTTCAGGTTTCGAAGGAGTTCCTGTAACCAGAAACTCCAATACCCCTTAATTAAGGAATATTCCTTCCTTCAATCATAGTAGGGATCGTACCATAATTTAAGGAATATTCGTTAATTAATGGGTTTTTCAGTCTATGAGTATCCCCAAACTCTACAAACAATAGTAGGGTATGATCCTTTAATTACAGGGTCTAACTCCTAAAACGGTAGGTTTCTGGATCCCCAGGCAGGGTTTAGACTGGGTGGCTTTGTCTTTTCCAGTCAGACAAGAGGGTGTGGGTTGTTTGACGTTCAGGGGTGTGGGGATAGGGTTTGTTCTAGGATTTGGTGGTTTTTTGCCCTAAACCCTAAACCCTAAACCCTAAACCCCTGAACCCTAACGTTTAGGGATTCTGGGAAATCAGGTATCTACTGCTGTAAGCATGGCCTGCTCATCAGGGGCGCACCTCAACCTGAAAACCGTTCACACAGTACCTTAAGATCTCAACCGGTAGTCATCACTGGTCTACCTTGAGGGTTCTTTCCGAATTTCTCACAGCAGGGGGGCCCCGAGACCCCAAGTATGTCATAAAGCTCTGAATCCCAAAATCGAATCATGAAATGCATTCTTGTGACGCCCTGCGCCGTCCGGTTTACCTTCTACTCAACTTATACTTCCTTCCAACCCTTTCCATGATCTTGTAGGGTACTGAACCTAGTCCATCAAAGGCTCGGCAAAAGCAAAAGCTTAACTAGGTATCGTGTTTATTCCCTTAAGAAACCCAGGCCTTTTAAATTTTGAAGAAATTAAACTCCCAGGGCTTTAAAAATTCTTAAAATATAGAGCCCTAAGTCTAAATAATTTTGGGGACTGTTGAAATCGACACCTAGTTACACACACACACACACACACACCGCACACTTAGCGGGGGTTCCTTGCACTTAGGGGCTCTTCCGAGTGCTCTTGCTATGATCATAGGGTTCACGAGGTTCTTGAGTAGTACCCTTTTGCCCTTTTTAGTTTGGGGTTTCCTGATTAAAGCTGAATATTAGGAAAAAGGGTACCCTTAACATGAAGGGCCCACTCAGGAACCTAGTAAAACCTAAACCCTAAACCCCTAAACCCAAGCCCCTAAAACCCCCAAACGCTATACCCATCCCGGTATAGATCCCTTTCAAGGAGCTCTTATAGAACCCTTATAGATTCCTTTAAAGGAACTCTCATAGATTCCTTTAAAGGAACTCTTATAGAACCCTTATAGATTCCTTTAAAGGAACCGGGTTCAAGGGGTTCGGATCCATGGGTTCGGTGTCTGAGAAGCTGAGGATCCTTAGGGTTAGTGTAGGAACTTAAGAAACCTTGGCCCTTTATTAGGGCTCCTTTAAAGGGTTACAAAAAGGGTTACAAAAAGGGATCCATAAGGGTACTGTAATCGTGTAGGAATCTGATTAAGAAACCCTGGGCCTATAACCCCAGAACAGTAGGATTCATATAAGGAACCCTTAAGGTTCCTTTAAAGGGATCCTTAAAGGGGTCTATAAGGGATCTATAGTAGGGTTCGAAATCCCCCATAATGTAGGAACCTGATTAAGAAACCTTGGGCCTTTATTAGGGCTCCTTATATGGATCCTATACTATATTTGGTGTTACAGGACCAGGGTTTCTTAATCAGGTTCCGACATTATGGTTTGGGGTCTAGGGTTTGGGGTTTATATTAGAGTCTGGAGTTCGGTGTCTGAGAGACTAAGGATCCTTAGGGTGTGTGGGGTTTAGGCTCAGGTTTTCCGGGGTTTCAGGTTTGTATTAGGGTCTAGGGTTTTAAAACCTACCTTTGGTTAGTATGGAATGGAAGAATGGTAGTAATAGTAGTTATAATTGTTCGCCATTCCTCCATTCCCTACTAACCAAAGGTAAACATCCCTAAACCCTAAACCCTATACCCTAAACCCTATACCGCCTATACCCTTATAGAATCCCTATAGATCCCTTTAAAGGGACCCACGGGCACCTTATGCCCTGAAGCCATTCCACTGAAATAACCCTACACCCGGTTCCAAAATAAAGCGCAGGAAGCCCCAAGTCACTCTAAATCCGAGACCCCTACCCAGAGGCCCCATGGTACGGTTGATGGACAAAATCCTGCATGACCCTAAGGACCCTAAACTATGGGAATTATGGTATATTCCTTATAATGGGTAATGCAGGATTTTGTCCATCAATAGTAGTTCCTTTGTGGGATTACCTCATAAGATTCTAAGCATGAAAGCCCAAAGGCGAAGCGAACTTGCAGCTGTTAAAAATATTTTTTTTTACATTTGACTTTTCACAATACTGATTTCATGTGATTGCTCGATGCTGTATTTCGCATCATGACTTTTCGCATGGCATGTCAGTTTGTTTCATGGCGAGATTTTGAATCACGTCACCCGGCGGTGTGTTCAAGGCTGAGCTTGCCTAATTTTTTCAAGGCCTGCTAAGCTCCTCTTGCTTTCTAGCCGAGGTTCCGTATCTCAAGGCTTTAGGCCGTGCACGCCTGTCGCGCAGCGACGGGTAGATGGACAGCAGCCCGCCTCCATCTCAGGATTCTTCCACGAGCAGCTTCGAGGTCCTGAGTGCCCATTTGAACGATCTGCAGATTGCTCACGATGTGCAAGCTCGCTGGGTGCGCCATCTTGAGGAGCGCCTTCGAGGACTCTTTCGCCTCTGCTCGTGCTTCCTTGGCCGCTTTGCAGGCCGAGCAGGTGTAAACCAGCACTAGGTTGTCTTGCTTGGAGCGGCTGGTGCAGCGCGTACGGCAGATCTTTTTGCCTTGACTGGGGTCACGCTTCTTTTGCGGGGGCCATGAGTGCTGAAGCTTTGTCCGCAAAAAGGAACCACTATGGGGCCTTAGGATAACTATATGCTCTTTTGGGGATCCCTAACCCTAAACCCTAAAGCCCTAAATCCTAAAGCCCTAAAGCCTTAAACCCCAAACCCTACATACAGCCCTACTAAACTTTAGACCCGACATCCGGTCCCAAGGTTCAGCAGTTGCGCTCGGAGTATGTGCCAGCGGCGCCAAGGGGTCTTCGCATGGAAGCCGGAGGAAAGCAGGCGTCCTTCCGTTTTGGGTTTAGGCTTTAGGGTTTAGGGTTTAAGGTTTGGGGTGTAGGGCTCAAGCAGGCATCGTTCGGTTTGGGTTTAGGCTTTAGGGTTAAGGGTTTAGAGTTGAAGGTGTAGGGGAGCTATAATTAGTCCCCAAAACCTCGGTTCCCTGGTTCCCATACACTTTAGTGATGCCTCGGCACATTTGTTGTTCGGCTTTGTGGGGTTCTTTGGTATGTTTTCAAGGGATCCAAGATAAGACTGACCTAGTAGTAGAGTAGGTAACCTTTAACCTTTTTGGGGTAGTATAATCCCTATATAATCCTTGTATTATGAAAAAGGTTAACCTTTAGTTCCCCTAAACCCTAAACCCTAAACCTTTAGTTCCCCTAAACCCTAAACCCTAAACCTTTAGTTCCCCTAAACCCTAAACCCTAAACCTTTAGTTCACTTAAACCCTAAACCTTTAGTTCCCCATGATACCCGCTGAAGTCTGGGACTTTGGGTTTGAGGCCTCTGATAAGTTGGGGAGGGACTTGGGGATTTAGGGCAAGGCTGTTCCCAGAGAGCCCTTAATCCCCTTAATTAAGGAATACCTAGGGTTCCTTAAAGGGCTCCTTAAAGGGATCTATAAGGGTTGTATAAGGGAATTGGGGAATATGGTTTAAAATATATAGGGCTTCATATTGGGACGTAAGCTATAGTCCTTAAGTAAGGGGTATTGGGCTCTCTGGGTTCCTTCGTGCATGGATTGATGAGGCCATGGCTCTCCTGCTGGTCACAAGGCAAGTAGCAATAACCATAGCGACAGCGATCCAATCGAAGCTTCCCAGAGAGCCCAAATACCCCTTAATTAAGGAATACGGCTTAAAGTAACATTGGGATTTAAGCTATATTCCTTAATTAAGGGGTATTGGGCTCTCTGGGCTCTACCGAACCATGCTACAGTAATCCGATATTATAGTAAACCCCAACGCCCGGAACCAAAGTCTCCCAACACCCTGAGCCCGAAACCCCAACGCCCTGGAAGCTGAGAATACGCAGGTAGTCTGCCTTTTGGAGTGATCCAAGAGTTGAGGTTTTACAACCGTATACGGTATACATACTTGGGCCTTAAGGCCAATTCACAGGATCCATGCCGTAGAAGCTGGGCACTCTGGGGGGCCCGAAAAGCACATAAGCATAAGCATTTTAAAAGGATATCCCTACCTTATTGGGCTTCATTATCGGGGGGTTTACATGGGATATCCCTATCCTAATTTTTGCTTATGTGCTTTTTTGGGGCCCTACACTCAACCCTTCCACTTTGAGGGACCGAACCCCTGAATTTCGTAGACACCGGCCCTTCAAGTTAGTTCCATCCTAAACCGCCATGCCGTCCTCCTGAAACCCTACAGTAGAAGCTAGAAAGTTGGAACATCATTACTATGGAGGCAAGCTATAGTGAAGCCGGAAGCATGAGCATTTTCTGGACCCAAAATCGCGCCCTCAAAACCACCAGCCTTGCACGTGTCCCGATACGTATTTGGTGGGACCCGGT
>BGNK01000233.1:0-41359 GCA_003297005.1 Symbiodinium sp. clade A Y106 | reverse complement strand
CGTCTCTTTTGGTCCAGCTTTGCAGCGAGCTGTCGTCCTGGGGAGATGGTCTTCGCGACACCGTTGACGACCTGCTTGACAGAGGTGCGAGGGCGGAGTCCGGTCGGTGTCGGGTTGCGGCGGACACTGGGACTCGGTAAGCCCAGCTCTGGTCCCGCAGGGATAGTGTCTAACCCTGGAGACCTCATGTAAGGGTCTCGAAGGGCAGGCCCCGGGCTTGCACTCATGTATCCGGGAGCAGCATCCGCTTCCACACTCCCTGGCTGTCCTGTAGTACCGCCACCAGATGAAGTAAGTGGTCCGACACGAGCTGGAACATGGGCACTCGCCTGTGCCGCGTTTGTAGTCTGGAGTATGTTCGGGACTGCAGCACCCGAAGCAGTCTGAACACAACGCACCAGCATAGCATACAAGTCTGAGTTGGACATCGGAGTGTCTCCCAGCTCCGCTTGCCCNGCAGCACCCGAAGCAGTCTGAACACAACGCACCAGCATAGCATACAAGTCTGAGTTGGACATCGGAGTGTCTCCCAGCTCCGCTTGCCCTTCCGAAACCAAGGCATCCCACTCCTTCTGAGCTTCCGAAGATCCAGCCATTCCTCTGAAGCAGCCCGCCGCTGCAACTTGCACCTGCTGCTGGTCCTCGGTAATCTGGGCCTGAGTGTCGAGGATGTCCTGCTGGAGCTTCTGTACATCGGCCGCGTGGCGTGCTCGTTCCTTGGTAAAAGCAGACTGCATGTCTTTGGCGTACTGGGCCCACATCTGCTCCTTTCTGGCTTTCTCTTTCTGCAAGCGCACGAGTCTGGACTCGGACTTCCGTGCTTGGTTCACTGCAGACTGGACNAAAGCAGACTGCATGTCTTTGGCGTACTGGGCCCACATCTGCTCCTTTCTGGCTTTCTCTTTCTGCAAGCGCACGAGTCTGGACTCGGACTTCCGTGCTTGGTTCACTGCAGACTGGACCGCTTGTACCAGGCCAACGCCCTCTAAGGAGGTAGTGGAGCGGCTTTCCTGGATCACTGTGATATGCTGTCCCGGCCGGGCATGATCGTACGCCGGAAAACTGGGCCCCTTGGGCCTCTCCGTGGCATAGGCCGTTTGCTCGTAGCCAGCAGCCTCCCCAGAGTGCCAGCCATCCGACCATCCGGAGCGAGATCTGTAGCCTCCGGACCAAATTTTCCAGCCTTTCTGCGGCCATTGGCTCTTGCCTTGTTTTCCCATGTAGTGCCCTGAACCGTGGTGAGTCCTGAGCGCCCAAGCCTGCGCGTGGGAGAGGAGCCCACGCCGCGCGGCTTTTCTGGCCTTAGAGCGCTTAAGGCGCAGATAGCGATGCCAGCCTGGCGAGCGCTTCGCAATGGCTGGAGAAGAAAGGGCGAGGGAAAGTCGACACAANAGGAGCCCACGCCGCGCGGCTTTTCTGGCCTTAGAGCGCTTAAGGCGCAGATAGCGATGCCAGCCTGGCGAGCGCTTCGCAATGGCTGGAGAAGAAAGGGCGAGGGAAAGTCGACACAATTTGTGCCTGGGGCTTTCAGCTATCGTCCGCTGTTGACGTGTTCTGAGCCCTCACACACACACACAGACACACACACACACACACACACACTTCTTCCCTAAACCCTAAACCTTCGCACGTCAGCCTTTAACGCCCTTAGACCAAAGCACGCGCCCCTCTCCACCGTTTGTTGTACGATCCTTAGGGTTCAGGGTTTCACAACTTCACAGCAACCTAGTCGCTCTGACATGAGAGTAGGACATTTCTTAGAGTCGGGTTGCAAAGGCAAAGAAACAGCTGAAGTCGACCACGTCTCTTGACATGAATCCCCAGAGTAACCTAAGCCATAACCTCTAAAACGAAGCTCCTTGAAAGGCAACACCGCGGTGTCCAAGCGACGGAAGCCGCCGTGTGCCGGAACCACAGTGGCCACGAGCGCGAGGGCTGCAGGCACGTGAGGTTTGTTGTTTGAACAATATCTGGCAATAATGTCCGCACTTATTAGTCTCGAGATAATGTTTTGATACACCTGCTGGTGGTAACGCTAAACAACGCCTACAACCCAAAAAACCTGAAGCCCTAAACCCAGGCCTCAACCGTTCACCCTGCGACTTGGATTTCCTGACCCTGACCTCAAAACCCCTTTTGAAAGCCCTGAAGCCCTGGGCCTTTAAGTAACCAGGGAGAAAAAAGTATTAACTTTTATTTCATAAGGGTTCCTTTAAGAAAAAAAGTATTAAAGCATGGTACTCCAAAGCCCAGAGCCATTTGCCCGCAACTCCCCATTTGAGAACCGGTGACAAACCTTAAGGAATCTTTCCTCAAGTCCTGAAACGTTTGCTGCTTCCAAGCGGCCTGCGTGGGCAGGTGCCATGGCTCCAACAAAGGCAGGGCCATTGGTTCAGGGTGTTCGGTTTAGGGATTTACGGCTAATGGGTTTAGGACTTGAGGGTTTAAGGTATATGGCATCAGGATTTTGGGGCTTCGAGCATGGTGTCTCATTAGTGCCCACTGAAAGATCTTGCTGATGAGGTTCTTCTGATTGCCACTTGCCTTGCTGACGTCTCAAAGGCAGGACGGTCCTTGAACGATTGCTCTTCTTTCGGTTGTCTTGGCATGCAGCGGGGTCTAGAGTTTAACCAGATGGGCCGTGGGTTCGCAGGAGTGGTGTCTTATATCTTCAGTCGGCTTTGGTGTCTGTGGGGGTTCATGATTCGCATATAGATCCCAAGCATGCTGGACGCGGGAGACTTGACAGGTAAGGTTTCGGGCTTAGTACACAAGCATTACTAGACTTAGTCTCTTGAGCATCCAACTAACAGCTGCAAAGCTCCTGATGAGGATCTGATGTTATGGTTTCTTTCGTTGAAGGTCTACAAGCCTGCGGTCGGACTAGGTCAGCTCGGCTTGTCGATCCAAACCGCAGATGCTGCAAACTTGCAGGTTGTGAAGTCCCTCACAAGGCCTGGCCTTGGATAAAACTTGATCTGAACTGCTAAACCCAAGAGAGCCAAAGAAGTGGTTTGGCTTAGGGTCAACCTGTGTCCTTAATTAGATGCTGCTCTACTGTGTCATTCCCAATACTTCAGGGGTCTCAGCAGTGGATTTCAGGCTCTGTTGTGCAGCAGTAGAGCTCCTACAGGTAACAGCTCTGGTCGCACGCCCATGGAGCATGATCATCCCCCCATGCCGGTCGTTGGTGCCCATCGGGAGGCCAGTGCTCATCCCAGTGACTCCTCTGCAGGAGGGAAGAGCTTTAGGGTATAAGGTTTCGACGCTCACACTCGCACAAGGCAGGCAAGGCTCCACATAGTCCGCTGTAGCTCCACTACTCAGAAGAAACCGCGCAGGATCACTCAAAGAGGCCCCAAAAGGTAAGCCCACAACCAAAAACAGGGATGTGATGGGATTTGCTAAAGTTCTGCCACCCTCGAGGCATCCGCCCTAAGCCACATCGTATGAGCGATCGATACGAAGCCGGACAGCTCATGCCACCATGTCTGAACCATTCCCGAGAGAATGGTACCTGGCAGCTCTAAGGAGCTAGCTGATAGCTTATATCCAGTCTACGTCCGAACGCTTGAGACTCTTCAAGGAACGACCTCCCGTTCTCATGAAGGTAGGCACAAGGCGAATGCCGCACGGGTGGTGAGTGCCCCGATCGTATTGTCATGATGCGGACGAAATCGACGATCATGGGCATAACGATATCTACTATGAGGATGATTGGCATGTTCACTAGCTGTTCCTTTCAAGACTTCCGTTCTCCCAAAAAGAACCACGTGGATAAGCCTACGAAATGCCGCATCAACCGCACCACCGCCAAGCCGACCCTGATGTCACCATGTCTGTTTAAAACACATGCTTGCCGTCAAATATGTTCTCCAACAGCAGGTACTGCAGTTAATTACAATTCAGGGTTTAGACAAACACTGAAAGAACTCGCAGACTCAACAGCCCCGAGCTGAACCCAACTAGCCTATATCTCTCACCTGCGACGACGCCATCGCCTGGGCCAAGCGTGCCAGGAGCTCGGCTTTCGTACCTGTCCCAATGACATGCCTTGGGAGGGTTTGGGCTCAACTCTGGTCGGAACAGCTTCTCAATCTTGAACCAGAGTAGGTTAGAGGCGCCTGGGGTGGTTTTGTCCCGGGGTATGGCGGCTGTGGAGTTTAGTTTTTGGTTGAAGGGACGAGCGGACACCTTTCGGCGGATACGTTTCTTCCTGCTGCACCATAATGGGGCAGCCCGGGCGAACTGCTTCCACCCACCTCGAAAGCAGTGTGGCTATCTAATCGTCATCAGTCACTCCCATTGAGGGTTTAGGGAGGGTTCTTCGCAGTGCACAGAGCAGTCAACAAGCGCCAGATTTAATATATATATATATGTGTATATACGTATATGTGTACGTATGCATGTATTGTATGTACATGGTGTATGCATATATATATATAGATATGTATACGTACACACACTATGTACATATACATATACACTATCCATGTACAGTATGCGTATATATTTCTGCATACATTTCTTTTATCCTGCGCATTAAACCCTACCTAAGCCTGGAATCTTACTCTAACCTAACAGCATCTTCCCTACACTTTAAGCCTGCCCTGGGCCCCCAAAGTAGGCAAAATAATAGCCTTTTATAGGTTTTGGGCCATTATTTTACCTACTTTTGGGGGGTCTAGGTATGACCCTCAAGCCCCGAACAGCCTCCCCCCCTTTGCCCGCCTGTGTCATCTAGGCCTATCCAGCGAAGCTTCGCGCGAAGCTGCGCCACGGTGTTTTCTCGCAGACCCTGGCGGGGGAGTTCCAAGTTTGGCATCCCTACTTGGAGGATCATGGGACTTAGTAAGTAAGGTTATAAGTACCCTAAGTGGGGTTATAAGTACTTATAAGTACAGTTACCTTAATTATAACCCTAGTTACTAAGTCCCATGATCNGGAGGATCATGGGACTTAGTAAGTAAGGTTATAAGTACCCTAAGTGGGGTTATAAGTACTTATAAGTACAGTTACCTTAATTATAACCCTAGTTACTAAGTCCCATGATCCTCCAAGTAGCGTCGGGCCTGAGCAACCCTCGAACCCAAACCTGACCAGTAGTTAGTGTCCTCCCGGGCCTGTTTGCCGGAACGATGGCACACACTTCGTTCCGATTCTGCTTGAAGCGTCATGAGTGCCTGGGCCTGGGGTTGTAGGTAAGGTAGCCATAGGCATGAGCAGGATTTTGTTTGAACCTCCACAAGAAGTCTCTGCAACCCTACGTGCGACTATCTACATAAAGGCCCCGAGACCCCAAAAAGCCACCAAAAGCAAAGCCTCAATCAGCAACACACATAAACACACAAGCATGCACAAGAAGTCAGGTACCCTGAGCCCTGCACCCTAAACTACAAACAACTCAAGCCCTAAAACAATTGGCATTTAAAGCCGCCTCCTCCTGGTCCTGCACGCTCGTAAGTGCTGGGCCGGTGGGCTCAGAGCTGCTTGGAGAAGCCCCGAAGGCGGACTGCAACAGCAGTTTCTGGTGGTTTAGGGTTTGGGGCTTATGAGGGTTTATGGTTTAGCGTTTGGGGTTTCGTGTCTCGGGCCATGTAACACACGTGTGGATATCTCCAACAGCACATGATTGTCTTTTCCTAGTATGTGAACTAAGTAGCTTTGTCGAACGATGCGAGCCCCGAGTAGCCAACCAACAGAACAGAGGGAGGCACGCAGTATCGGAGTATAGCATGCGACCCAGCGTCTCTTGAATCCTTGGCGACGCTTATGGCACTTGTTGAAGTCTCGCTTGCGAAGGGCGCTTCAACAAACAACTCAAACAATACAAGACCAGGAAGCAACACAGGTACCAGTGCTGAGAGATGAACCACACGTTCTACATCACCTGAACTGAATCCAAAAACCGCGCGTCCTCCATATCCTGGAAACCGAAAAGCCCGAAACGTCCTAGAACCCCTAAGCCCTAAGCCACGAAAATTCCTACGTTCAACCATTCAAAATGTAACGCTAATCGCAGACACCTACATCAGCCCTCGAAACTCCAGCCGCGCCTGCTTAGCATGCTCTTCCTCCAAAGAAGGCCCCTGGTGCTCCTCAGCGATTTTTATGTCTGTAAGTCTTCGGGAGAAAAACTTGTCTTGCAAAGCTCTTCATGCGATTCTTGACGAGGGTCCACAGGGCTCCGCCCCGCCATCCAACCTAATGGGTTCTTATATGATATCTTTTTGAGTCGTTACACAGGCATTATATGTGCATAATTTCGGTTTCGGGGGCCTTGTGATTTCGAAACACGTGCTGACAAAATTCGTCTGCACACATGGAGGGGCGGCTGCTCAGAATTATGTACGCTTTTGACCTGGGTCCGTGCTGCATTTGCTTTGCTGCTAGCATGCGAAGCAGTCCATAGAGACGTCGCAGCATCGGTGCCGTGGGGCGATTTCAAGCCCAAGGAGATCCAGGTTTGAGTTGCTCTCAAGAGCCTAGGGCCTCTCGGGCTGTGGGCCCCTGTGGGCCTGAAGCTACGTTGCCTTAGGGTTCACTGCAGGCTTGTGGCGCGCGCCACTAAACATGGGCGGGGGCATCTGCAAATCCTTGGACGTGCGCTTATGGGCTACGGGGTCTATGGTGCCCCCCAGGGCTTTTGAATCTGGGGCTTCTAGGGTTGAGAGTGTGTGGGATACCTGATTTGCAGGGTTTCAGGGTAGTGGTCTGAGGGGTTTCTGAACCGGCAACGCATTGAGCCACGGACCAAAAAGTGATGCTACTGTTGATGGACAAAATCCTGCATGACCCTAAGGACCCTAAACTATGGGAATTATGGTATATTCCTTATAATGGGTAATGCAGGATTTTGTCAATCAGCAGTATGAACCTATCTTTGTACCTTCCACGCAAGATGTGAGGAGCCCCTCTGGATCAACACCTCACTTACTCAAACTCTATAGACAACCTGAACATCAAAAAAACTACTGAAAGCGTTGAGATCCGGAAACCCTCTAAACCCAATAGAGCTTCATAGACATGCATCTACTGTAGTCCACCCCCAAAGCCCCATTGATACCTTTATGGCCCTATATTCAGGACTCCAAGGCTCATATTGGGAGGGGATGTCCTTCTCCCAGCCTTCATAGAGCTCCCCCCATCCTTGGGCTGTCGAATGTAGGAGCGCCTATATAACTACAGCACTATTCCCCCCGGGCTCCGATGTTATACCATAACATGCTCCAAAACCCCATTCTAATGAATCTAATTACTAAGGCTGCGAGATTAAGATCTGATCGCGTTTTAACACTCTCAAAGGTTAGTTGAAGGGTTGCTATGAGGGCTTGCAGGGATCAGGGATTCAAAGCCGAAAGCCCTTTAGAGCCCTAAAGTGCCCAAGCAACAAAGCCGTAAACTCTCAACCCAAGCCCAAACTCCTCAACTCAGGCACAAACCCTGGGCCTGCAAAATAGCACCTGGATCCCACATCGGCAGGACCCTTTGACAAGTTTATGGGGAGCTTGGTCCCATGCTAATCCTATACCGCATCTCACAACCCCAGTTGTTTCAACCTCGCGGCTCGGGGATTCTACATAAACCCCAAACCCCAAACCCCAGACCCTGTGTCCTTAATCCTAAAGCCTGAACCCTAAACTCGAATCCCGAACCCTGAACCCTAATAGCAGCGATTTCAAAGCCAAGCCTGGCCCTTCTCAGCTGAGCTGCTGTTCTCGGCATGCGACTTTCGAATCATCCTTGCTTGGAGGTTGTTGGGTAATTATAAGTGGGTGTATAAGTAGGGTAACTATAGTTATAACCAATATGGGACTTATCACCAAGTGCTGCCACCCTGAGTAGGGCCCAATGATATAGATATAAGTATTATAGATATCGCCATAGCCATAGTTATAGGCATACAAGCAAACCCTCGCCACTCGTAAGGCAAGTGGCTCGATGTAGGTCTCATCGCTCACAGTTCGAAGCTTCAGGCCTAGGTCGCCAGCAGATAAGTGAGCTTTGAGATGGGGGAGCCCATACCGGTTCGGTTCCAGAAGGCTTTATAGCACAAAGAGCTAGGATGTAAGGTAAAATATGGGGTTTGGGTGCGGGTGTGGGGCCGAGAGGTAGATGGTGTCGCGAGTTTTATTCGAATTGTAGTACAATGGGCCCCTAAACCCCATTCTAATTATTAAGGCCCCTATATTACACTACGTCTTCAGGGTCTCGGTTAACGGCTCAGGCTCGGACTCGAGCAAAGCTTGTCTCCTTCAGTCTCCTTACGTATCGAAATTGCTTGGTGGTGACTCAAGGGGCCCCAGCATGTTTGCGAATGGATACGTCCGGAATGCCACAAAATGCTACCTAGTTAAGAGTTATAACACAACATCTGATACGATGTAACACAACATAACATGCTATGCTGTATCCTCTGCCTTCTGACCCCGCCGCAAATGCATCTTCGGCCCAAGACCTGGAGACTCAAGTGCCCGCTGCGCTTATATTTCACAGGGTTTTAGTAGACTTCTCGATTTGAGGGCTTCGTAGGAGTCTATAGGGTGTGAGGCGCTCAGGGCCTTAGCATCCGGGGCTCGTGTTTGGCGTCCGTTCCTTGGTCTATACATGCTCAAAATCAGCGCCCACAGCTCAGAACTGCCCCCTAGATGTTGTTCCCTATTGGTTTCATGGATCTGTAGTGTAGAACCCAAGACGCCTCACTCCATGGATCCCTTAAACCCTAAACGACCCAAAACCCCTGCGGCAGTTCGACCTCTTGGGGTTCGCCAGATCAAATCGGCGAGGTCTTGAACGGTCTGGACCTTCCGGGAGTACGCTTGAAGTGTCTGGGGCTTTACGTGATGGCTTAATGTCCATGCACTGGCATGGTGGCGCCAAAAGCAGACAGGCTACCCCTGAACTGGTGTCCCACCCCTGGCTGCTAGCCTACCACCCGACCTTTCTGGGTTTGTTGCAGGGCTTTGGTTTCCTATGGACTTACGTGACGCAGGGTTCCTGTCGCACGGAATGCGTCCGTATGCTGCGGGAATAAGCGCCGGTCCAACTGCAGTTTAGGGCTTTGGGCTTCTTGGCTTTGTTTATGGTGCCTACGAAGCTTTGAGGGTCTACATAACCACCCCTATAAACCGCAGCCTACATTGCCTAGGGGAGCTTCAGGCTAAGGGGCTACTTGGATTTAATAAAAGGGCCTCAACAACAAGAGCCGGGTTCGGGGTGTACAGTATGACCAGGGTCCACTGTGGAGTTCTTCGTGCTATTCTTTCCTGAGTGTGCCGGCGCGATGTGGTCTCTGAAAATTTAGGCTGCGGTTTAAGGTTTAGGGTTGTTTGTAGACCCCATACCCAGAGCCCAAAAACTGCCCAAATTAACGATAGTTTAAAAGTAGGTTAGCACGGCAAGTGTCCAAGTGCTTTGAGCTTGTATGGGTTTGGTTTCAAGTGCGACAAGGATGTTGTACGATTCTCGGGCCGTGATAACTCAGACACTTGCAACCCTTCTAAACCCTAAACCGTTCTTAACACTGCCCATGAACCTCCAATTTGTAACCCACTAAACCCTAAACCGTTCTGAACACCGCCCATGAACCTCCAAGTAGGGTTTCAAAAATCCAGGCTCCTGATATCACCCCTGGTAAGTCGGCCGTGGGATCTGGCGCCCTGGAAGCTGCAACTCTACAGAACCCGACAAGATCCTGTGAACCCCATAAAATCCAACCCTAAACCAACAAAACGCTTTCTAGAAGAAAACTGCCTGCTCCATCCACTCATCCTCCAACTCGACCTTGAAGTGCTCCTGCACTGAACATCTGCAGGGTTTGGGGTCTCAGGTTCGAGGTCCGAGATTCTGTGCAACTCGCATCAGGTCCGGATTCAGGGCCAAGGGACTATGGTTTACGTTCTGCATCATGTATCCCTGTGGCTCCAAAACCCCTTCTGCTTGACGACATGAAACTCGGATCCCAGGAAACAGTTCGGGTTCGGCAGTTGGCCAGGATCGCGTCTGTTCTTGGGCGGCACGTATTGGGATGACCGGCTGGCAGTTTTCATTCTCGAAGTTGAGGGCTTCTTTGGTGCTGGCCTCCACGAGTTAAATAGTCATGCCCGAAACAAACAAACAAGGGCCCCGACAAGGTCTGCATGTAGTCTGCATCAATAGGAATAGCTGCTTGGGCGACGGATCCCAAATGAAAGTGCACTGGCAACAGCAATGCGCTTGGCCGTGGCTTCTCATTCTAGGTGCAGATTTGTGCTTGTGTGGGTGTGTGCGTGTACCTGCAAGCGCGGATCTCTCCGTCTCTGTGTCTATGTCGGTCCACATACTTACATACGTACATAATTTTTGACATACTTACATACATACATACATGCATGCATGCACACATACATACATACATGTATGTACACGCACTTGTATACTTTCAAAGAGCCAAGTGGCAAAAGAGGGAAAAAGAGAGAGCGAGAGAGAGAGAGAGAGAAAAACAAAAAAACAGAGAGAGAGAGAGAGAGAAAGAAAGCGAGTGAATGAATAACTGAGTGACTGTGTGCGTGCTGCATGCGTGCGTGGGTGTGCGTGGGTATAGTACAAACCTTTATATGTACATACACACATAGCACATGGCAGTACTAGAGTCGTCATATAGCCAGCAGCAGCAACACGAGGACAAGGACATCCATATTTCAGCACACGAAGGTCCTCCAGTTCCATCATGGCCTGAAGTCCAAGTCTTCTTGGCTTCGGGACTTGTGCGGCAACCCGTCTGAATCGTGTAGGCTATGGGTTTGCTAAGCTCTTTCTGAGGAACTCATCTTCAATTCCGAAGCATCTTATCCACTACATGGTAACTCAGACTACACTTGTAAATCCTAAGCCTTACATAAGCCCTAAACCCTAGAAGTGCTTGCTTTAGGGCAACCCGCAGCTGGAGAACGGATGGGCTATTGAGGGTGACGGGATCCGGGACTCGCGCGGCAAACTTCTGCAGGTTCTGTAAGGTTTACGGCAGGGTCTATTGGGTTTCATTGAAGCTATTGCAACAACGAAAGGCATACAATGTACTGGGTTGAAACTTCAGAATTGAGAATTATCCTAGGTTCGCAATCTACAGAGCCTGTTGCCTTGATGCACACAACTGAGCCCTTACTAGAGTACTCACTCGAAGAGGCACCCACTTCAACACGACTAATAATATCCAATTTTACAGCATTGTATATAAGTCTTCTACTGCTGAAACGTTGTGTTTTCCATTGGTGGGTTTCAACGTCACTTACCGAACCACCATTCTAAAGACCAAGCTTGCCACCGCAACAAAGCTTCCGAGTCGCGAGTCGTTGTTACAGTTGCCATACGGGAAACCTAACGAATACGAATGCTCCTGTATTTTTCCCCAAACAACGTCTGAGGAACATAGACAACCCTTGGAGCGCCCTGGAAGCATCTCTCCAAGCACCTCGTAACGAACCCCAATACAAAGGTCGGAATACTTACTACTGGCATCCCCTTATGGTCCCTATGTATACTGGAATATCCCCCAAAAACAAGATTCAATCAAGATTGGAAAAAATTCCGGAGATCCCTCCTGACGGCCTCCAACGTGTCTAAGGAGTCGCATTCCGACTCCAGCGTGGACAAAGGCATGGTTCTGGTAACCGTTCCTGGTTCAAAACAGGGGCCTTAATTTACACCCTAAACCCTAACATGCTAGTTACTAGTTGGGATACGGTTTGCGGATCTTGTACGACAATGAAGCTGGGTTGGATGCCTGAAAACTTTGCATAGTCCTGACAGGTCGCAGGTTTAATGAGGGAGCCGTATGTAACTAGATTGAAGATGTTAGGTACATTATTCAATTATACGTGTACCAAGGAACCCCCAAACTACTATTTAGACCTATGTTAGGATTGGCGATTTACGGCTTAACCCTAAGCCGTAACTAAACGGTGAAGCCTGAACCCAGCCCCGAACCCCAAATCCCAAACCGCGAAGTTTGAAGCAGACCCCGAAGCCCTACTAGGGAATGATAATCATTGCTAAGTATTCGACTCCTATGCCGCATCCCATTAGGCTAATGGGCACCTTTCTGAGGTGCCGTTGACTTCAGCTCCAAAGAACACATAACAGATTGACTAAAGGCAATTCAGTTTGAGAGTTCAGCGGCAGTGGATCTCATACGACGGAAAAGGCTACTGATGGGTACAAGTGTCCCATCACAGAGATCTATAGGGGAATCGTGATCAACCATGGTTCTTCACGATTTTAGCAGGTACACAAGCCATTCGCAAGCATACGCACCAAAAGTGCAGAACCCGTCTTTCCAGCCCGGATACCATCGAAAGAGGGGCATTCCTGCTGGATGATTCCTCGGCAGCTTTGCAGTAAGGGAGTTTTCGGCAAGAAGGGACCTGCAGCATAGTTGTGAAAACGTTCCCCAACAAGGATGGCGTATCAATCAAAGCCTAAACCCTAAACCCAGTAGCATGCACGGATTCACGAAAAACAGGGTCCCTAAGTCTCCAGACTCAGACTAGCACAAGCCAGCTCCTATCCCGTTTCACGTCTTCTGTGGTGTTTTTTTGCTCTGCTGGCCCATGTAACACCACAATGTTCGCGAAATTCTGGTACCAACACCGAGGATTTCGGATTCGGAGTTTAGTGCTTGGGGTTGGGGGTGTAATTATGTAGCTTCCTAGGTTCTTCGGGTCAGAGTCTACTACTTCCTTTAATCTTTGCTGAAGGCTTCGAAGCTGCAGAAGATGGACATCTGCAGCCCGAAGCCTAGCTCTCTCTCTCTCTCTTTATCAGTATGTAGAAATAAATATGTATGTACATATACATACATATATATATATATCATATAAAGAGAGAGAGAGAGAGAGAGAGAGAGAAAGAGAGAGAGAGAGAGAGAGTTGCTGAACATCCAAAATGTAACGTCTACACCTGAAAGCAATGGGTCGATGGAGTTACCGCAGGGGTCTGATGGATGATGGAGCGTTGCATGAAATCACATTGGTGCGCTTTCTGCCCGGATTCCGGTGGTGACCTCAAAAAACGTAAAGTATTAATCAAAGAGGAGAACTGGTGCTGGGACTTTTTTGTGCTTTATTTTGATATGAATACTACCAGGACAGTCAAAGGTATGTTCCAACCTTGATGAACGAGCATGTCCATCCCGAACGACGGCTTCGCAAGAAAACCGTGAGGACTGTGCCGAGCAACGCACGACCTCATGGGTGACAGCCTCCAGATAATCGAGATGTGTGAAAGATAAACAGTACAATCCTCTCGCATCTTAAAGTCCCCCTAAGTAAGTCCAGCAAAAATAACATGTACCCCGAAACCCTATACAGGCCCAAAAAACTGTCATTATTAATTAAATCAGCCAACTATAGATACTGGTAGCATGGGAGTCAAGCTCACTCGTTTTCGGGCTTTTGATCGAATACGTCTCCTGGCCCGGAGATGGTTGGAATGGCCCGGAATGGCCCGATTCTGAGGAGGTCAGGGTTTGTAGGCGTTAGTAGAAGTCGGTTTTATAAACAAGGGGTTCGTGGCAGCACAATCAAGCTGAGCTCCTATACAAATTGCAAGGTCTTAGGGTTCGCAGGTTTTAATGCATACCTACATCTAGGAGATGGGATTAGGAACATCTTTGGGGCCTTGCAAAGCACAGGTGGCGAACGGAAATGCGAGGGTAACATGTGCAGCCCTGATGCCCCAACATACACCCCAAACTCTCAAAGACCATGCCCATGGAGAACCATTGAAATGCTGAGCTCAATAATTTCAAAGAACGGACACCAGGGCCCCTATCTTCCTGATATTTCGGTTGTGGGATCTATACATTAATAAGCCGGCACAAACGCCCGCTGTAGAACCCTTCATGTTAAACCCTTAAAGAATCCCAACCCCTAAGCCCAAGAAACGAAACCGAAAACAGCGACCCCCCGCACCTCGCTTGCAGCGTGGAGGGCGATGGGACACCTGGGCCTCGGCCTTTGCACCTGGTTCTTTATTGAGGGTTTGGGGTTTAGAGTCTAGGGCTGTGATGCTATTTCAGAAAGATGATACACAGCGGGCTTGCCGTATATGGGCTGCCTGCTTGCGAAGGTCTTAAGCCGCAGGGTTAGGAGCTCAGGGGCTTCTTAGGCACCTTGGAGATCCGGTCTCCGAACTTTTGCGGGCCTTACAAAATTTTTGTTGGGTTTGGAGAGGGTCTCCCAGAGTCTTGTAAGGGAGGATAGGGGTTCCATAGGAGCCTTTGGGCACGAAAAAGCCTATGCTTTTTCTTCTTCTTCTTCATGTTCTTCATAAGGGCCCTTTGAGGCTTCTACATGGCTTTAAGACGGCTTGTTCCCCAAGTTTGAGTTTTCGCGTCGGCCTAGACCTAGAGTCCATGGGTCTAGGCTCTGGAGGGCTATGGGCTTTGCGGAGGGCTCAGGTTCTAAGGCTTCGAGCCCAACCCGTTTTGGGATTAGGGGTTGTGCCGGGGGCTTGGGGGTAGGGTAGGCTTCAGGGTTGTTGGGTTCTTTTTGAGTTTTGCACGACTGTACAGCCTCTGTAACAAGGCTTTCTGCAGCCCGGATTTACAGTCGGGCTTTTAGATACCACGAACCGAGTTTTGGGTTGAAGAGGGGCTGTGTCTGTGAAGCTGCAGGACAAGTGGCGCCTCTAGAAGCAACATTGGCTTATTCCAAGGAGACGTTTATCAGCACTGCCATGATTTCTGCTAACTATGGTTGGTTCCTACGTCACAGTATATGAGAGCTCCAGCAAAAAACTGTTATAGGCACCATAGCAAGATTCGGCAGGATCCTCATTCTCAATCATTCCACGCGTCTGCTGAAGTGTTGTGCCATTCTCGTGGCGGCATCCATAAACACGCTGGCCACCGCAAGCAGCTTTGCCTGCAGCACGCAGGCAACCCAGCACAACTGGGGCCTGTCGGAGGTGTGCTCTGACTGCAGGCGGCACTTGATGACGAGTAGTAGGGACGGAGCTGCTGCAGCTTCCGCGTCACACTTCAGTCGTGCCGTACCTCTGCTGCAACGGTGTGGCAGGATGCCTCGCACCCTGAGCCCACACAAGCTGACTGTACGCCCTCAGCTCGATCCACTACGCGCCGTACACGCTCTGTGACATCTTGGCATCTCCAGCGCAATGTACAAGTATAGAGACACTATATGACACTACAGATAGTGTTTAATTTCGAAGAGGGACCAGATCAAGCAGCTTATAAGCAGCGGTGAGGATCAGTATAAGTAGATTAAGTAGACTATCACTTAGAACTTGTGAGGCGGGGCGCAAGTAGCTTATGCTGCCTATGTTGGCATGGCCTTACCCTAACCGTACTTATATAACCCACTTGCTTACTAAATCCCCCGAGAATCCCAAGTTTATAAACCAATCAAACCCAAATTCCGCAACTCCGCATCCCCGAGTCCTAAACCCAAACCAAACAGCGTCGACCCAAATGGGTCGCAGCCAAGGCGCCTGCACGAAGACGGCAGCCAAGGGCAGAAGCAACAGGCAGGAATGACGCCGCATGGTTCGGTCCATGGGCTAAGGAGCATAAAATGCGACGATAGACCAGTATAGACTGTACTATACAACACTATACCAGAAGATAATAAACTCTACTGTTCATGAGGGTTTCAATTTTTCGTAATCTGGGTCGAATGTAGGATCACCGCACTCATGAGTGTCACCAGCTGACTACATCCCCTCTCCCCTCGGGTTGATGGCTTCCCAACGGCTTGGGGTTTGCGGCTTTGGGTGGGTTCGAGGCTTCCGGGATCGGGAGTTGACAGTTTATTGCTCTGTAGTGCCCGAGGGCTCCAGTTACCTAAATAGTAGGTGACTAGCCATGTATTTCATACCCCAGTAACCCCCTAAACCCTAAACCCTAAACCGAACCTACTATTTAGGTTACTGGAGCCCTAGGGGTGCTCAATGCTCAAGGGATGAAGAAGCTTCGGCGCGAGAGGAAGAGCTCCTTTACGGGTTTACCAGGGTTCTAGAGGACTTGTGAAAAGGATCTGCAGGTGGTATAGCAGTATACCCTCTGACCCCAAACTGCCTGTACAGAAATAACTGCAAGGACTGAGCCTGAGCATATGATCTACCAGATAGGCATGACTCGGGTCATGGTCAATAACTTTCAGGAAGTCAGCGAAACGTCACACCTGTCTTCTGGCTTGAGTCGAAACAGAATCAGCATGCTTGCCCTGATGACTTCTCTCTGCATGTTGCCCCCTAAATACGATGCCCTAAGCCGCAATCGTACAATGACGAAGTTCCAATCGCTGGGCGGAGTGAAGTTTGCTGGGGACTCTGGCTGTTTTGTTGCTTCCAGCTCTTACGTAAGATAAAAACGGACAAGATCCACGATTCTCCGGAGCGGCGCAGCGAAGGCCTCCGACAGAGAGAGCCGAAGGCTATATCTAAGCCGGAATCCCTCTCGCAATACTGCCCTGGACACCGCCGGAGGATCCCTATAGAATCTGCCGGGACAATCTGAAATCGATACCCAAAACCCGAAAGCCAACTTGTTCCTGAAACCCGCCCCAAAACTCTAGAAACTCAACCCCTGCTTGCTCGAATCGGATACAAGCAAACCAGTCTGGGACCGGGTCGTCACCATCGAAAACCTGGTTGAAGGGTGCTAGGGTTTAGGGTGCTTTAGGAATCGGGTTTTGAATTTTGGGTTCTGGGGCTTTGAAACTTGGGTCACCTGGGTCTATGATTTCTCTTTTTGCCCTTTGATTTAGCGGTTCTCAGGTTGTGGTTCAACGTGTAAAGGCTTAGGGTTTCGGGCTTCCAGTTGGTGCCTTCAAGCTTCGCTGGGTTCACGGTTTGAGGGTCGGGGGTTGACCTTAGGGTTGGTACATTCAAGTTTGCAGTAGGGGTTTCCGAATTTAAGGTTTGGGGCCTAGGGCCCAGGGTAAGGTTCAACAGGTGAGGGCTTAGGTGGCTTGGATTCAGGCGTACAAGGATGAGCGTTCAGGGTTTGGAAAGTTGCAGGATTCAGTCCAGAAAAAGTGACCCGGACATCCAAAGCTTCGTTTCACTTAGTCGGGTCAGTGTCGCCTTGCCCCATTAATTGAGGTTAAGTGCTGAGCGCATACCCCAAGGCTCGACAAGGACCCTTACGTTCAGGGTCTGGGCTTTAAGACTTTAAGACCACACTTTACATACAAGGTTTCGAAGTTATTCCGTGCTGTCGGGCAACTGCGCCAACACAAAACCTGTGGGTACTGGGCTCTTTGGGTGCTTGCTGAGGTCGCGCACGTCCTCCCAGCCGCTTGCTGAAGGCACACGAAGATGTCCCCGGCGGTCGACCCAGAAAATGGCACCTTGATCAGGGCTTTGTGTCAGAAACTTCCTCGGGATAGTTGATCTGCTCTTGAAGATTTTGCGACCATCGAAAGTTTGGGCCCGTCGGCGATAGTCCAACTTGTTGTGTGCTCACAGAAATGTTTAACTGTTTTCGAGTGGTATTACCTGCACTGTCTTTGTGCGGGATTGGCTGCTTTTGCTTTCGCTTGATTGGCTTCAACAGTCTCACTAATCGCTTGTCCTCAAACCTCCATCTACTTCGTCATCGAGTCCCAATCCCTGCATGGAAGTCATGTCTTGAACGTAAAAGAGGCCAACCGTCTTCAGGACAAAGTTGCTGCTCCCGGCGAAAAGTCGGGCTATGATCACGGGTGAAACTTCCGAAAGACATATACTGTCCGTCTACAGTGTCTGCAGTCCAAGCCATGAGCAACACAAAAGTCATGAACAGATGTGGGCTCATGTATAGGCATGTACACATCCACATGCATATACAGGTGCACCGACATACATTATGCTACATTATATTACAGTTCAGTACATACACGTGGTGTATGTATACAAAACTGCAACTCTCCATCTCCGCCCAAGTCTAGTATACACTTGTGTTCCTGTAAATACATATGTCTATGTACCCACATACATATAGTAATTACAGATACTCCGGCCGAAAGAGAGAAAGAGAGAGAGAGACAGAGAGAGAGAGAGAGCGGGAGGAGAGGGAGGGAGGGATGGACGGATCAAATACACGGATACTTCGGCCAACACGAGTGCACTACGCAAGGTTGAGTGTCGGGCCATCGCTCTCACGGACGCGAACGGCCTGCGGTGCCTGCGCTGAGGTGCTTGTTCAAAGCTGTAGCCTTCCAACCTAACATGTTGGTTGCACGCATTTGATCTTAAGGCGGTTCAGGGCAGAAGATTGGAGGATTGGAGGATCGGAATTTCAGTTCGCAAGGTTAACTAAAGGCTTAAACATCCGTTTTGACACTCAGAGACCAGCTTCCTGGGTACACCAATCTCAATCTCTAAGCCCGATGCTTGAACTCTACACCTTTGTGGGAAGCTTCGCAACCTAAGTCCTACACTTTACGAGCTGCGGCCTGTTCTCTCTCTCTCTCTATATATATTGAGTCGGATAGCTTTGGGACGCCAATATTGGAACCATGTTCGTTCTACGAATGAAGCCCCAAACGTACAATCTTCAAGAGGTTCCAAAGAAAGGCCTAGGGTTTTTGTGTAAATTAGTCGCCCTGGTCTTGGTCTTGATACTGATGGCTCAAAGTCCTCAAGCTTCTCACGGCCAGTTTGTTGAGAGAGCTTCTACACATAACACAACAGTCTCATATGCCTAAATCCGACACAACTGGTGTGTGCTATGGGTTTTGCAGGATCAGGCTCGACAGTCTTAAGATCTTTCGACTCAACCCCAAATACACTGTCGATGACAAACCTCTAAGCTCTCCGCATGGGAAGACTCAAGTGGGGGTTGATCAAAATTATGGGCCCTTTTGGGGTCTGTATTATAGTATATTCCTTATAGTCTAGGGGACCAAAAGGGGCCCATAATTTTGACAACCACCCAAGTGATGTTCGGGGTTTGATCTTCAGGGTTTTGGGGCTTCGGGCTGAGACTTTCTGCCCGAGGCTGCGGGGATTGTGATTTGAATCAGCAGCCCTGAACCATCGGGCACCAAATAAGCGAAGTGTTCACAAATCCATAGCATGCAAGCCCTAAGCCCTAATCTCTGCTTTTCTGCGTCCCCCTGCTCCAACGCACGGCAGAGCTGGCGGCAGGCATCCACTGCGGCGCCATGACGCTCGAGGCCGTTGAGCAGATCCTGTGGTTCAAGACCATGCCCTTGGGCTGCATGTACCCATGTAGTATATACCTTGGCTTTAAAGTAGTGACTATATGGGTAATCTAAGGCCAATGTATATACTACAGTATATATGGGTACATGGAGCCTTAGACGCTCGTACATCTGTCTGATGTCTTTCTGAGAAGAGTTGGGCTCTCAGGAGTCGGCATTTACGAGCAACAGTCCCCGGATCTTGAAGCGAAGGCTGGGGACTGTGCTTCGGCATGAAGCGTTTACGGGCCCATGCATGTGGGAAGAATTGATTGGCCTTTCCGTCGTTAGTTCCTTGCTTCTTGGTAGAGTGTGGCTATATGGGAGTTTCCGAAAATAGGGGACCCCAATATAGTACCCTAAACAATAGGCTCCTTATTTTAAGGACCCCAAATAAGGTACCCGTAATTTTCGGAAACTTCCATATGCAGGATTCCTAAGTGATGAAGGTTGCCATCGACTCCTTGGTGCCTCAATCGTCCAAGTACCTATCTGGTTGATTAAGAAACCCTGGGCCTATATCCCCAAAACAGTGGGATTCATACAAGGAACCCTAATAAAGGCCCATTGCACATGGCCTGGCAAACACATTCAGTGCCACAGCATTCCCATTGCTCCAACTCAGCCAAAGCCCGGAAATCAGAGCCTTAATGAGAGCCTCAGGGTACAGGCACCTGGGCGCGTCATTCCTACACCTTGAACCTGTAAAGCTCTCCCCACCACTCCCTCCCTCTCCCTGCTCGTCCGTGCCCAGCGCTGCTACCGCCAGGAGGCGTGCCTGGTACGGAACACTGCCCACCTGAACCTACTAAAACCATGTTTAGCGGCGTCCCTATAGTGCTATAGTGCTCCATATCAAGATTCCTATTAAGATCCTGCCATCAAACAGGTTCTACCAGCTTAAGGTAAGGTCGAAGGGGTCCAGGTTGAAGGGGTTAGATGTAGGGCGTTGTGGCTTTAGGGCTCAGGACTCTAGGGCTTAAGCATTTGGGATTGGAGGGTGCTAGGCTTTAGGGGTCGGTTTGAAGTTAAATGTCGCACTTCCTTGAATCATATGCCGGGCTTGTTCCGTGGCCTTTGAATGCTTGCATTTCGGCCGGCATAGTCTTCTCTTCTCTGAGTGGATGGGCCTGAAAAGCTTCTCAGGGCCGCAAGAGAGGATGTCAACCGGTTCCCACCATGGATTCGTTTATATACTGTTATAATACTCATCGTGATTATTGAAGTAAAGCCCCAGCACATATTCAGAACACGGAACCTGCCTAAGTTCTTAACCCCCAATTCCGAAATCAGGGATAGTGCCTGCGGGCCCAAGGATTCCTCCAGTCGCTGTAGCCCTCCTGGCATCTTCGGGGTGGGGGGTGGGGGGGGGGTTGGTTGGGCATGCCTGCAGAGCTGGGGCTTTTCGACACAGTGGTTTAATTGGCGTGCAGGAGTTAAGGCTCTGTGTGTGTTCTCATAAATACAGGCTCCTCATAAATGTCTGTTTATTCCCCAGCTGGTGGGAAGAAAAAAGATTTGCGAGCTCTTCGAGGCTCGTCTACTTGTTTAGGGCGCAGGCTTTCGGTCGGGCGTAAGGGGTGGGGTGAATCAGCGGGTTTCATCCTCGCAACTCCTAAACCCAAAGCCTGCAACTCCAAACCTTCAGTATCTGGTTGGTATAGTGTTGGTAACGTAGGTTAAGTCCCTCCGACACTGGAAGCCAGCTTCTTTTGTGTCTTTCGCAGCGCAAAGGCGATGGATTTTGAACTGCCGATCTGGGCTCCAAGTATCAGGGGGCGTAGCTAAGGACTCGACACTGTGATATAACGCACAAAATGTGAGGGCTTAAAATCTGAACAGCGTTGGGGCACGTTATTAGGACGGTTTTAAGAACGATCTCGAATGTATAAACTTAATCAGGCCTCTAGATTCTAGATTAAAACAAAACATCATAACCGCAAAAGATAAGTCCTAAATCCTAGACCTTCAAGACCACGACAAACCCTACACCTTCGTTATAAGAGCCCCTTGCCAGGAACCTATGCTCGACGATGAGTCGAGTAGGTTTAGGCATACTACCAGGATAACCTTGAACTGGTGTACTTCTTTCCCCTCCATAAGCTGATCGGCTGATATGCATATGTAGATGTAACGTCCATGCTCTTAAAAGCTTGCTTCAACTTCCGATTCTACTTGCAAACACTGCTATAGACCCCTAGCAACTACAAGGCTTACACCTTACACCCTCAGCTACGAAGCTGAAAATCGCTGGCCTGCGGAGTGTTCGGCCAGGTCGCATAGTCGAGTAGTCTCTTATGCTGTACTGCTTCCAGTTACGAACTACGAAGAGTTCTTAATCGTGTAATAAATGTTTGTCAGGATCTCCGGGATGCCAGGCTACAGTGCAGGACTTAATCAAATTAGGGTGCTCTTGCAATAAGGAGCCTACCTCTGAGTCTCTGTACCGGCGTCCGCTATCGTTTGAGACTCCCGAACGAGCCCCAGAAAGTTGGAACACGGCTTGGCACTGGGATTCACTGCAATGTACCTTACCGGGCATCAGAATAGAGAGAGAGAGAGCGAGAGAGAGAGAGAGAGAGCGAGAGAGAGAGAGAGAGCGAGAGAGAGAGAGCGAGAGAGAGAGAGAGCGAGAGAGAGACAGAGAGAGAGAGGGAGAGTGTGAGAGAGAGCGAGAGAGAGAATTCTGGCTGATGTCAGGCTTGATTCTTCGTTTCTGATACCACTGCTCATATACTCGGTCCCTATTCCTAAGCCATAAGCCCGAACACACTGAACCCACACTGCTGATGAGCTGAGGGTCTACATTCAGGTTTCTAAAGTAATCCAAACCCTGAAGAACATCCTTCGACCTTCACCCCACTCTCGAAGCCGTGAGTTCTGAGGCCGCATTGGACATGCTTTGACAAACCCTCTTGTTACATTGACAGGAGGCATGTCACGAAATCGTAAAGCGGAATCAGCGGTGACAAGTTCGTGCTAAACTGCAGAGAATAGAGTAAGCACCACCCCGAAGCTGCTTGTGCACCCGAAACCCTAATTTTACTCCACCACGGCGCTTGCCGGACATTAACCTATCATGCCAAACTCCTGAACCCCCACAAAGCCAATTTGCACCCGAAAGCTTTGGGCCATCGCTCGGTTTAGAGCTGTGGCTCAATCTCGCGGATTCCTCCAAGCTTGTCCTGTCAAATGCAAGTTACTACAGGATCGTCAGCACGGGCAAAACCGCTTTGTTTCCAGACTGACTGCAGAAAGACAGCAGGCTGCCAGGTCAGGCTGGGTTGTTTAAGGACTTTTACCAGGAGCTCCATGTTTTGAGATTCAGGCACGATTTGCACTGCTAGAGATGAGAAGCCGAAGGCTCAACAGGATTTGGGATTCAGGATCTGCGATCGAAGAGAAGCCTGCCAGAATTAAAGGTGGTTTGTCTGAAGGCTTTCGGTTGAGTGCTCATGGCAAGGTTGAATTTAAGGCACGATCTGCAGTAGACTGCCAGCGATCCTCTTAGCCATTGCTGCGAAGTCGGCTCGATACCCACCAGAAGTGTTGGCAGCTTCTTCAGGGGTCATCAGGATGGTCTAGGTTTGATGGCGTGAAGACAGTATGCATATATATATACATGTATATACATGTGTATTCATCTGTTTAGGTTGTTTTGTTTAGCCAATGCCGCTGCCACGCTTAAAGCCTTTACGACTTTCTGAAAAGTCGCCGGTGCTTCCTCCAAAGAACCCCAATGCACTGATTCTCCTGCGACGGGATCGGCGGGAGTCCAAACCCTAAACCCTAAACCCCTAAACCCAAGCTTGGGCACCCCGAGACCGAAACCGCCTTTGCTTCGAGGTTAAAGGGCTTAAATTCAAGTCTACCTGGGAGTTTCCGAAAATTCTGGATACCTTATTTGGGGTCCTTATAATAAGGATCCTACTATTTAGGATACTATATTGGGGTCCCCTATCTTTGGAAACTCCCACCTGGACCCCGACAGTATGTAGAATCGTGGCCTTTTATAGGTATTGCGCCATTATTTTACCTACTTGGGGGGGTTTTAGGTACAGGAGGTTTAAGAAAGTTTCGATTTTTGAGGGGCATCGGAATATCCGAAACTTGGCTCTTCGATGATTGATCTAAAGCCCTCCTCAAAACTATATCCCCAGCAACAGTAAGCCTTAAGATTTGAGGCTTAGGCAGAGTTGAATGTATACTTTTCCGCCGATATGTCTACAAGAAGCTCTCCACAAACCCAGGCCGTTGCCCATCCAAAGGCAGCGTTCTCGATGTCAGTGCTGAACATCCCAAGACTCCGATCTTCCTTAACCAAAAGCCTGATGTCATATAAACCTGGCACCCTCTTAGGGTTTAGGGTTTAGGCCTCAACCGTATCCCAGAGGATCGTACGGACCTGTAAAGGGGGATACATAAGGTAAGCTACAGGAGCCAAAGCAGTAATCTCTGATGTAGAAGCTGAAGCAAATACGACGTAGGACTTGTGATATTACGAGTATGTTTAAGGAGCTCAGCTGTACACTATTCTCCGGAAGACATGAAGCTGCCATAACCTGTGTTGTTTCTATCGAACACACTCTAGATCCAGGAGTAGGGTTCAGACTCATACACCTGCTATGCAAGTCTAACCTGAAACTCCTCTGAGTTGGGCGCACAGCCTCACAAACAAGTAAGTCTACGAAGTAGGTTATGGTAGCCAAGGGCATTCTTAATGGAGTCTCCGGGCAGCACCGCTAGACCATGCACATTTCCTGCGGATTAACCTTGGAGCGCCGCAAAAACGACCCTGGCAAAGCCAGAACCACAGCCGAAGCCGTGCATTTGACATATAGTGAACCCCAGAAAGTTGGAACATCAATATCCTCATGACCTTAAGGCAAAGTATAAGGGATCCTAGCACTAATCCTCCTAAATCCCTTTCTGGGATTCACTATACAACGACCGACTCTTGCTCAGCTTCTTACGGCAATCGCAGAGGATTTGTTGGTTAGTGCTTCGTCTTCCTAGTCTTGTTATGATGTCTTCTTCCGACGCGGCGAAATCCAGACATCAACCCCCCAAACCTACCTCAGGAACTACAGCAAGGACATCATTATATGAATCATCGAAACACAAATAGTTTTCAATAGGGCCCCAAGCCAGAACCGTTCGCCGGCATCTACGATGGCACATGTGGCACAAGCAGCAGCCGAAGTCGAAGAACAGCAAAACATAAAGTTTCCTTTCGAGGGTTCCTACAAGGGTTACTGTACCGGTTCCTTTCAGGGTTCCTTTCAGGTTTGTTACAAGGGTTCCTTTCAACGGTTCCTGCAAGGCTTCCTGTAAGGGTTCGATTTCAGGCGTTTAGAGCTTCATCTACCCAGAGGCTAACTTTCAAGTTCAGGATGCAGGCTTTGCAAACCCAAGCATAAGAGTCACAGGCATAGTAGTATAGATTTGCCTCATTTTGCAAGACCTCAGCCCAAGATAGCAACACCCTACAGACCTTGAAGATCCGAAGCCCTGCAACACCTATGCATCTTAAACACTGCTGCTCCTCCCCTCCGGCCAGCCATTGTGTGACACGCGGTATTTGAAGCTCGGGACTCTGCAGATGGGAGTTCATACCATATTAGGGGTCAGGATTTAGGTTTGGGCGCTCACACTCGGGCAATCCAGCGAGGCATGTGGTATATGTAGGGCCTGATGGCTCCTCATATGGGCTTTGTCGTCAGGGGTGATTCAAGCTCTGCCAAATCCTACCTCTAGCCCAAACTCCAAAATGGTGGGGCATGGCCGCTTACGAATAAGGAAAAGCCCTCAAACTCATCTGTCAATGTCTGCACTAGGTGGGGTGTGTAAGATTGATCCTAAATGAAGAAAATCACAGAAGGAACCATAGCTACAGTATTTACGGCCTACCTTGGTCTAAACCATGTGCCTGTTGTCGAAGCGAGGCCGCAGGAATTCAAATTTTGATATACCAATGGAGCATAGCAGTGGACCCCAAATCCTTGCCCGGCATTATCCTAAGGCCGTAAGGGTCAAAGTACCGAAGAAGCCTTTACTCTCTTAGAACTAACCCGCAAACCCAAACATGAGTATTGAAGTAGTACGTACTGTTGACCCTTAGGGTTACGCTCTCGCAACTCGGACATGCCAGACGCTTAGGGTTAGGGCTTAACATTTAGCAGTCCAGGATAACTATATCCCGATGTACCCCAAAAAAGCGCAGTGCTCTCGCAGAGACAGAAACCTGTGTCACAGAAAGCCTTGACTCCCAAACCCCAACTCCAGGGTACCAAATCTCTATACTTAAGGATCATGGGACTTGGTAACTAGGGTTACTGTTTGGGTAACTATACTTATGCTTATACTTACTTATAGCCCCAACTAGGGTACTTATAACCTTACCAACAACATACCCTCTGCAGGTTCCTTTTCAGAGGTCGTCAATATCGCGGGTGGTGCGCTCGATCGAGCTCCACGGACGCTGCCTTTTCTTGGGGGAACTGAGAGGCGTCTACGGATAAAGTCTGTTCATAGGGCATTCGGGTTTAGGTCTTTGGGTGTTACGGTTCTAGGGTTGCTTGACCGGTAGATTTCGGAGGTTTGCTGTAAGCTTGAAAAATGAAGTGCTACTCTTGTTGCTACTGTTTGTCATTATTGAGACGGCCATTCGTTCGTGTGACTGCCCCCTCTAACCTCCAAAAATACGAACACCGATGTTGCCAATCCCTTGAATCATAAGTAGTCATAAGCAGCCCACATTGGACATCTGCTCAAAGTTGCCCGAAACTTTTCGCCTCCAAACCTGAAAGCACAAAACCCTAAATGCAGTAAAACCCTGATGCCTGCCTGGTGGGCGAGTCGGAGCGAACCGGCAGCGATGGCAACCCTGTCCAGTCAAATCGAATCGATTTGCGAGGGCTGCTTCTGAAATCAGGCCTCTATGTCAAGCCAAAAAAGCGATGATGTAGGAACCGGGTTGCTGGGATCCATGTCAAGGGCCCCAACAGGTACATGAGGGATGCGAGTTTTGGGTTGGGCCTTTGGGCTTGCCCTTCCCCAACAAAACTCGACCCTAAGCCATTTAGGCCTTTGAGACCCCTTTGGGTTCCTTTCAAAATCCCCTCAAGGAACAACCCCCCAAAAGAAGTGGAGCAAAAGACCTAAAGCACAAAAGCTATATTGGGAATCATTACTATGATTTGGGAAAGTATTCCACTCTAAACCCTAAACCCCAAACCCTACAGAACCGTAAACCCTAAACCCTGTAGAACCCTAAACCCATCAGTACCTAAGAAGACCTTTTGGGATATGCGCAAAGCCGACCTGTGGAAACGGTCGCCGAGTGCGGCCGCTGCGGCGATGTCCGTGGAGTGTTAAAGGTGTCCTGCTTGGGGTGGGAGGCATAAGGGGATTACGGATTAGAGATTAGGGTTTTTTCCCTCTCGCATGGCTGGAATCTATGTCCACTGGCGAGGTTAGGGGTGTAGGGTTTGAGGTTTAGGGTTTAGGGAGCAGAGTTTAGGGTTTCTAGGGGTTGGGGGTATTATTACGGTTGAGGGTTCGTTTATGGGCCCTTGTCAAGGCTCCACTGCGGGATCCAGAAGCTCTCCTGCATGAAAACTCTCTGAATCCTCTAAGGGTCTCATATGACTTTCTGGGCTTTGAAGTAACCAGGGAGAAAAAAGTATAGACTTTTATTTCACAATGGCTCCCCTTAAGTAACAGCTCCCCCAAAAAAGTCTTAAAGTATGGTACTCCAAAGCCCAGCTTTATATTTATATAGGGGATTCAGGGTCGTTCCAGTTCAAGGGTTCTTTTAGGGTTTTGTGGAGTTATCGGGTCGTACGCAGGGTTTCCGCCGTTTTCGAAAACTCTACGAAATTGTCCTGCGAGGGTTCTACATGCCTGGGTCCTACGAGGGATCCAAAAAAGTGGAGGCTCAAAAGCGATGGGTTTAGGGTTCAGGAAGCCTTTTACAACTGGACTCTCAGGAATGCCAGCAAAGACAAAGGACTCGTGCCTTCCATCTCCACTCTCTCTAATGAAGCCTAAACCCTAAACCCCTAAAGGTTGAAGCTTTGGGAGGGTTTCGGAAGGGAGCTCTTTTCCCTGCAGTACATCATAGGACAAACTCTTTTCATCAAGCTATATAAGGTCAAGGGTATACTTCAGTTCACATGGACTGGTTCATCTGGGTCAGAAGTTACCATGACCAGGGCTACCTCTCTTCTAGCCCGGGAAAAAACGCCTTCGTCTGCATCTAACTACACATGGCCTTCCATGTTTGCTTTTACCGAAGAGTAAGGAGTCATGACGTGTCGGTACTCAGAATGCGCTGTCAAATGGAAAGGGCGGACAACAGCTCCTCACTCAAGACTCCTGAAGGTTCAGGGTTTACGCTCTCACAACTCGGGCAAGCCAGGCGAGGTTCTTGGTGCGAAGTCGGCGTGATACAGTAGATACAAAGGTTTAGGGCTTAGAGTTACGCGCCCAAGCCTCTGAACCTGGCTGCAGCTTTGGGGCTGTGAGTGTGGCGACTGTGGGTGGGGATCATCCGAAAGTGTAACGCAAAAGGAGCCCCGACTTTGCATGTATATGTACACTATACATATATATACTATGCTTATATATGCATACATATATATATACACATGTATGCTATGATTGGACTAGGAACCCTAGTGAAGCCTCAATATTCGGAGGCGATCCCTAATCTGAGAAGGCCCCAACCCCAGCCCTTTCCCAGCCAAACGCTCCCGAGAGGAAACGCAGCGCGAAGTGTCTTGGAGGCCCTTGCCGAATCCCGTGAAATACTTCCTGGGCTGCAACTTAGAGTCGATTGGGTCTGTGGCTGTATTATTATTACTACTACTATTACTACTACTACTACTACTACTACTACTACTAGTACCATTATTGCTTACCTGGGGTTTTGGTATCTACAGTTCTACTGCTTTGTAACTTTAGGGCTCTGGGAAGCTAGGGGCGTTGGCTCTTTAGGATTCCACGTCGATCTGGGGCTTTTAGAATGTGCGGCTTCAGCACTGTAGGAGTTATGGGCACGGCATAGGGCTTGTTGCCCTTAATACTAGGCTAACATACTATGTAGGGTGTACGATTAAGCGTTATAGGTTTTCTAGGGCACTGGCGCGATGGGGTTCAGGGTCCAGGGTCCGTAATGGTTATAAATACCTATTATATATGTATGCAGGGCTTGGGTCGCCCAAACATGTGCCTGCGTGAATAGGTAGTACTAGAGAATGTTGCAGCCTGCATTTGGAGCCATCAAACGAGGAGGATGTATTGGCATGAGTTCCAAAACCTGTCATTGACGGCCCTGGATACATCGCTGGTCAAACGGATAGTCGAACACGAAAGCTTAGTTATGAGTGATGCGGCGCCGCCTAAAACAAAATAAGAACCTAAACCCCAATAACCCGAAACGATAAGCTTAACTAGGTACATCTGACACACGGCAAGGAAGCAACCTGTAAATCCTGATAGCACCAAGCTGCTGCATGATGTCCACATTGCCATCGATGCGGGACAGCCGTTTCCTTTTCCATATTCCCCACCGCTCGAAAGTCAGGCCCACGTGGCTCATGCCAGTAGGGATTTCTATTACACTTCAAGTTCAGAAGAGTATTTGGAGGGAGGGCTTTCGGTGCTTACCTGGTTTGAAAGAGTTGATAGTGTAGGGTGGTTAGAGGTAAGGCCGTCCTAGCTCCGAGGACATGCAGCGCCAAAGGATGCCCTTAGAACCCTAGCTTTGGCTACCTCCGAACCTGGTTCCATCCAACCTTCAACAGGGGTCTCCTCGGAGCATCGTATGCCCTCACTTCACTCTTACTTCTTATAGTGGTATAACATACTTCATACTGCAGGGCATGTTATGAAGACAAACACTTATAGCCCTGCAGATTGCAAAGGCTCAGGCTTTGTCTCGCACGGCAATTATTTAGTGAGGTGGAATGTGTCCTACCTGTCTCATGATTCAGGGTCGGTCAGCATTTGCTACAGGATTACACAAGGCGCTGCAGTGGCATAGTTGCAGTTGGTCCCTTGGGCTTTGATCTGGTAAACTCGGCGGCAATGGCGCTCGAAAAAAACACTAACGTACCTTACTTCCAAGGTTGTTTAGATGATCAGAGAAACTCTGTTCCCCGCAGCGGTCCTAGCCGACACAGAAATCCCGACACAAGCTCTTTCACAAGTACGATTGTTGCATGGATATATACCTGCGCCTACAGATTTGAAGTGTAAGGTATTGATTATGCTTACTAGAAACACGAGAATGCTATTCATAGCCGCCATAGCCCTTCCCTCTGAGTCTCACCCACACCTGAACACGGCATCACGGGTTGCAGGATCTGGAAATGCCAGCGAGCTTCTGTGTTGCCGAAATGTCCTGCCGCAGGTCATTGAGCTCGATGCCTCAAGCAAGGTCAGGCTTACAGAATTAAGGGCTTGTGCTCTATCTACACCCTCCAATCTCGTACCCTTAGGGTCCTCTGCAAAGCGAAGAGCCTAACCAAAAACGAAATCAGAGCTGACAAAACCCGAGTTCCCAAAACAACCCTAAGCCCTGAACCCTCAGCAACACCTGAACCCCAACAAAAACAAAGTAAACCCAGATCACACAGCCAGAGCCATCCCACACCAAGCCCTCAATCCCCAATGACTTCTTTTGTTGGGGCTTCCGAGTTGGGAGTTTCCGAAAATAGGGGACCCCAATATAGTACCCCAATATAGTAGGATCCTTATTATAAGGACCCTTGAGAAACTGCAAGGCTTGGTTAGGGTTCAGGGTTGTGGATCGCTTCTGCTGAAGGTCTGCAAGGCCTAAAACCGACGGGTGCAATTCAGGGGTGTGTACTTAGACAGGTTGTTCGGTTCATTTCTGTGCCGCATTATCCATCCGAGTTTTGAGCACAATAATGTAGGAACCTGATTAAGAAACCTTTGGGCCTTTATGAGGGTTCCTTATATGAATATGAATCCTGCTATTTTGGTGTTGTAGGCCCATGGTTTCTTAATCAGGTTCCTACACTAGTTCAGCTCTAGCCTTCGTCGCCTTTCGGAAGTCGTTTGAACAGGCGGGTTCTCACTACCCAAGGACACACCCGAACTGGATCTAAGCCCTGGGGTGAGCGGCATGCGCATGGAACCTTCCGAGGCTCTTAGGGTGAAAATGCAGTGACCTTTTTCCTCATCTCCAAGGTCTACCCTAAACCCTAAACCCTAAAGTTTAGGGTTTAGGTAGGGTTTAGGGTTACCTCCTAAGAGGCTTGCACTACCAGGGGTTTAGGGATTAAGCTTTGGGGATTTTTGCTTTGCGCTCTTGGGATTGAGGTTTGGGAGTCAAGCTTTAAGGTTAATAGGTTAATTAAGGGATTTTGGTTTAAGATTTTAAGGCTTCGGGTTTGAAGGTTTAGGGTGTAAGATCTAAGGTTTCAGGTGTAGAATTTCGCCGCCAGGGTTTAAGGTTTAAGGGTTCAGGGATTTCTACACGCCATGTCGTGATGCCCGTGTATTGCAGCCCCTGCAGGTGCAAGCCTCAAATCCCGGAAACCCAAAGCCTTGCCGTAAGCATGAACACTCCAAAGCTACATCCCAAGAACTCCACTGTCGACCCCCCAAAATGGACCAGACCTAGAACACTATGTTGCGAGGCCCCACTTTCAGAAACACTTTTGCCGCCCCGGCGCCTTTGGCATTCAGCTCTTTCTGACACTTCTGAAAGTCCTGGCTTCAGGGCTTGCAGAGCCCAGAAGGTTTAGGCTTGCACAAGGTCTGAGATGGAATTTCCCGAAAAATATGACGCAATTAGCTCCACTTCAAATATCAGCAACAAGCACCATATTCTCATACCAAGACCAGCAAGAGGAGAGCAAAGTGCAGTAATGTCGCAAGGAATGCTGAATATTAATACAGACTGCAAGTAGCAACAGTCAGCATCATGGCCGCAATCATTAAGACAACCCCGCCGCGATGTGTATACTGACCACAGAAGAAGCTGACCAACCCTAAACCCTAAACCATATCGTCAGACACAGGGATGAATGACAACGATTTCTCCTTGACTCACTGTCAGAAGCCTGGGAATCATAGCATGAAGCCGCAACCTTGCGCCCCGTAAGCCTGCCCCTGACTTCCACAAACATGACCCCAACACCCTAAGAAACTAAACCGCAAACCCCACGCAACAAATCCGGTGCAGGGTGAAGCAAGGGATCCCAGCATAGAGCTGAACAACTGCTTTTAGTTCGCCTTTGAGGCTCGATGGTACACATTCGGGAGTTTCCGAAAAGTTGGGGGGTTGCCTCATTTTGGGATCCTTATAATGAGGATCCTACTATTTAGGGTACGATATTAGAGTGCCCTATGTTCGGAAACTCCCGTTTGGGGTTGTCGGTCTGGAGTTTATGGTTGCACGAGTCATAACTCGGTTGACGGTTTACGGTAAAGGATGACCCAGACCCCCGGAAGGATCTAGAAAGTAGATCCCCTAATTTGTGGCCCTCTACTACTAAGGGTACTTTCTAGGAACCCCCATTAAGGGATCTAGGTTTTTGGATCCTTTCGGGGGTCTGGGTATGTCGGGCTGAGGGTTTAGGGTCTACGGCTACGGCGTAGACGTCGGCCAAGGCTCCCCCTTGCATGACTGCAGGCGGGTGTTATGTTCTTCGAACTTCTCCGTCGCCCCGTGCCTGCCGGGCTCAGCGACTCCTACATCCCTCAAGCAATGCCACAGTACTCATGGGGGGATGGCGCCTAGGCGCCTAGGGGTTGGGCGCCTATAGTCATAAGTAATACCCTCCTGTAATTCCCTAGGGCTCCAGTTACCTAAATAGTAGGTTACTAGCCATATATTTTATAGCCCAGTAACCTACTATTTAGGTTACTGGAGCCCTAGGGATTATGATGGAGGAAGTTTCTGTTATTTGGGAGTTTCCGAAAATAGGGGACCCCAATATAGTACCCCAATATAGTAGGATCCTTATTATAAGGACCCCAAAATAAGGTACCCCCCCTAAACCCTAAACCCTAAACCCTTTTCGGAAACTCCCATTTAGGGCTATCAGCGCTCCGGAAGGCTTCGTGGCGCCTCTCCAGTTCGAGGTAACTTTTGCGGTTTGAGCCGCAAGGCTTGGGGCGAAGGGGATTTTTCCGTCGGGGTATCTAGTAATACTGTAGTAGTAATACTATAATAGTAATACTATAGTAGTAATACTATAGTCGTAATACTATAGTAGTAATACTACAAATGGAAATGTTATAATAGTAATGTTATAATAGTAATACTAGAATAATAATATTATAATAGTATTCCTATAATAGTATAGGGCTGACAAGGCCGTGGCTTGAGTATTGTGTAAGGATTACAGTCGGGGTTTGCCGGCTCAGGGCTGAAGGCCCTCCTGGGGTTCGGGTTTAGCGTTTCAGGGTGTCGGGTTTGGGGTTTTAGAGGCTTAGGGCTCATAGGGATTAGGGTTTCGGGTTTAGGGATTAGGGTTTAGGGCTCATAGAGATTAGGGTTTCGGGTCTAGGGTTTAGGGCTTTGGGTTTAGAGTTTAGAGTTCAGTTTCAAGACCGTCCAGGCAACCTCTGGCAAACACTCTCGAAGACACGGCCAGGAAATCCGCCTGCATGGAGTCAAACGGCAACCCGAAGCATTCAAGCCCCCGTAACTACGGCCCCCAAAAAGCACATAAGCAAAAATAAGGATAGGGATATCCCATATAAACTCCCTTATAATGAAGCCCAATAAGGTAGGGATATCCCCATAAAATGCTTATGCTTATGTGCGTTTTGGGTCCCNAAAAAGCACATAAGCAAAAATAAGGATAGGGATATCCCATATAAACTCCCTTATAATGAAGCCCAATAAGGTAGGGATATCCCCATAAAATGCTTATGCTTATGTGCGTTTTGGGTCCCCAATAACCGAAGACCCTTTACACCGAGACCGTAGCTGTCTCTGAAACCTAAACCTTCTCAAACTTCGAGCTTCAAGGCATAGCAGAGAAGCTCGCAGCCAAAAGTTCCAGGGACCTCCAACGCTGAACACAAAAACAACCAAACTTCTCAACCCTAAAACCCCTAACCCCCCCCCTGCAGTCTAAACTAGAAACTGCAAATAGCACGGAAGCCCCAAAGCCCCAAAGCCTAAACCCTCAACCCTGAACTCTAGGCCAGATATGTCGGCAAGGATGCTGCCAGAAGTGCAAATCCTGCACTTCGCCGTCGATGACCTGGGGCTCCGAGAGATCCCAAAGGGTAGTTAGAATAGGGTTTTAGTATGCCTTAAAGGACCCCAAAAGGGACCTGGAACCTGTAGGAACCGTGATACTCAAACGAAACCATAAGGAACCTTTGGAAGGATACTTGGAGGATCATGGGACTTAGTAAGTACGGTTATAAGTACCCTAAGTGGGGTTATAAGTAATTATAAGTACAGCTACCTTAATTATAACCCTAGTTACTAAGTCCCATGATCCTCTNAGGATCATGGGACTTAGTAAGTACGGTTATAAGTACCCTAAGTGGGGTTATAAGTAATTATAAGTACAGCTACCTTAATTATAACCCTAGTTACTAAGTCCCATGATCCTCTAAGTAGGGTTTTGGGGGATATAGTTGGCTCTAAGACTCTAAAGGAAGTATCGGGGTAGTTCTCTAAATTAGGATCCCTTGTAGGGTTCTTTTCATACGGGTGCCGTACTAATACTATTTTGGGGGAACTAAGAAGGGACCCTGATTTAGAGAACTGCCCCCATGGTCTTTCATTTAAGGACCTTTCGAGTCCAAAGCTTTGGGTTTAGGATCGAGGGTATGGGCTTTCACTAGGAAAGGTTAGGATTTGGGGTATAGCTGTTCGTTCAAGGAAGCTTGGGATGGAAGTTTCTGGTGAATGCTGCGCCGTGGGGTTAGGGGCTGTACGCCGTTTAAGAGTGTATGTTCCTCATCGCTGGGCCTTCAACTCCTTCAGGGTCTCGTACGGAATAGTCATAAAGGGCTTTTCATATAGCCTTGCGCTAAGTTTGAGGCTTGTGGTTTGAGGTTTTGGCGGGTTCGGGTTTCGGTGTTAGTACAAGTAAGGGTTTAGTTTACGGAGCTTACTTCTCAACTTGTGTGGAGCCCTTCTTAAAAGAATCGTATGACACCATTTAAAAAGAGCCTACTTAGAGGATCATGGGACTTAGTAACTAGGGTTATAATTAAGGTAGCTGTACTTATAATTACTTATAACCCCACTTAGGGTACTTATAACCGTACTTACTAAGTCCCATGATCCTNAGAGGATCATGGGACTTAGTAACTAGGGTTATAATTAAGGTAGCTGTACTTATAATTACTTATAACCCCACTTAGGGTACTTATAACCGTACTTACTAAGTCCCATGATCCTCCAAGTAACCTTCTGGAGGAGGGCTGCAGTGCGCATGCCCACATCCTGTAGACCCTTGATTTAAACCTAAAGCAGGGCGCTCATAAACCTCAACGACGAACTACTAAGGTAGGATCCCGAACAAAAACCCAGAACAAGCCCTTCTCATAAGTTCATAACACCCAAGTCCCCCCAAGACATAGAAGAACAATTCCTTAAACCTCAATGCGTCAATCCCCACCAGGCCCCCAGGCCCTCAACCTTAGAAACGACGAGGACGAGGGGCTGTGGCCCGGTGGTCGAAGTTCTGGATGGCCTCCTCCAGGTGCACCAGCGTCCTAAGAAAGGCACCGAAGCTTGGGTGGGTTTTAGCTATACCCCCCTTAGAACCATAATAAAAATACAATTTTTAATATTCTCTTGGGCTTTATATGAACAAAAATAAGAAATAATTCCTAAGGAGACTATAGTTAGGGTAAAAAAGGGGAGGTTAGGGCTTTCTAGGGTTTGGAGCGGGGCTTTAGGTAGGGTTTTGGGGGTTCGGGCTCGGGGCTTAGGACACAGCCTCTGTAGTCTAGGGATGTTTGGGACTTTTGGGATTTGGGGGAGGAGGATTTTGGGGGTTGGTGTTTTGCAGCTCTGGGATTTCGAGGCAATGGATTTTAAGAACCTTAGGGTGCATGGGGTTTGTGCTTTGCCAAGGCACTCTCTATGGTCTGAATCTCATTGACTGTTCCTAGCTGCAGAATCACTTCTCTGGGAAATGAACCATCGAGGCGGCAGAACCGAACCCATGAGGGTTTCTTGGTGTTAGGCCCATTCTGGGTTGGGGGGGTCTCGAAAGAGCCGTTGAGAGTAATTTGAAAAAGGGGTTTTGGGGTATATGACACTATAACCATCCTATACTATAGGGGTTTGCTGCGTGCGTTCGTGGAGCTTGGCTTCTAACTTGTACTCTCAGGGCCTGAAGCACTCAGGCTGCAGGTTTGAAGGCTTTTCTGTGCTTTTCCGTACCAATTTCTATGGCGGTGTCGTACTTTATTCGTGACGAAAAACGCATTGCGTTCTTTAACGCGGTTCGGCCAGAATGGAAAATTACTCCAGCAATATCATCTTCGGCGTACTTCAGGCTGAGATTTTAAACTGTAACTTTGGACGTTAGAGTTTGGCGCGAACGGTCTGCCAACAGCCATTACATTAACCATGAGTCCTTATAGAGTCTTGTAAGTTCGAGAACCTTCAACCCGTGATTGCACTAAACGGCTTGGAGAGCACATCCACCTGTTGCGACGAATTTGCCTTGGTCGGCTTTCGGTTTCGGTTGAATGGGGGTTTGCTTGATCTTTCTGTGCGACGGGTTTTCGAGAAGTGGCTTCACAGCTTGTTGTACAGCGGAGTCAATTGCACTTTGTTCAGCTGCAGAGTTCCGGAGCTGGCCAGAGCACATTAAGGGATTGGACTTGAGCTTACGGTGCTGTTGGTCTCAGTGCATCGCAAGTCCAGCTACGATTTCGAGTTCTGGAACACTAAACCCCAAAGCCTACCCGGTTCTCGGGGCTGCATACGGCTATCCTCGGAACTCTCGTATGAGGACTATAGCTTCTGATGCAAGCCTGAGGAGTGCATTAAGTCATGGGAGGGGTTTAGTTTAGAGTCAGGGCGGGATCGAAAGTGGCGAGTGGCCTGAACCGAGCTCTTAACCCTGGACCCTGCTGGGGCCTCTGAATAAATGTCTCTGGTGGGACATGGACAACTCGTGCTCAGGTACCCCAACAGTAGGGTCTTATAGGTCTCAAATAATTTGCTCTGAACGGGTTCTTGGTGGCGGCCCTTGTTCTTGCAGACTAACTGAGCATGGATTAAACAAACTCCTATGTTCGGCCCACTACGGATTGGGCTCTACAGGGTCTTTCTCAGGGCCCGTCGGGTCGTTTAGGCGGCTATACTAAACCCTGCCAAACGGCAAAGGGAGCCGAGGGGGTCGTCGAGCCTTCAAACTCCTCAAAGAACCCAACTGCCCCGAAATCTGAACCTTGAGGCACCGAAACCCTCAACCTTTAAACCCCCTAAACAGATCCTAAATCCCTGAAACTACAAGCCCCAAAGCTCTGAAACTTAAAACCTTAGCCCCTACCCCCTGTTGAAGCTTTGGAGCCGGGGTGCCTGGCTGCGATCTACAGAAGCGATCTTTAGCGAGTTCTCCTCTGCCTGCTCATGGATCTTTGCCACGGTGTCCTGCAGGCACTCCAAATATTATGTTTAGGGTAGAGTTTTCGGTTTCGGCGCGCACACTCGGACAAGGCGAGGTTCTTAGTTTTCGGGTCAGGGTTCAGGATTTGCTTTATATTTGCTGTGATGCTGAGCCACACCGAGAAAGCTGTGCAACAGACCGTTCAATAGCCTATGTGAGGGTGGGGCAGTGGGGCGAAGGGCGCTTCTGATTTCTTGGGCGTTCTGAACCGGCTTTTGAGGATGCACAAACCCTAAACCCTAAACCCCTAAACCCTGAACCCTAAACCCCTAAACCCTGAACCCTAAACCCTAAACCCTGAACCCTGAACCCTAAACCCCTAAACCCTGAACCCTAAACCCTAAACCCCTAAGCCCTAAACCCTGAACCGTAAACCCTGTACCCCTAAACCCCTAAACCCTGAACCCTGAACCTCCCGATACAGTCCAGCCCTTTGAACCCCTTGCCCTGTGGAGGGCGGGGCGGGGGTCCCATTTTGAAGCGCCTAACTTGGGAAATCTCGTGGATGAGGTTGTCCTGCCGTGTATGTGTGATGCAGATTACCTGAAAAAACCTGACCCTAAATAAAGAAACCCTATACCTAGAATAATCAACCTACCTTTAAAATGCAGGACGTGGCCCTAAAAGCATAGGCATGTCTCGCGGTACCCTGGCTAGTCTAGGTAAATCCTATCCAACATTTTCCTGTGGGAAACTTGGTTTGTGGACGCTTCGGGATGTGGGAAGCAAGCAAGAATTGGAGTTGCGGAGTTGTCTGGGGGATCGAGAGCCATGTTGCGAAACCTTTACAGCCATGTTTCGAACCTTAAGCCCTGAATCCTGGAGGGGTGCAAAGTCTACCAGGAGCTAAGGTACTCGTAACAGCTGAAGGGTCCAGGCAGAGTAAAGGCTTAGCGGTTCAGGGGTTTAGGGATTTGGGTAACCTTTGATGAACCCATAAACCTCTTGTACAAGCCACTGAACCCACATATCGAAAAACCTGAAGCCCGAAAACCATCTAAGCCCTTATGAACCCATGACACCCTAGGGCTCCAGTAACCTAAAAAGTAGGTTACTGGGGTATACAATATGTGGCTAGTAACCTACTATTTAGGTAACTGGAGCCCTAGGGAAAATGAATCAACCCCAAGCCCCGCCGAAACCTGGTGAAGAGGGTCCTGAAAAACTGAGAGGTCTACGCCGTTGCGTAAGTTGACCTGAGAGAAACCATCTTCCAGCTTCACAACCTCAGGGCCGAGGGTGGGTCTTGGCTTAGGAGTTTCAGGAGGATCAGGGGACTGAGCAAGTGGAGAGGTTTGCATACAACAACTAAGACTATTTTGGGCTTTGTCGCACCCAATAAACACGTGTATATGTAGTTACTTCCTTTGCAGCCGTTAACGGTAAGCCCACACACTCACAGAAGCCGAGGGTTTACATTTTATGCATTAAGACGAAGCTTAGTTCCTTAATGGCTCTATCGTCTAAAGAAAAGCGTCTTGAGCTGCAGCCGGGGCGAGTTTCTGCAGCACGAGACACTTGATAAGAAAATCCTCACCACATGGGACTCCCAATGTCAAGCCCCGTTGCTGATGCAGTTCCATACATTGCCATACATGAACAGCTGCTGATCGCCAACACATCTGCCGGTCGCTTACTCGCCAGAGCACGTCTGCCTCGCACAACTTCTGCATCTGCCTGTAGATGTAAGCTCTTTAAGCTAAAGTCGTGTATATGCAGGACAAGCTGCAGCAAGGTGGGGGATGAGGTAGCAGCAACCATACAGCATGGTCCAAACCGCAACTCAGAAATGAGACACTCAGCACCTGAAACTCTCTTAAAAGCCTAAACCTACACGCCGTACTACACACCTCAAACTCTGTACAGCCAACTCCCACACACTTTAACCAGAGATCGACCCTAAACCCAACGCCTAAAACCGAAACCTTTGCAGCCTTCACTCCGACCCCCGACCGAACAAAAAACGAGGAACGTCTAACATCCGAAAACCATACACCCGGTAGCTTCAGCAGGGGTGCGGGACAATGTAAGTCTTATCGGGGCCCGAATGCAATTTGCTAGCATAACGCGATATGACTGGTCATTCTTAAACGCTCTGTATTACAGCTTGAAAAACATACAATCCCAGCACGACCATCATTCCCATGTTCCAAGTCTCGCATTATGTTGCAAAAAAGCTCATCTTAACAAGCCACTCGTCTGTTGAACTCCCTCCTTGGCAAGGGGAAGAGATCGGCGGAGAGGCTTGGGAGTTTTGGGTTTGGGGATTTATTGGGTTTGTGGTTTAGGTTTCCTCGTGGTCTCTGCTGTGGGCAGCTTTTTCTCCTGTTGCTGCTCTTCTGCTAAATCCATGTTGACGGCTGTGACTCTGTTCGTTATTGAATAATCAGGATCATGCATGATTCCGTCGTGATACAACTATCCGCGATACCTGATCATAACCTTATGAATACGACCACTAAGTCACCAGTACTGACCCTCCATTCCAAAGCTTATCTTCGTACCCTTTGATTTACAGGTCTCTTCCTTTGGTTTTTGAAGAACTGTCGCCTCTGAAAAGCTCCAAACCAGCGGCGCCTTGTGCACCATGACGACCATGGAACCCCCGAAATCCAAAGCCCCAAAGCCTCTAATTAGTGCTGAAACTGAAACCTCTGAGTGTAAACCAAGGGTTGGGAACCGAAGCCTTAAACTCCCCAAAAGCTTGCGAGCCACATACAGTACAATCCCAGAATCCTAAATCCAAAGCTCCTTAGCTGAACCTTCTTGAACCTAAGCCACAGACCCTAGAGTCCCAAAGAACCCAAGGCAGTTCGTCCGCAAAGCGTCACTTGAAGGAAGAGCTCTGAGAACTGCTGGTAAAGTTCTTCCTGGGCAGAAAACCAAGGGGAACTGAGACGAACCCTACGAATTATAAGGGTTTAGGGCTCTGAAAACAAGAAGGCTTTGATTCAACCGCTGCGTAATGGGATCCTCGATCTGCGGTTTCGGACCCCTGTCATGTTCTTCCTGGGCCCGTACATGGTCCAGGATTACTCTTCGGTTTCAACGAAATCGAAGAACTGAACCCTATACCCAAAGCCCCTAGGCCCTAGGCTTCGCGAACCATCCCAAATTTCTCCTCAAAGCTTGCCCATTTTGAAGAGGGGCTGGGATGAGGCGAAGAGGATCTGAGGGGGGTCTGTTATCGCATACTTCTGCGGGCAGGGACGATCAAGCGATATTCTGCGTTTGGTGTTGTGGGTTTAGGGGTTTTTAGGGTTCGATCTGGAATGCGGTGCTCACCTTGAAAAGCGGTTTAGGGTTTAGGGCCTACATAGGGGTGGGAAGGATTTTGTTCCTCAAACCCCAATGTAAGCCTTGTAGCACCCATAATCCAGTACATCGGCCAACCAGCTTATGAGCAACACTAAGGGATTTAGGCGCCGTATCTCGAATGCTTCGCGGCGGATTTAGCTATGAACCCTGATTAGTCGTCCATGTGCTTATATAGTATTACATACATTCGCTTCAAAGCTGTCCCTTTGGTGATACTTTAAGGCTAAAGTAAGTACTACGTGGGTACATGGACCTAAGAGGAAGCAAGGCTTGCCGTGCTTCCTGAGACCGGATCTTGGCCATCTCCGCTGCGACGCGCTGAAACTCCTCGGGATTTCGTAGGATGAGTGGTACCTGGTGGCTCCTGTTTCAAGGAGCTTCATACGGCTTTACCAGGTTCAAGTCGGTGTTATAGGGTCTCTATACAAGGACCTCAGAAGGGCTGCTCACGGGATGTGCAAAGAGTTATTTACAAAGTTTGTATCTTTGCGGAAGGGGATGTTTCGATTAGAGCTGGCTGATTCGCCTCTCAGGGACTGTTGTCAATACTTAGAGGGTTTTCGATTTAGGTCCCTTAAGAGTCTACGGACTAGACATTATAAGCCCTATATGATGACAAGCTCTGCTCTAATTTCTTACAAGCCGCAAACCCTACACCCTAAACCGCTAAGCCCTACGCCCCACGGTCCATGGCAACCGCTCCTTGTCGTGGGCCTTGAGCATGTTGTCCTGTGAGGCGATGGACCAAGGGTTCAGGATTCAGGTTTTGGAGCTTAGGATTTAGGGCAAAGGGCTGATTTAGTATTTATTGTGCATTCTCTCCGGCAAGGCCGAGCCACATTCGCTATCTATATGTATATATATATATATATGAGAGAGATCCCTCTAGGGTCTATTTGACGCCCTATTTCTTCTACTCTAAAGGAAAGATAATTTAAATAATTGAAATAATTGAAATCAGCAAGGCCGATTNATATATATATATGAGAGAGATCCCTCTAGGGTCTATTTGACGCCCTATTTCTTCTACTCTAAAGGAAAGATAATTTAAATAATTGAAATAATTGAAATCAGCAAGGCCGATTTCAATTACTTGGGGGCCCGAAATAATTGAAATAATTGAAATCGGTGGGTTTGTGGCCTTCCCCTCAGAAACCCCCGATTTCAATTAATTGAAATAATTGAAATCGGGCCCATTTCAATTATTTCAAT
>BGNK01000232.1:190245-297617 GCA_003297005.1 Symbiodinium sp. clade A Y106 | reverse complement strand
CCAAGAAAGCGCTCGATTCAAAAGAAAACTGCTCAATATTCGCCGGCAAAACCCAAATCCCGGAAAAGTGTATCAACCAGCCCTCGAGCACAAATTTGTGCTACAAACGATGGTCCAGGAAGGGTTCCTTTAAATCAAATTTTCAGGGAAATAGTATTAGAATATGGTCTTGGGCAACATTTTCCTATAACTGTAAGAAGGAACTCCCCAAAGTAGTGTTGGTGCAGGATCCTTGCAACAGAAACGGGAGTTTCAGAAAGCCGGGATAAGATCTGTAGGGTTCCTTTACGGGGATATTTAGGGTTCCTTTAAGGCTCACTATTTATGGCTCTAGAAGGTTTCTGAAAGTAGGGATGTTCAAGTTTGATGTTCTGAAGTGTTGTGCCCTGTTGTCTGAAACTCCCACATAAAGCAAGAGAGCTCTTACAGTTTATTGTTTTGGGCTGAAGGTATTAGAGTTTGCCAAATCTTTATAATAAGGGTGAGCTAGGCTTCGGAACACAGCTTATATAAGTGTGAATAAGAGGGTTTAGAAGTTGTATATTTCAAGGGCCTCACGGAGTGCTTTACAACGCTCTTGAAGGGTGTTAGGGAGAGTGCTCCAGCTTTATTTAAAGAAACGTATATGCGTGTTGTAAAGGTTCTTAAACCTACGGGTACGCTGAAACTCCGATCGCTGATGCAGGGTTTTTGTGTTGATGCTGTTTGCTGTTGCGGGGAAGATCAGGCCTAGAGGGTGTCAAATGAAAACACCCTCACTAGAGTAAGGGCCTGCAGACGCGTCTCACCTCCGAGCCGCCTCCCAATGTCGAAACTCAACGGCGAATGCATGATTATCACTCCCCGCTTGCGGATGCCTGCAATCATCTCCCTCTCGAGCTTCTGTTCCCAAGATGCACCATGCCAGTACTTGCTCATCTTTAGCGGTGACTCTCAAGGGACACGGACAATGCGACCTGTGCCGCCAAATTGACTTGAAGAAGCATCCTCAGATATGGGCTGGACGACCAGAGGCAGCGGTCCTTTCGCCGCCGGAAGTCTGAAATCATAGTTGCAAGGATCCCTGGTAGCCTCCCAAGTCGGCTTAAAGGCAGACTGATGAGCAGATCTGATGCAGAAGGTCAGGTGTGTGTCCAACACATCATAAAGATAACCAGCTTTCTCGATATCGTTTTGCTATCCTTGAACGCTCAATACTGAAACGAAGGGCATCCAGACAAGCACCAACAAACACAAACACACTCGCCGAGATCCGGGCTGCGGTGCGGCAAAGATTCCCATAAGTATAATGAAGCACTAGATACAGCCTAACACCGTTTTTGCAGAAGGTACTGCGAGCGAGATGCGGGTTTGCAGTGGTACGCTTCTTACTCTATCTTGTTATGTTCCCTTCATGCGAAGTCCGCGATGACCCTGCCCCGTTTGCTACCCGGACCCTCCACAACCTACATTTCTAAAAACACCTCAGCCCGACCAAACCCCAAATGCCTTACACCTCGAACCTACAACCCGCAAACCCTATGAACTCGAAGCCTGCAAGCCAGAAGTCGTGCAACCCGAAGGCCTTAAACCTCAACACCATCCCTGCTTCGAGTTACTTCCCGAATGCCCAAGGAACTAAATAGCAAATTCATGGAATCATACTACTTCCTAAGCAGCCCACAAGTTGCAAACAAGTCACCCTAAACCGTAAACGCAAACCGCAAACCATTTTTGAATCACTGGCATTTGCGTGCCCTAAACCCTAAACCCCTAAACCCTAAACCCCAAACCCTAAACCCTAAAGCCCTAAACCCTAAACCCTAAAGCCCTAAAGCCCTAAACCCTAAACCCCTAAACCCTAATACGCTTTCCCCTCTAGCATCGTCTAAGGACAGGGCCAGGCCCTGGAACCTTGCCACCGCACCTGTGGAATTCAGCTTTCACTTCCTCGAGGGTTTAGGGTGTTGGGTTTGGTGTTTAAAATAGGGATTCATGATTCTGTTGAAATTTTGCATAAGGCTTTACAGGGTTGTACTATTACAAGGTTGCATAGGCTCTTTGATAAGGCTTTGGTGCTTTAGGGTTTCGTGATTCAGGATTTTGGTGATTGGGTTAGCGGCTTCACGGTTTAATGAAGGTCTGGTGTGAACAAGCCTTAACCCCTGAATCGACATAAACCCCAATCAACAGGGTCCCTTATTGACAATCCCAACGAAAATGCAGCAAACTTGACGGAGATTCGCGACATCCTGGGGTTTCTGAATGTCTGGGTATCCTTCCACACTCCAAACAGCCCCAAGGCTTTGATGTTCAATCCGAGACCCACAAACCCGGGCCCGGGTTTAGGATTTAGGGTTTGGGATGTAAGGTTTTTGGCTTTAGGGTTTAGGATTAGGGTTTTCGGGGTTAGGGTTTTGGGTTTAGGATGTAAGGTTTTTGGGTTTAGGGTGTATGGAAGCCAAAACTTTGCGACCCACATGCCCCCTGACAGGCCCTGGCCTTTCCATGGCCAAAGACCAGTGGAGGCCCAACTCACCACAGCTGCGAGGATGCTGACACCGAGCCAGCCGCTGACCTCAGGGTTTAGGACTCGGATTCAAAGTCTCGGATTGAGGGTTCAGGGCTTAAGATTTAGGATTCAGGGGTTTAGATTTAAGGTTCAGAGTTTAGGATTTCATAGTAGGGTTTTAGGGCTTGGAATTGGGGGCTTAGGGTTTCGTGTGTAGGATTTTGGGCTTGGGGTGTACCGGGTTTACCTTGCCAGCAGCTGCCCCCGATTCTCTGAGGATACAGTTCATGGTTTAGCGCCTGTACAATTCAGCAACTATCCAACATACTGGATACTTTGGGCATGCATGGTTTGGTTTGTAGGGCTTCCAGATTTTGGGCCTGGGGTGGCTTGGACTGCACTTATACGTCGCCGAAGGTCTGGGCTTTTTGGTGCGTTTGGATTCGGATTGGGAAGTGTCGACGTCGGGTTAGGGCTTCAGATTGTGTGTTTTGCATTTCAAAAGTTATAGGGTGGGGATCTGCAGTTTCGGAGTTTGGTGTTTTTACCTGTAGTGTGGGTTTCCGGTTAAGCTTTTTGATTCCGAAACAGGGTCCAGGGTGGTAGACGTTGGGAAAGGCTTCATTCATGTAAAACTAGGGGCTTTGAAGAGGATCCTGGAAAAATCGCTGTGTGTTGGAGTACCTCCTGGGTAATATAGGGGCCTAATTATTATGGCCCCTACATTACCCTAAACCCTATTGCAGGCTTTCGGTGTCCCAGTCTCTCAGGGCAGGTTCAGGCTCGTCTGGATAGGGAAGGGGGGTAGATTCTACGGGTTTAGGCTTTAGGGTTTAGGGCCGTAGATGGCATTGCACTAGACACGGACGTTTCAGAACATGAATAAGTCGCAGCAAGTTAGCCGGACATATGGAACCCTTGTGTCCTAAACAAGGTAGGAGGCCACGTGTTCACAGGCTTAGCTTGCAGATAGTCTTGGTTGGAAATACCAGGCAAAAGCTAGTATGACACTGGTGGCGAGTCCGAAACTTGGCAGCTTTCCCTGTTTTGGTCTCAGTGTCGGGCAATCACTGTACACTGTATATACACCAGGCGCTGAGGGCAAACCGTGAAGAGGTCCACGATAAAGTAGAGCACTGCCCAGCAAGACACTCGGACTTGCATATAGTCGAAGTGAAGTTGCGATCACAACGTCTGCAGCTGCCACGAGAGACATTCCCTAATTGTTTTGGTACCGAAATTTTTGATAGATAATGATATGCCCGAAAGCCCTGTTGTACTGATTGAGGCCCCCATACTCAACCTCTTTGGAACCAGTATGTTTGCATGTCCTGCAGACGCAGAGTCCGCTAGAGGTCTCACTGCGAGGAGGTCTTTGGAGTGTCAACTCGGATCCAACCGTTCTGGGTCTTCACCATCTTGAACAGCCCATCTGGATCATGGAGCCTTCGTTTACGGTTTCGGGTTTTGGGGCTTACGGTTAACGGTATCATGGGGCATGAGTGACAAACAGAAAATTCCAACGCCTTACAGATTGAAACTCTTGGGACTTGGCTCGGTTCTTGCCTGCAGCTATGCCCGGCTTGCCCAAATAATAGCAGTCATTCAGCACTTGCTTCAGAAGTCTTGTAACTGTCTCAGTCGTCTAGCCAGGATCTCCACTCAAACCCGGAAGCCTGACTTTGAACGCTGTCCCGAGCATACCAGGCAATCATATCAGAGTTCAGGCTACTTGTGCCCTAGAAAACAAGCCTCATTGAGGAAGTCTCTTGAAGTTTAGGTACCCTCGCCCCACTCCCGCCCCCAAATTTTTTGTTTCCTCCCACCCCTTTATCGAGCCCGCAATCCCCAAAAGCCCAAGCTGCGATCGGTTCCAACTGTAACTAGACTCAGAACAGGCAGCATATTCCCCATGCCAAAAAAACGCTGCGGCGGCACCAGTAGCTTGCGGTTCAGGGTTTCGGGTTTAGGGTCTACCTGATACAAGATCACACGATAAGGAGGTCTACTCAACTCTACAGCCCAGGCCCTCGCAACACTCCGATCTGAGACCAAAGCACCTGCCTTGGACGAACTATCTCCAAAGCCTGCGCCACAGGTAAAACCTCACACAATAGGTAGGTCATGCAAACTTTCAGCCGCAATCAACCCCCTGAGACCACAAACCACGCACAATCAGCTTAAAACACACCCCCAAAACAAAAAAAAACACTTCCAGCTCAAAGGCCCAGGATCATCTTCTTTCGACCCTTCCAGCCCCGCTTGGGGCCCTTACAGGATTTCGGCCCTCTCTCCTGGGCTGGGAAGACAAGGGCTCAGGGTTTCTAGGGTTTGCAGAGGTTAGGGCTCCTAATGTAAGAACCTGTTTAAGAAACCCTGGGCCCTTATTTTAGGGTTCCTTTAAAGGGGTCTATATGGGTTACTACAAGGGGTCTATAAGGGTACTATAATAATGTAAGAACCTGATTAAGAAACCCTGGGCCTATAACCCCAAAACAGTAGGGTTCATATAAGGAACCCTAATAGGAACCCTAATAAAGGCCTAAGGTTTCTTAATCAGGTTCCTACATTAGGGTTCACGGCTGATACGGCTTGCAGGGTTTCGGGCTTCTGGGGCTCGGAGAGTTGAGGGCTCCTAGGGGTAAAGGGCCGAGGAGTTGGAGGGCTCACTTCTTTCATCGCTGCTGGCGCTATTTGGGTTTAGGGTTTTGCGGGTCTAAGGGCTTGTAAAAAAGCGAGAGGGGACTGTGGGGGCCTTAGACGGATGCTCCCGCGAGCCCAGAAATACTGCCTGAGCCTGTCTAGGGATTGTATGGTGAGCCTGAACCGTATAAGTATAAGTATATAGCCTTCTGATACATGAGCTGTTGACAATGCAAAAGCGCACGCGTAAACTCCATACCCAAGTTAACAACCTGATCCCCATGCCAGCCTAAGCAACAGGTGCTGCGACACCCACGAGAAGCCCCAATTCCATGCAACAAAATGCAAACCGAAACGCCTGACAAAACATTAGAAGAGCCGGGACTAGAGACACCAAAGCCAACCCCGAACCGGGGTGTAGCACGGATCAGGTTTGGAGATCCCTAACACAAGAAACACAACACAAAATGAGCAAACATCAATTACTAAAAATCTGGCGACCTGAAGCAACTGCGGACAAGCTCGCTCACAGACCCTGCCGTCTGCACCGTGACCCCGAACTGCTGAGAAAGCGTCCCAGGGCGCCGTGAACTCCATGGCATGCCAGGTAGGAGCCCGCTTGCCTCCAAGAGCCAGATTGTCTTTCACAAATTTTGAGAAATATCAAAAAGAGTCCCTGCTTAAGCAATTGATTTTTATTAATAGTTCAACGAATTTTAGGAAATACCAAAACAAAGATCCCTTATCAAAACCCGCTAATCATGCAATTTCTGGAAGGGTCCTCGACGAAAAGCGTTGGGAGTCCGTACAGACGTCCTGATAACCCCTACAAGTATTAGCGAAGAAGTATCAGGTGTGTGTTATTCTGCGTTCCTCACAACAAGGATCCCACTATTTGGGGTCCAACTCCGGGTCCTACACCCTGAAGCGGACTGGCTTAACCTGTAGTTCCCCGTTCAAATTTTGTTCGCAGGGGCCTGATGGCAAAACTCGAGTCCAAAGCGTATCGCGGCAGGCTGAGCCGGACGTCTCAGGGAAAGTAGCTGTCTGATCCATTGCGAAGTGCAGTTGGCTTCAAGCCGTGCCCAACTGAGGCTCCTCCTTTGGTGTCCAGGCTGAGCGTTCTAACCCAGCTTGAGCCTGTGGCATGCATGCATACATACATACCTGCATTCTTACACCATGGATAGATCACTGTATATCAGTGCCTGGGTTGGGCCCTAAACGGCTGAGGACTGCCAGGATTTCGATTGCAGCAGTTATAGGGCTTAAATTTGAGTTCAGGCTGCTAGTTGGCCGGGGGCTAACGCAGAAGACCTAGAGACATAGGGTATGCGCGGCTTACACAGATTGTGTATAGGACCAGAAGAACTTTTCCCAGACCACACACGAAACCCAAAGCTTCGACCCACAACCGCCGGTTCATTTCCCGATAACGCATGCACGACTCGAAAGCATCTGTTTTTGCCCATCCACCGTAAACTGTATGTAACCCTTCCATGCATTCACGGGGTGTAAGAGGTTTGGCGGTCAATTGCATGGATGCCCTCACGCCGATGCTGGGAACCGGGCTGCCCTGATCCAGCGGGAGTAGGCACACCTGCCGCGGCTCGATGCACCGGCTTGAGCTTGAGCACTCTGAGGCTAGGGTTTAATTAATTTTTACTCTAGACCCTGAATCCAGCGTGGTAGCAGATTTGCAGAAGACGTTTCGGGGTTCGAGACGGTAGAGCAAGGTCTGGCAGGACGGATAGGCTTGGATTAGGGTGTACCGCAACGTTCAGAGTTTGAAGGCTTTCAAGGTCTGGCAGAAGGGATCCATGAGCTGAAATCCATACTCTAGACCTGGGAGCTTCAAGTTTGACAAGGCTTACCATGTAGCGACGCAAGAGTTTCAGAACTGAACAGTGCCATCATATAGAATTACAGGGGTTTTGGGAAGCATCATACTAAAGCTGCAGTGAGGAACCCTAAAGAAAACATAGCAGAATACAGAGAAATTGTTCAGGCTTTTGTAGTTCATGCAAAGTCTGGGTGCAGGCATGCCGGGTGCTCCAGGCATGTCAAGTGTTCAGGGCAGGGTTTAGAGTTTGGGGTTTAGGGTTTGGGGTTGAGGCGGTTGGGTGCAGGGTACCGTCGGGTTGCAAGGTTCGTGCTCCACAGTTCCTGATGCACCGGAACTGCAGGGTGCAGACTGCGATGTAGGCCTTCCGTCTTGTGAGAAATTCTGCCCAAGCCAGGTATGTAATTGCTAAGATGGGACGGCGTCTCAGGCATCAGCTGCCAGGTCTGTATATAAGGTACAGCGGGCTCTGTTGGTAGAACAGGGAAGAGGTCACTCACCCGCCAATTAACTGAGTACCCGGTCGTTTGGCAGTTGTTTTCTTACAGCCCTGCAATGATCGGCAAAGTGCATGGTTTTTGGTCTGGATATGAAGCAGCTGAGTTCCCTAATCTACAACGGACCCAAATGAATATGCAAGACTTGTTGTTTGTCTGGTTTGTCAAACAGCCCAAATAGCTACGAGTATTATGAAGAGTACCGCCACGTGACCACAACAGGTATTTCAATCAACGTTTCCCTGTAGCAGTTAGATACGGCAAGGAATCTTAAATCCACATGCAGAAGGTTGCAAAGGGCTCCAAGTAGGATGCAAAGGGCTTAGCATGCGGTTCAGGGTTTAGGGTATAGGGTTCAGGATTGAATCCCAGAAACCCCGAACAGTTAGACTGTCGAGTATAAGTTCTGCTAGCTAGTGCTGGGTTAGTCCAATCAGGTAATTAATGAATGGCAGTAAGCCTTTGTACAAGGTTTAAGATCTGGTGTTACGGGAGTCGGAACAATTGGGCTCAACGACAAGGCACATGGAAAGAGCGAAGATCGTCAGGACCTTGAGTGAGCTGCAAACCCCCAACTCCAAAGAAACCCTCAGCCGTGAAGGGGGTCACAGAATCCGAGCGTCTCCGAAACATAAACCACCACAACCAAATTACCTACTTATGAGGGAGTAGTCTTGACGGATCAGGGTTGGCCAGCCGGCAATAATGTTTCAACTTTCAACATCTGGGGGAATCTGCACTGCCCTAAACAAATCCTACCCCCCCGCCCCTTACGAATGACAACCCGCAACCCTGGAAGCCCCTACTAGCTCGAACCGTTTGTGTTTGTTGTTGTGGTGGTTTGTACTTTGTTGGGTGGAAGGGGGGTGCATTTTGCACATGGGGACGAGAAGGAGATGTCCTGGTAAAATTCAGGCCTGTGTACCCCCAAAGCCTTGTGGCACGCCTATATTTGGGGCTAAAAAAATAACACCGTAAAAGTTCTGATCCCTGAATGTCGGTATCTGAGTTGACTCCTTGCCGCTTTTCCATGAAAGCTACGTGCTTTGCCACCGGCTTAATTTCTTCTTGCTTGTCGTTTTAGCCTAGGAGCCATTCAAAACCGAACAGGGACATGCCAAGACTAAGCCTAAAGGTGCGGGGTTGATTATACTGGAACACATACACTGAGGTAACTTACTGAAAATGCCACGAAGTGGTGCAGGCTGTGCGATGAGATGTCAAAGGATCTCGAGAGAATTGCAGGCTTCTCAAAGCTGCATGTCGGACGCTCAGCTCCACACCCTGAACCCTAAACCCTAAACCCAAAACCCTCGCAGCCCTGAACCCACCTACAGTCTCCATTGCAGTTCCTTTTTTGGATCAACCAAGTTTATATTTAGGATCCTATAAGGTCACCCCCCCCCCCCCCCCCCCCCCNCTGACCTAGAAAGAGCAGACTGACTAAATTCGAGCCCATCCAATTGTGTTGCCCCGCAACCTTGCTCCCGGTTCACGTTCCCCCGCTTGACGCCCCAAAGGAACTGCAATGGAGACTGCAGGCAAAGCCCTGCAAGCCCTAAGCTCTTTGCAACACTCCGGGGTAGTCTTGAGGCTCCTGCTGCATAGGCAAAAACAGCCCAAGGAATACCCAGCTCCTGAGATCATAGAACAGTGTTAGGTTCTATGGTTTTGGGGGGTTTGTGTTTAGGGTTTAGGGTCATTTAAGGTAGGGGTTTGGGGTTTCTTTCGGGGTTTAGGATTGAAGTGCGGGGTTTCGAGCTGTTTGTTTGCGGGGGGGGCAGAATGCCTGCTTTGGACGGGGCCGGTTGAAGGTTCAGAGTTCTGTTCAAGAGTTGAAGGCTTGGGGTTTCGGCGCGTTTCGGGTTAATTTTGGCAACTGCCCAAAGCGGTGAGGAGAACAGGAAGGCTCAAGAAGGCTGAGCCAGGAATGAATCCTGCGAAGCCGTTTAGGTAGACAGCGCACCACCGAGAGACTGTGAACAACAACAACAACAACCCAAAGTGAAAAGGATGCTCTGAGAGATCTTCATCCCAGTTCACAGTGTCATGTTTGAGCGCAGTCTTGCTGTTCGCATGCAAATGCCGTCCAGCAGGGGAGCAGCATCCCGCGTTTCTAAGTCTTCGCGTCCCCGTCCAGTAATTAGCCATTCTCTGACGTCTTGAAGGTCAGGATCATGGACAGGTTGCGGTTGCTGCACATATGCCCAGAAAGTCCATGCGACATCACGACCAAGCTTCACAAATCTGCCAAACTCTGTTCCATTCAGTTCTGCTGCTAAGCAGTATCCGAGCCATCTCGAAGTTCATCACATCATCAGAACAGGAACGGCAGTACCACCGTCATTGTGGCAGCAGTATGAGCAGCCTGGATGCCGAAAGCAACGAGAGAACTTATAAGCATGTCGTATGTCACCTCCCCTAAACACAAAAACTTAAAGTTCAAAGCCACATTGGAGTTGCTCAAAGAAAGGACCCAAATATGACCCCAAGCAGTCGGATCCATATGACCAGGTCCCCTAGCAGACCCTTACATGGGGGCCTCAGTACAGTAATTACAACACGGTTTTGGAGGCATGGTATAGTAACGATTGTATAAGAAAGCTTGAGAAACAGCAATGAACTTACTCCGACGAAAGCCCCTTCCAGTTGCATCCATGGAACGAAGAAGCGCTTCTGAAGCGGATAGGGTGGCGTTCGCAAAAGCCACCAGCAGAAGAAGTTCCAAGCTAAGTAGCCTGGAGGCTCGTGAACCGTAATGTGTAGGGCGGTTCAGGGTTTAGGGTTTAGGGGTTTAGGGTTTAGGGGTCGAGGGGTTTAGGGTAATCTATAGGGGCCTTAATGAGGAGTCCCTTTCAAACTAAGGTCGATTGGCAAGGTTCTATCAGGTTTTTAGGATGTCAGGGTTAGGATGGTCTGGTTTGAGGGTTTAGGGTTTCGAACTTGGGGTCTCAGGTTCCTACCGGTTCATACCCAGGCCCTTGATTGTAGTTCTTTGTCATGGCTGTCTTGCTTTCCATATAAGACGCACCCAGCCCGGAAGAATTACAGAGGCCTGCCGAGGTTTGGGGTGCGGTCTACGATGATACAAGAGCATGGGAGCAAAATGACCGACTTTTCAGGCGCCGAGGTTCGCTGGGGTCGAGGGTGTGAGGGGTTGATTAGTCTGCTGCCCTACTCCGTGGTCAAACAACTAAACCCTGAACATCCCAAACGCAACCAATAGCACCAGCACCAGCACCACCACTACCTGTTGATACCAACTGCTTCTTCTGGTTCAGGCTCCTATACTCAGGTTTTTGTTCTTAGTGGAGCCAGGTAGCTGTACGCAAAGCCGACAGTGGCATTGATCTCCAGGCTAGACTTGTTCAACCTTGGCAATCGTCTTCTGCGGGGTGGTGTGGTGCTTTAGGGTTCTCTGAACCCCAAAATACCCTAAACTCTAAAACCCCGCAGAGATCCCTTCCCATAAAAGCTCCAAACCATGACACCCCAAACCCTATATTGCCCTTGAGCCCCAAACCGAACTGAGCTAGTAGCTTCGAGACATCGGGGCCTGAAAGATGGTGTATCATCTTGGCAGAGTCCCAGCAACTAATACATATGTATTTGCATAGACGGATAAATAGATAAATTGGTAGATAATTAGATGTCATAGCCACATCCCCAGTACATACCAATATATACATACACATATATATATATGTATGTATATATATATATATATATATTTGTGAATACTATCTTGTTGTACATGATTTTATACTTCTGATAGTGCATATGCATGTGTGTACATTTATACGGATGCGTACTTGTATTCTTTTGTTTGTTTCTGTACAAGTTATTCATTAGCTTTGGTGCTTACGTGGGTACACTCACACTGGAAAAACACGAAAACTGGAACCGCCCAAAATCCTAGTCTGGCGTTTCAAGCCTCCACCCGACTCTGCCCCATCTTCAGACAGATGATCTATGGCTGCTGGAGATCTCAGCAGGAGGGAACGAAGTTCGACCAGTTCTGCCAACTGAAAAGCAGGGGGTAGTGTGAGGTTTGGGGCTTAGGACTTTAGGGCTTTATGCTGTAGTGTGCTGGGCTTTTTGAACTTTAGGGCTGTAGGTTTTAAGGTACTAGGTTAGTTTCACTTGTTTGGGTTGGGGCTTCAGGCTTTTTAGTTAGGCTTCGGGTTTGAGCTTTTAGGAAGCAGGGCTTTGGGGCTCAAGTTTACGGGGACTTCAGACAATACGGGGTTCCCGTCATGGGAGAGTGCCCACACACATTGCAAGCAAGCAGCGGGTGGTCACCCAGGGCCGTATCCACGACCTGAGATTGGGTTTCTTCTGACGGCCGGATGATATCTCTGGGCATCCATGTCCTTGGCGTGCACCTACCCTATCGCAATTTGGGGAACAAAGGGCTATGACGACAGGTCTGTTAAGATCTGCAGCGAAGCTGCCGCAAGGCTTACAGTGTTTGAACTGCAGGTTTGCGGATTGGGGGGGAACACCCAGAGAGCCCAATACCCCTTAAGGAATATAGCTTGAATCATAATATGAAGCCCAAAATGATTTAAGCCATATTCCTTTTTCTTAAGGGGTATTGGGTTCTCTGAACACGGGCCCGGGCCCAGTTCCTGTTGTAAACGCAGCTGATTCCGGCACTGTGTAGCTGCGCCACGAATCCCAACCCACTTCGCGTTTCCGGGTGGAGATCCATTCAGGCACTTCAAAGCGGCGTTTCAGCAGCTGCTTCTTCTCGCCAGGTGCTGAAGATCTACAGGTGCGCTTAGGATTTCGGAACAAGGAGGGTGGGGTAGGGGCGTAGTCTTAAAGACATTCGCGTTGCGCAGCCGCCCTGGTCGTAGAGAAGTAGCCCTTGCACCGCCGCAGGCTCGAAGACAGGACGCGCAGCTTCAAACATGCCCCAAATCCAACATCCAGTTCCAAACCCTAAACCTTACACGTGAAATCTCCGAAGGTCCAACATACTATTGCAAGCCCCGCAACTCGAATCGGGCACTCAACCCCTAAATCCCAAACCCCAGGCCCAAACCACCCAAAATCCTAAAACCCCAACCCCGAACCTAAACCCCAAAACCTAATCCTAACTCAGAATCCTTAGCCAGCCCGGAGCTCGAACCTCCTCGGGACTTGTCCCGCAGGCTTTTAGCAAGTAATGCTCTTCCTGGGCCTTTCTGAAGGTGCAGGGTCTAGTTTTTTTGTTCAGGTGCAACGGTCTTTCACTAGGGTTTTAGGGCTTCCGCAGTTTCTCTGGTACTGCTATACTAAACTCGGGAAGCCCGAAACCATAAACCGTAGACCTGAAACCCTAAACCCTAAACCCCTAAACCCTAAACCCTGAATCTTCAATCCTATACCGTGCACTTACAGGCTGGTCCAAGCACCCTAGGGGTCCATGTACACCTACGGCATAGACTTTGGCCCCGAAGTACCTACATTGGGATTACTTTACGGCCAATGTATATACTATATAAGTACGTACATGGACCCTTAGGGGCAGGGATCTTGCAGTGGTTCAATAGAGTTAGCTTTAGAGCAGGTGTGTGAAGTTGCTGGACTTCGTCAGGTGTCGGATACCGGGTGCATGCCACAAAAAAGCCCGACAACAAGCCGGCAACCCGAAAACATCAGGGGTTTAGGGTTTAGGGTGATGTCAAACTTAGTTCTACATGACAAGGCCTGTTAAAACTGCACGCCTGTCAGCCTCCGAACCCTAAACCCTCAAACCTAAACCCCAAACCCTAAATCTGAAACCCGCAAAACTGACCCCCGAGCTCAGAGCCAAGAGAAGTGGGCACAGCGTGTGGATATACTGCATGAAAAGCCTCTCTGACATTTTCTGTGTACCATATACAGGAGAGCATCGTATTCACGTTGATTAACCCTCTGTTATGACCACTTTAGCTATTATAACCGCAAACCCTAAACCCTGCACCATAGTAGCTAAAGTTGCCATACCAAAGAAACCCTGCATGGGGTGAAGAATGACACAGGCCGCGAGGCTGAAAGATCTTGCGGATCCCGACAGGAAAGGATATAGGATATGGGTCGGACTCTAATGTTGGGGTCCCTTTAGGGTCCTTTTCATACGATTCATGAAAGCAGCATAAATGACAGCAACAATGACACCAGCAATAATGATGCTAGCAATATTACTTGTACAAAATAAGCGTAAGCAATCATAACAACAAGTTGACAGCAAGTCATTCATCACCCCAAGCCAACACGCCTCCAGCCACTGCACCTAAGATTTCTGACCACCACTCTCCCGCCGCCCCCACAACTCCCCAAGCTGTGAACATCCTAAGACCTAAACCCAAAGCCCCAAAACCTGAAGCTTTCCTGCGCTATAAACACTAAGCCTCCCAGACCCAAACACCAAAACCACCACCCAACCCCAAACCCTAAACACCAAAACCACCACCAAGACCCCAACAGGCCCAAAACCAAATCCGTAACCTGATGACCTGAACCCAGAATGGCGAGCCGCAAGTCGAAGTCCCATGGTCTAACCTTTAGCCTTTACCTAAACCCGCCAAAGTAGGTAAAATAATGGCCCAACACCTCTAAAAGGCTATTATTCTACATACTTTGGGGGTCTAGGTAGCCTCAAAGCCACAAGAACCCTGCGTTTTCACGTCTCCTTACTACGGTTTCCTTATTTGGTCCTTACACTAGAAGGTGTTTTGATCTTGGCTTACAGGTGAAGCCCAAAGCAAACCGAGGCTGAGGGTGTGGGGTGGTTAGGGGATAGGGAACTCGAAGGAAAAGTACGACTAAGTACTCAGGTATCTTTTAGTGACTGCAAGGGGATATCCTCGCTGTATTCTCGTTTTTCCTTTGTTCTTAAAAGTCTGAGCTATTGAATGCCCTGGGCTACCGTGAGAAGCCGCTAAACCCTTAAACCCTAAACCTTAAACACCACCCTAACGACTCTGGCCTGAAGGGAGTTTGCCAACTGGCTCGCGGGTCGGGATCTGATGGTCCAAACATCGCCTGGCGGCTGCTGTCCCTAACGGTTCCCTCTGGGGTTCCTTGAAGGGTTCCTTCAAGGGATCTACTTTAGCACGTACTATAGCGAATCCATCTCAAAAAGGAACTACTTATTGCAACAGTATATCGTATGAGTACAGGGACCCTTCGTGTTTTTGGTGCAGAGCTATTTTTTGTGGGGGGGGGGGGGGGGGGGNGGGGGGGGGGGGGCGGAGGCTGGATAGTCTAGGTTTGGGGTTTAGTGTTTATGGATGTTTGATGATCTTTTACCGTTTAGTAATTTAGAGCTGTAGTGATTCAGCTTTCCGGTGTCGCCCCAATCCTTGGGGAAATGATATCTCACGGCTTTGGATCTATGGGACGGGGATGTTACCTGGCACCGGCATGAATAGCTTCCAGCCATCGCGTGCAATCACATACGCTTCTTAGTTATTAGAACCCGCCAGGCCCAGTCCCCGCGGGTGATGGTTCCCCACATCTCCTAAAGCCCCAGCTCAAAGCCTCAACATATCTCAACATCAGAATCCCTGAAAGCCCTGAAACCCAAAACCTATAGACAGACCCAAAGGAGGTATACAGAACCCTTGTAAATCATCCCCTAAAGCATCCCGAAAAAAACCAAGCTTCTGCAAAATGCGGCCATTAAGATCCTTAAATTCCAAGACTAGCATCCTCAGATAGTAGCTGTTCAGGATAACTGCCAAGAGATCTCCATTAATGGAAACTCCTCGATGGTTGATAACGGCTAATATCAGCCTATAATAAACCTTCGCAAGTTAAATTGGCCATTCGAGAGTCTATCCACCCTGCATTCTCAGACAAATCGTTTGCAGAGCCCCTGCGCCGTAGACCCAACAACCAATAACCCTAAAATGCCCTAAACACTGGAGCCCTAGATCCTGACCGCTCAAACCGGAAACCATATACATACCCATAACACCAGAAAACAAGTCATGGCTGGAAGTTCAGCTGAGCTGCGCCAAAGAGTAAGTGCTGCTTCAGCTCCGGTGTTAGCCTGGCATTTTCACAGGGAAGAAGGAAGCAAGAGAATATCATGAAGGCTTTTGGGAGGTTTACAATGACCGTTCAAGGTCATGGGTGGGTTACGGGACGCCCCTAATAGATCATGATGACTGCCATTCGGGGGTGCCGGTACGTATGTCTTGAGGAGTCTACCTGATAAGATTAGCTGTAGGATTCTGATACCCGGAAACCCATAGATGAACCCTAAACTATCGGAGCTGTTCAATCTCTCAAGAAGGAGCTTGAGCCCTGTCAGCCCCAAACCGGGCCTGTACTCCGCAGGGAACATTACATCGACGGGCGCCATCAGGGCGGGGTCGATGAGGGCGCTGGCCCAAAAGACGAAAGCTACCTTGAACAATTTATAGTTATCTAGTATAGGTAGGGTTTGGGGTTTCGGGGTAGCCAAGCTTCTAGCTTAAGTTAGGCATAGTAAATTGAGGTTTCACAGGACCCGGTGATGAGGTACTTGGGTCCGCAGGGCAGTAGTATTGTGGGCTGGTACTTGGACCCTTCAAGGAAACCTTGCATCCCGATGCAATCTTCCCGCAAAGCCCATAAAGCCAACCGCCTACAACGACCGGGGACGACGACAACCAATGCAGCGGACATCCCAAAAGAGCATAGCCCTACACCCGAAAGAAGAACGGCGCTCCAGATAGGGTGGGCTAAACTCGGCCTCGTGGTGACAACTTAAACTCGAAGCCCGGTTAGGGGACAGAGCCTTAATAGCTATGAGGGTTCTAGGGCTTAAAGGGTTAAAGGGTTTAGGGTTTAGGGTTTAGCTATGAGGGTTTAGGGCTTAAAGGGTTAAAGGGTTTTGGACTGTGCGGCAACCCTAAACCCTAGCTACCTCCGACACGTCAAAGCGGCCAACATCACTCTGAATCCCAGAAACATCCTTGGAAAGCCCCCGAGCGCCCGGCAAACAAGGCCACCGAAACGGCAACCACAAAATACCTCAGGGCTGCTTCGACACCTTTCTGTGATGTTTAAATTTAGCTTGTGCTCGAGTACAGCCACAGAGCACGCGAGAGAGAGAGAGAAGAGAGAGAGAGAGAGAGAGAGAAATGACGGAGAGCGTGTGCCATATCTTGTTATCAGACTGGCAACTTGGCTCCGTGTGTGATCTTGGTTTGCGTCTAGGCATGTGTTTACATGGGCTTTACGAGGCATTGTTACGCTGGCTGCACAAACACAAAAAACAAAATACCAACAGCGCGCACCCCTTATCAGAAGTGGACTTGAATTTGTTAGGTGTTTTATGCTGCAACTCGGAAGCACTGAGGTAGAGCTTTATTGTAGTAGAAAGCCAAGCTCTTATACAAGGGTTTCGGGTTAAGCCCTATAAACTTATAAACCCTAAACCCCCTATAAACCCTGAACCCTAAACCCCCTATAAACCCTAAACCCTCAACTCTAACCACCCAGAACTCGGGATCCCGACAGCTCGAAGTAGGTGTTGCTGGTGTCAAGGGGTGCCTGGTGCAGCGACGAGGCTGTCTGTTTAGGACTCATAGTTCTGAAATATAGGGGCCGTACTAAATATACTAGAGGTTTGGAGCATAGGAATAAATTGTATGTAACTATAATCGGGAGTGTATTAAATAGAAAGTGTTCAGACCTCGAGACTGCTATGACTGGTAACGAGACGCGGCCCCAAAAGGAGGTTGCGAGAGTTTCAGGTAGGTTTAGGGTCTCGGGGCCTGCATCGTCGAGGGCTTACAGCAAGGGAAGGCATAGAGTTGTCGAGATCCATGTGGGTGGTTGTCAAAATTAGGGTCCCTTTTTGGGTGCTTATTATAATACGGCAGCTCATATTTAGGGTTCCCAAAAAGGGGCCATAATTTTGACCACCACCCATGTGTGGGATTGAGCAGCTTTCCTGGCGCCTTGATGCTTGCCGGCTGCAATGCAAAGAACCCTGAACCCCAAACCCTAGGGTTTAGGGTTTAGGCTGCAATGCAAAGAACCCTGAACCCAAAACCCTAAAAGCCCTACACAAGCACTGAATCCTGGTAGATCTTACGCACTGTGGGCCTTCAACGCACATTCTGGCTTGCATGAGGCGATGTCCACTGAGCCCCAAGCTTTTCCTTCAGAGGCCCCAAAGGCGCCAACTCAGCTCTGCGGTTTCGGATTAGGGTTTAGGGTTTAGGGTTTAGGGTTGAAACGGTTTAGGGTTTAGGGTTTAGGGCCTTTTACCGACTGCAGTACTGTCTCCAGACCGCACTCCGAAGGCCCAGTAGACCAGGACATATCCGGCTTAGGGTTTAGGGTTTAGGGTTTAGGGCCTCGAAAACCCTGACCCTCCTCGAAACGAACTTGGAAGGCAACGGGCAATGGAAGGCTCCATGTTGGGAGGATCCGAATCCAAGCCTAAGCTCCAACACCCGCACACAAGAAACCGCAAGCCGTAAGGCCTAAACCCGAATCCCTAAACCCCACAACCCAGAAAACCTGCAAACACATGCCTGGGTCGTTCTTGGTGCCCCTTGTGAAAGCAGCAACATCTCGTTCCTTCTTACTATGTAACTCTGTAAGACGAAACCCAAAACCGTAAACTAGCCCCTAAATTTAGGGTTACCTATAGTCTCCATTGTAGTTCCCTTTTGGGGTTACCTTATAGGATCCTTAATATATACTTGGTTAAACCAAAAAAAGGAACTACAATGGAGACTATAGGTACACTCTGCTCCGGAGAAATTATGTCTAACAAGGCTGCCAAACCCCGGCCGGCTTCAAACAGCGCCGGCTAGGGCGCCTGGAGTACTCCGTGATCCCGAAGAATGGCCCAGACCTCATCCAAGTCCCAGAGGGTCCAAGTACCCAAATAGTAGGGTTTCAGGTCCCAAATTCCATACTCTGAATGGTTTTTGGACCTTGAAACCCTACTATTTGTGTACTTGGACCCTTGGGGAGTGTGCTGCCCTAGAAGCCCGGTATCCTTCATATTGAGTTACCAGGCTTTGGGTGTACATAGGATACAAGGAGCGGCCGCCCAGTATACAGTCAGTGGGCTCAGACGTGTGATTTGGGGCTTTTGGAGCCTCAAGAGGAAGCATTATAAGAGTTTCGGGTGCAGGGCCTTACGGGTCCAGGGTTTAGAACCCCTCCACCCTGAACCATGAGGCCTCGTAGCCTGCTGGAAGAAACCGGTGAGGCCCAAACAAACTCCGCACAGTACTCTGTCAAGTTGTTCTTGTTCAGCCTAGGGGGCCCTAGCCGTAGCCCTAGCCCTAAGGCCCTCAGTCTACCCTAGTCTAGCCCAAGCCCTGCCTAAGCCTACCTCTAGGCGAACCCAAGGCCTAAGCCTGAACTTGTCACTGAGACCCTTGCTGTCAGCTTCCTTTCTCTTGCTCCATTTGCAAGCGAGCAGCTTCTCGCCTTCTTGTGTTTCTGTATCAGGGCTCACGGCTTAGGGTTTCGGGTGTCTTCTGGTGGCTCTGAAACCGAACCCAAGGACTGGCTCTTGCCATCCGTCTGGAGCTTGTACCAGATTTCGGAACCGTCGTCGCTCCAACTCTGCGGGTGGCGCCGTACTTAATTGCTGACCACCATGTAGAAGCAGAAACATCCCTCGAACTCGTGGTCAACAAAGTAAAACTGCAGGAGTGAGCGTGAGAGCTGCCATACGCCCAAACCGGTGAGGAGGGCCTTGCAGAGTAGATCCAGTTTCCAGAAATTCCGGTCTCCTGGTCGCTTAAGGGTTTAGGGTTTAGGCCTTCTACTTCCCTTATGTGACCTTCCCGATGCTTAAGCATCACCCGAAGCCCACAAACCCACCAGCCCTAACACACACAACACTAGACCCAATAAGGCCTAGGGGAAAAGTCTACAGCACGGAAGCAAAAGGAAAAAACAGAACCCCCGAGCACCTAAAAGTTAAACATCTCTACACCTTTAACCCAAAAGCACCCAGCCCCCGTAATCCTAATCTTCAAACTCGCGATAGCTCCTAAACCGTGCCTCAAACAAAAGGCCCCGGTAAGTTCCGAGCGAAGTAGCCACTCGTCAGCTCGTGAGAAACGATGGTGAGGTGCGCAAACTGACTGCAAAAGCCCAGCCTTGGCCGCGTCAGGGTTTCACGGGAAGTCGGAGTTTCGGGCGTTCGGGGTTTAGGGTCTACCTTAACCCCGAATAACCTACCTTTTTAGGATTCCCTATTATGATATCCTTATATATCCTCAAAAAGGTAGGTTCTTCAGGGTTAATGTAGGAGTGTATGGCGTTAGGTAGAGGTTTGGGATGGAGGAGATAGGAGTTTGAGGGCTTTTAGGTTTAAGGGCTATAGGGGTTTAGGACTTTAGGGTTTTATAGGGGTCCATGCGCCTATATACCCTATATTAACGACAGTAGATCTTTGGCCCTGGATGTGTCGGAACCCCTCAAAGGCCACAGTATGCGCTATGTAGTTGGATGATAGATTGCACCCTTTACACCGAAGTAAACCCAAATCTTGGAACCGAAGCCCGGATGGCTTGCCTCACCCTCCAACGCCATTCGGGGCTTAATCATAGAATATTTATTATAGACAAGGTGCACTCGCTTCGGCAGTGGAATGGCCACCTGGCTGCAAAGCAACCAAGAGTGCGCTGGCACGTGGAGCTTAGGACACATACATTAGTAAATCACTAATAAGATAGAGGGCCCTTAGCACACGTAGAAGAGGGTTTGGGGCATATAATCGTATGGTTGTGAAAAAGGAACCCTAATATAGGGGCTTAAATAATCATTACCAATACTATTTTGGGGGTTCCTTATTATAATTGTAGTATAATGGGCCGCAAAACCCTATTCTAATTATTGAGGCCCCTAAATAATCCAAAGACACGGAAACTGCAAACCCTTCGAACGGCCGGCAAGTCGGCCTTGTCCTCGACAAACTTCACTTTCTCAGGGTTCGACATGAAAAAAGACCTGACTCTGAAGAGCTAGGCCTTGTTTGGGTTCAAGGCGAGTTACGCATTTAGGGCTTGAGGTAATAGTAAGCTAGACTTTTGGGGTTTAAAACGAGTTAAGCTTTTAGGGTTTGGGGTGAGCTAGCTTCAGGGTTTCAAGTGCGGAATTCTGAGGATCAGCGCATCAGGGCTCATTCTAGAGCTAAGGGTTTCGTGTTTACAGATCAGGGCAACTGAAGACAAGACCGATGTCGCAAGCTTCGACTCACGCACATCCTCCCGAACCCGAAATCACGCGGCCACATCCCAGCCGCTGAGCCCTAGAGCCAACGACTCAGAAAAAACGCGCTTATCGGCTAGTGCCAGGGACATACCTTGTGAGGGAGGGTTGTCACTTCGACAGTGCTTCTGCATACCGCATGCCTATATATAGATCCGCAAAGCAAGCGTGGCCTCACTGCGGTCGAATCCTACACCTACCTGAAACCCTAATGGCCCATGTGCCCAAATAGTATATAATTTAGGCCCAATGTAGCTATATACGGAATACTTTAAGGCCAATGTATATAGTATTTGCACACATGGACCCTTAGGGAAATAGAAGAGCCCTCACCTCAAGGCTCTCTGGCAGACTTTGGCATCCCCCTAAACCCTACACTCACTATCATGCCGGCCAGTTGTTGAGGCAGGCGGCCGCAGCATTCCTTGAAACATTACCCCTAAACCCTACCTTTTTGAGGACTTATATAAGGAAATCATAGTAGGGAACCCTAAACGGGTAGGTTATTCAGGGTTAACCCAATAAGTGGCCATTTTGGCGATGACGTGTAATCCATACTTGCAGACCGGCCGCAACACACCAAAAGGCGCGGTCAGAACCCCGCCGATCCAGTGGAATGTCGCCAGAGAAAGAAACGGCATGGCTCGGGCTATACGGGCGAGAGGATTTGTTGGTTCAAGGGTCCCTTGAATACAAGGGTTGCAATGAGGGTTACTCTAGGTCTAGGAGATTCAAGGTCGTCATTCTGTGCTGGTGGCCGTTCTTCTCAACGGGGTGGATTCCATGTGCTTGCCTCCCGACGGTGCGGCCGTTTTAGAGGCACAAGGTTTGAAAGTTTAGGGCTTTAGGAGTTGGGCATTGAGTGGCCCATGGATCACAACTTATTTGCGGATAGGGTCGTAACAGGTCTAAAGCACCGAAGTGACAGTGTCAGGATTTAGGGCTTGCTAAATATACTTCCAAAGAGTAGCATTTAGTCATAGTACCTTGCGAAACAACTTCAAAGTTCACAAGGTTCTGAGGGGCTGTGATGATCATTATCTGCAACAACAACTACGCGCAACTACATAAGTCAGAAGAACGATGTCTGATAAACCGTATCCCTGGCAGCTTGTTGACTATTCTAAACGCCATGGCTTCCTGTAAGCATGGAAGACAGACAGGGCTCCGAGATTTGTCGCTCCATGCACACCCAGGCATGCAATAGTTCATGGGTTTCAGGCTTANCAGCTTGTTGACTATTCTAAACGCCATGGCTTCCTGTAAGCATGGAAGACAGACAGGGCTCCGAGATTTGTCGCTCCATGCACACCCAGGCATGCAATAGTTCATGGGTTTCAGGCTTAGGACTGACTTATCGTTTGAGAGTTTCTTGCTCAAGGTTTACTGTGCTTTTAAGAAACCAGGGAGAAAAAAGTATAAACTTTTATTTCATAATGGTTCCCTTTAAGNCAGCTTGTTGACTATTCTAAACGCCATGGCTTCCTGTAAGCATGGAAGACAGACAGGGCTCCGAGATTTGTCGCTCCATGCACACCCAGGCATGCAATAGTTCATGGGTTTCAGGCTTACCTTAACCCTGAAGAACCTACCTTTTAGGGTTCCTTATTATGATTTCCTTATATAGGTCCTTAAAAGGTAGGTTCTTCAGGGTTTCAGGCTTAGGACTGACTTATCGTTTGAGAGTTTCTTGCTCAAGGTTTACTGTGCTTTTAAGAAACCAGGGAGAAAAAAGTATAAACTTTTATTTCATAATGGTTCCCTTTAAGNGGGTTTCAGGCTTAGGACTGACTTATCGTTTGAGAGTTTCTTGCTCAAGGTTTACTGTGCTTTTAAGAAACCAGGGAGAAAAAAGTATAAACTTTTATTTCATAATGGTTCCCTTTAAGGAAAAAGGTATTAAAGTATGGTACTCCAAAGCCCAGTTTAGTCGATCGGAACGGGGCTGAGGACACAACGGGTGATTCTCCATGCTTGGCCTATCTTCGAAGCCCTAAACCCCCATGCACAGAGGCGTTTTCAGTTCACATAATTCTTATCAGTTGTCAAAGAAATAGACGACGCCAATGTGGACCCTAAATAACAGGACCCTTAACAGAAGAACTCCCTAAACTTGCCCCTAAACCAAAGGACCCCCGAGCATTTCAAGATATCCGGAAATCCTTGAAATATCGTATAACACACTTCAATAAGGCCCTTCTAGACACACACACACACATGAAAACCTCACAAAACACCAATGTGTCTTGTAGGCAGAAAGCGACCGCATAACCCCCCCCCCCCCCCCCCAGTTTCTCGAAACTGGCTGAAGCATGGATCCATCTAATTGCTTGACGCCAGGTCCGGGGTGCGTATAGATGTGTGAAAGATTGTAGGGCCTAGTAACCCAAACCTCTAAACCAACACGACTGTTGAGGCTCTTGGACTTTTCGGGGGCTTTCAGGTTTCAGGCTACTTGAAACCTCCCCTTGTAAGCCAAGCTCGCTGAATGTCATATCGCATCATGGCAAGAAGCTGCTGATTGCAGTACTCCTTAGCCAAATGAAACAGAAACCTGACAAAGCTCTGGTAGAACCTGAACAGCAAGCTTGACAAGCCTGAGCTAAGCTCCGATCCCAACCTACGTGCAGAGCCGCAAAACAAGCTTCGACAAGCCTGAATCATAATCCGATGTAGAGCCTACGCCATCACCCCCCGGATCGTTTCAAGCCCTGAAATGCATAAACGACTTCACGAATTCAGGGACTTATGTCTTTTTGGCCACGAGCTGAAGACTGCCGCAAGTTCTCCACATGAGCTCGGGCCAGCATTTTGAGATCAGACTTTCCGACCAAACTCCCGCCTGTATAGCCGGGATTGGCGACCTTTATCAGACTGACAAGCATTACATGGTCGTTTGTGCTTTGTGGGGTCATTTCGGACCGAAGGCTTTACCGCCGCCCTAGGGTTATAGTGTGAACGAGGAATGAATGCACATGCTCCATGAAGGAAGCCTGCTGCCGAGATACCACAGACCTCCGAAGCCTGAACCTAACTTCCAAGCTCCAGCTCCTAAACCGATAATAAGCACTAAACCCTAAACCCTAAACCAATAATAAGCCCAAAAGCCTAAACCGATAATGAACCCAAAACCCTAAACCCACATTGCAAAACGACTATCTGACACTCTTGGAGGGACTGACGGGTTTCTGGCATTCTGGAAGCGGAGTAGGGCCGAAAACTTCGGACAATGGCCAAGGAGAGGCCGTTGGCACTCACTTGATTTGGATCTTCACCTGCAGCTGTCGGGCGAAGAAGAAGCTGATGATTGCTGGATGGTGAGAAGGTGAAAGAAACGATGGTGATATCAATGGATGATACTGATGGGGTGCTGCGGATAAACACCAACCATGAACATTACAATGATGCTGGCAATCATAGCCAACATGTTGGATTATCAATGTGAAACAGTGCCGGCCAAAAGTAGCAATGCGATGATCCTTTCCCTTCTTCCCATTGTCTTAGCACCATCTATTGTCCAGGGCCCCCCCCCCCACCCATAGATGCAAATGGCATACACAAACCCCGAACAGCTGAACAATCTACCCAAGGCAGCACAATGAAGAGCATGCCCGAACAAAACAAAATGCGGCTCTCATGCACACTGACTTGCCTAAAGGAACAAGGTACATTGCGGGCTTAGGTGTAATATAGGGCCTTCATAGTTTGAAGAGGTTTTGGTGTATATCACCCGAAAACAAACGACGAACGCTGAGGAATAGAAGAACTGAATATTCCGATTCCTTGAAAACAAGCATCTACTCGGGGTATCGGAGGGCTTTGCAAGAAGGCTGATCGCAAGCAGATCGGCCCGCATGAGAGTGCTATAGAGAGGCCCTTGTGGGCGTAGTGTACTCAAATATTTCTACGGACCGTGCGGGAATATGTTTACTAAATATTTCGAGCCTTGTCTTATATACGCACCTCCGGCCGCCATTCATGACAATTCCTCGCATCCAAACACGGCCCTATAACACCTTATCCTAGATCCTGTAAGCTCACAGCACAAGCCCTCCCGAAGCCCAAGAAACACTCCCACAGGCCTGGTTGGGAAGGTTCAGCTTCATGATCTTAGTCACGGGCTGTTGGATGGTGCCAGGGCAAGCCCTTAACCCTAGATCCTAGACCTTGCAGAGTTTTGAAGTACTTTATAGGCTGCGAACGGGTCTTCGTAGGCTGATATCTTTTGGATTTTTGCCTTCCGATTAGCTTCATGATCTTGGCTGCAAAGGATCACTGTTTTCGGCTTGCATAGTCATTTAATGACAGAAATTGAGATGCTGTCAGTTTCAGTTTTTATCATGGCGGTCATGTTCCCTCCACCACTAGGCTAGCACAGCGTGTCAAGCAGTCAGGAACTGGGAAGAAAAGTGCCAGGCTGTTGGTTCATCATAGCTGGCACGCAAACAGTCGACTAGGCAACCCTCGCCACCAGGGGTATCCTGGACAAACGGCCAACCCCCGTGTCAGCACCATCTTGCTCCTCCTGATGACTTCAGCTGATAGTTGTCCCAGACACCAGGCGCATAACTGCATATTCAAAGATCATGAAACCCCCGAAACCCTGAACTCCAAACCGCAACGTCGCAAGACTGACTTCAGGCAGCACTCGCCTGGCATCCTTGGAGCCCCAACGCCTAAACCCCAATCCCCCAGCATTCCATACCAACACACTCTTCATCCACCTCTGCAGAAACGAAAACATGTGCATGTGTATACTTTCTCTCACTCCCTCTCACTCCATATCTTTCTATCCATCTATCTACATATACAGGTGTGCGTATGTGTATGTAACGGCATATAGATATACATGTAGCACATATACACATGCATGAGCTGTGTATGTATATGTATATATATATATATGTATGTACATATATATATGTACATATGTATATGTATCTATATATATATATATATATGTACATGTATATATATATATATATATATTTACATACATACAGATGTGCGAATTACATACTTAAGCCCCAACCTTCTGAACATCCACTTTGCATGCCCCGGGACCGACTCGAGACCGCCCTCCTTGGGTGGGTAGAAGTCGAGGCGCCTTGTGCTAGGCAAGTTTCGTGGTTTGGGGTTTTAGGGTTTAGGGTTAGGGTTTAGGGAAAATTGGGTGCGGGTCTAGGGTTAGAGATTTGGGTGCGGGTCGTGGGGGTCAGGGATTCGGGTTTAGCTCTTCCTTGCTGTGGTTTTCCTTTCAAAGCACTTATCCGCTAGGCTTTCGTGATTTCGGGTTTCAGGCTTCGTGCTTTATGTTCTGGGGTTTCAGATCGGTTCAGGCTTTGGGCGTACGGGTCAGAAGTATCGAGATCGGGGCTGTGGGCAATGGGTTGCTGCAGGCTCATGGCTTCCGGTTTGGACGCTGCGTCTCTGGCAGTTTATATGTGCTGAATATGCCGCAGTCAGTTTATGTACATGTATATGTATAATATCCGTATGTGTAAAAGTATGTAGTTTTGTATTATATGCATGTGTATGGATATACCGTATTTGTATTGGTATGTGTATGTGCATCTGTGTGTCTGCATACATTTGTACCTTTCCCTATAGTACCTATACATATACCTGTACCTATATACCGGTATATCTAGATCGAAATCTGTATCTAGATCTACATCTAGATCTGTGTCTGTATCTATATACACACATATTTCTCTCGCGCTCTCGGGATTTGGGGAGCTTGGGGGTCCGGTGCGGGATCTAGGGCTGGGGTAGATTTGGGCTCCTTGTAGAATAGAGTTTATGCGTTTCGGGATCCAAGGTTTGAGTTTTGCAGTCCAGCTCAGGATTGATAGTTCAGGGTTTTGGCTGAAGGGCTCCGGGCTTGGATGCTGCTTCTGGGAAGTCTTGTCAGATTGCTATATATACTGTGGTGTGACACAACACTTGAGAGTTTGAAGGTTTGGGTTTAGGATTAACTGACTGGGGCGCAGACCAGTTGTACTCCACGATGCTCCACTTGTACTTGGACTTCTTGTGTCCCTTCGGGCCCTTGTTGAGGTACCTGTCCACCGCGTGCGTCAGTTGCTGTGAGAGCAATACAGGCATCTTCATCGGGTTTTGGGGTAGAATACACTATCAGTGCATGGGTCATATAGGGGCCTATAAGGGCAATTTATGAGCAGTCTTTCTGGCCCCTGAACTCGTGAACATGCACTAAGAGTGCACGAGGCCTGGTGTTGCAAATGTTGGCAACTTGCATTGGGCAGGTCGGACAGATTCCTTTGGAATCGATGATGCCGTAGTTATACCAAAGTAAAAAAAGACTCTCATTATGAATTCCAGGCTAGAGTCATTGCCCAAACCCTACGAATCCAAACTTAAACCGAAAGCCTTCACCTCAACAGCTCAGCGATATGGGGTTGACTCTGTGAGGTTCCTTTGTTGGCTTGCGGTTCAGCTTCTTGCTGTTTCTGCCAGGTTGCAGCTGGTTCAGGGTTGAAATAGGATTCCGTGTTTCCCAGATCCAGGCAGACCTGCCGCGACCTGAACCTTACTTGGAGAGTTATGGCGTCATTGTCTTTGAGGCGTGCACGCCGTACAAAACATAACACTCAGTCATCACGTCGACTGTGTCTGTTTCGGGTGTGCAGCCACAGCCATTCTAAGTATGAGCCAGGTTCACACTCAAGTTCACACCAAGTAACTTGCTACTATGCCACCTGACCCGTTTTGCAGCTGTGTAACTGGCCCTTAAGATTGAAAACAACCTAGAGCATAAATGCAAGCACCCCAAACTCTGAAAAGGCTAAAGTCCAAACCCGCAACTCATGATCAAATGCGAAATCTGATGAGGCCAAAAAAACCTATCATTAACAACGAATCCACACCCCTGAAACAACCCTTGTACCGTCAAGCCGTAGCGATTAAAAACCATTACAGAGCCCTTCGAAAGCCCTTCTAAACACTATACTTAAAGCCGAATGCCCGAACCCGAAACCCCGAACCCTAAGCTCAGAGTTCGTTCAAACTCCATAAACTCTACGGACAATCATCTTAGGAGGGTTGCGCTGTATACTATATCATATAGGTATATAGGAATAAGAAGAAATTGTCCAATCGAAAGCCCTTTGACACCCTATTAAAGAACCGTCAAGCCCTGAACCCTCAACCCCTAAACCAGCAACCCTACACTCTGAGAGGTCGAAATTTCAAACTCTATTCGTATATGTGAAGATTTATAATGGTATGTATATATACATAGTATGATTATTGGTTGAACCGTGATGGTTCTTTGAATGATGACAATTAGTCGTACTGTTAAATTTTTTGTTAAGGGCGTCGGCGCACATTTTGAAGATCTTGGGTTCCAAGGTCTCAGGGCCCTCGACCTGCAGCTTGAGGGTTGAGGGTTGAGGCTTTCAGTTTGAGGGCTTTGGGTTTAGGGCTTTGCTTTTTTCAGGGCTTTGGGTTAGGGTTCAGGGCTTTGGGTTGAGGGTTTAAAGGTGCCGTCAACGGCGTTATAAGTGTACCCTCTACATGTAGTATGATTGGTCCAATAAAGCTTTCGGGCCACTTTGAGCGGGCTCTCTATGGAGCCCGAGCCTTCGGGCTTTAGCTTAGGATACTTGACCTGAGGGCTTCGAGATTCTGAAGGAACAGCCGTCTACCCTGAGTTTAGGGTTTAGGGATTTTTGTGGCTTTGGGTTTAGGGTTTCGGTTTAGGGGTTAGGGCGTCTGCCACTTCCGGGTCATTTCATCCTAAGGATATCGGTTCAATGCTTCAGGGGGTACCAGGGCCCAGGAAGGCTTTGAAGCTCACACCCCCAAAGCCGACAGCCGACCTAAAATATGAACCCTAAACCCTGTAAGCCCTAAACCTGCAAACCCTATAAGCCCGACAAGCCCTGAACCCTCGAAACTACATAAGACCATACCCTTACACCCTAAACCCCATAAGCCCTAAACCCTAACTAAACCTATAAGCCCTAACCGAACCTATAAGCCCTAAACCTAATGTAAAGGTGTTGAGGTTTCAGGCCTCTCCACCAGTCTCCTTGGCGAAGTCTTCGAAACACTCCACCTCAATGGAGATGCCACTGTAAGGATTTAGGGTTGAGGGTTCAGGGTTTATGGGTTAAGGATTTGAGGCTGAGGGTTTAGGGTTTGGGATGTTTAGGGTTTAGGGTCTGGTGTTAGCATTTAGGGGTCTAGGGGTTTAGCATGTAGGCTTACGGTAGTAGTATATGAGCGCTCATATGTCTCGGGGAGTATATGATGGCTACGTACATGAACCCTCACTTGGAGGATCATGGGACTTAGTAAGTAAGGTTATAAGTACCTTAATTGGGGTTATAAGTAGTTAAAAGTTGTTATAAGTAGAGTTACCCTAACTATAACCCTAGTTACTAAGTCCCATGATCCTTTAAGCAGGGCTGCTCCAGAGTTTGGCTTTAAGTTCTGCGGCCTGTACTATTAGGGTTTACGGCGTTACTGGGGTGTTGGGCGTGGTTGCACATGCAGGCGTAAACCCAAAGCAAGCAGCCCTGAGCTACAGTAGCAGCTACAGCTACAAACTCATATTTTGAATGCCGACTTAACCCCCAAACTGACATGGTTTAGGGTTCACAGGGTTCAGAAGACTCTCGATGTGGCTGCACTGGCACGAAGAACTCGTTTCGCAACATGACCAGTTCCACTGACCCCAAGCCCACAAACACCCTAAACCCTATAAACCCCAAACCCCTAAACCCTATAAACCATAAACTCTGGCAAACCGTACCGAAAGCCCTGGACCTCTGAAGCAGAACCGCTTGCAGCCCGGAGACATGAACCAAAGATTAGAAACCCGAAAACACATAGATCCTATAAACGATCAACCCCCAAAGCCAAACCATTAAAGAAGCCTATGAAGGATCCTATCCGCCATAAGCCCCAAACCCAACCACCCCTATGAAGCATCTGAGATCTCAACTGCCTCAACCAAGTGGACGGGATGGCACCTGCTTACGTACTAGGTTGGGCTGCACCGCCTTCTGTTACCCCATCGCCTATAGCCTATACCCCTACAACCCCTTGCTATAAGCTTTCAACCCTAATCAAGGGCTATTTTCAGCTTTCTGGTAGGGTTTCGCGTTTGCGGCATCCTTCCTTTTCTCCGAAGAATCCAGGAAGGGATTGAGAGCTTGCACTGCGGTTTAGGGTTTAGGGTTTAGGTTCCTGCAATGCGGTTTTTGGTTTAGTTTACAGGGAAAGGCCCAGAAAAGGTCGCTAAGGGTTGCATGGGCGGTTTCTTTTCTGCTTTGGCTAATCGAGCAGGTTGCCATGTAACCGATATCCCGACAAAGCTCGGAAAGTCATGCAATTTCTGATGGTCAGCCCGAAATCCTTTCAACACCGAATATAGGGCAATATAGGGCCCGCAATCAGTAGTCATGCTATTCCTCTATAGACTCTATAAGCTGGCAGACCGCTCCGTTTGTTTGGAGCTTGGGGCTGTCGGATAAGGATTACATTTAGCAAGAGGGTCTTTTCATGAGGTCTGTTTCTGCACATCCAATCACAGCCACCACCCGCTGCACAAACCTGAATCCTTCCACCTTACCTACCGTCTCATGCTCTTGGGCTGAGCTGCGACGCCATGATACCCTAAACCCTAAAGCCCCAAACCCTTGAGCTGAGCTGCGAGGTCATGATGATGCGGATGCGGTCCTTGCACCGGAGCGTCGGTATTCGGTTTCGGGTGTAGGCTTCTGGTCCAAAGACTTCAGGGTTCAGGGCTTGTGCCCGCAAGGTTCGGGGTTTGGTGGGGTTTGGGGGTTGCTGGTGTCTGGGTATACCCCAAACGCATCACGATGCGCAGAGCAGAAGCAACATGATAGAGCCTTGTCTGAATCCTCGAGGATCCTTTGAAGAACCCCTATACAACCCCACTCCCACCTCCACTGGGCGGCGGTGGCTGGGGGGGATCTTCTCTGGCGCCCACCTGCGTCGGGGGCTTGGGGGAAGCGGTTCCTAGAAGTGCTCGTGTAGGGGTTGTATGCCCCTTGCATCCACGACACACTATGTCTATGTAGTTGTGGCCTGCAGCAGCTTAGACTTGTCTAGGTAGAAGAGGGTCCTAATTACAGTAAACCTATAGATTCCTTTCCTGAACTCACCAAACAATACTGCGCTTGTGACGAGTTTTTGCACAGACCAGCTGAACATCCCCATCAAGCCATTTCAACCCGTCCACATGTGCATCCAAACAATCCAAACAGCAGAGCTTGAGACCTGAAGGAAACCGCCACACCTGAGCGGCCAGGCATCCCCCGAAACCAAAAGCCTGTAGATGCCAAATCCGTCATGCTTCAACGGGAAGCACATGATCCAAAACCCGAAGCCCTAATCTAGCCCTAGAGCCCAAAAGAGACTGCACATCTTTTCATGCCGTCCTGCAAGGCAGAAACCGATCGTGGCGAGCACTCAAGAACTGCATCTTAACCCTGAACCCTAAGTCCCAAACCCTAAACCTATGTAGACATAGACTTTGAACAGTGTTCCCTTAGGGATATATAAAGGATCTCGGAGAGCTCTAAAGAGGTTCTTTTTAAGGTTCCGTACAACGTCCAGTCGCCTATAGGGGCAAAAAACTGCATAAACTAATAAACGTTGGTTTCGGGACGAATCGGCAAGGCATCAACACAGAAACCAACAAGTGAAGGTCACAAGGGCACCGGATGTGCAGTATGCACAGGTCGAAGGCNAGGCAAAAATTGAATCCATGTTTTGCATACAGTCACCGTCATGCTTAAACACCTCCCACCAGCACTGTTGTAACAGTCGATGGAAAGACCTAGTGGTGAACAACGCTGTTGAGATTCTCTCGGGATGCCGAGAAATTTCCGTCCGGAGAAATCAGTGCCTAAGAAAGTTTATGTGCCTGCAAAAACAAGGCAAAGTACTCTTCCCCCCAAAAAAGTATCCAACTTTTTTGCTCGGGACGCACGGGCTTCGTGCGGGGATGCCCGCGGGCTTGAAAAAGTTTATGTGGGTCGCCACAACACAGCAAAAAAACACTTCTATATAAAGGAAGCACTTGCGCTGACTGTATATGCAGCGAGAAGGCATGTCTGTTACAACCTCTNCGTTCCCGCACAGCACACATGGACCTGTAAACTGGCAGGGGCCTGCCTTCTGGCTACCTGTCCCTACTATGTCGTCCCAATACCGAAAGTTTATGTTTATGTGCTTTTTTTGCTCTTGAGGGCTTGTTTAGCCTCTAGGACTTTTTAAGGATATAGGGTTTAGTGCTTTGGGGTTTAGGGTGGTGGGCTACTCTTGGGTTGATAAGGCCTCAAACATGTTCTGCTTCCCAACAAGAGAATTTTGTTAAGCCTTGCAATGGGCACTGAGTAGATGCAAAATCCCATGTCCCACGACCTTACAACAACCTCACAGACACCATAAAGCTGAGACTGAACAACTGAACTTATTCAGGCGATAAGGTGGTTTTAGCATCCCCAGCAGGAAACAAAACCCTACACTCACAATGGGCCCAAATAGCACTGAGGCACCCTGATGTTACACTCCGTAACGCCTTTAGGACCCAGGCCACATGTCCGAACAAAGAATTTAAACTAAAAAACTGGCATGAACCCACATGGGTCCTAGGCCCAGCGAACCTTACCAAACAAGACTGCAACTGTAAAGTCCCGAACAAGTCTTATGAACATGCCCGAAAACGCTTGAAACGTGTCAGAGCGAGCCCACCCAAACGACTTGTTACGGGGGCCCCGATAGTAAAAACTGTTTTTTGTTGAAGGGAGGGGCAATATTTACGTTCCTCTTCTTTTTGGAACTACAAGGGGATCTATTCTCACTGCTACAAAACCAGGGAGCTACAAGCTCAAAATTTTAGAATAATACAACCTACAGGAGTCCGAGTTTAGCCGAATTACGAAGTCCTACGACGGTAGTGGACCCTAAACTAAACCTCAGAGCCAGTCTCAGGCATGATTCGAGGTCTCGGTCTTGCCTGCAGCAGACTAGGGGGTTTGGGGTTTAGAGGTCTAGCGACTTTGGTCTCGGCATAATCCCCGAACCCTGGACCTTGCCTTAAACCCCCCAAAATCAGGTTTTGCCCTTTTCAAGGACCTGTACAAACAAAGCAATTCTCACACACCCTGAAATGGTTGGTTTCTGAAGTTTCCCAAATGCACACCCTAAACCCTAAACCCCTTGAGCCCTTAGCCCTCTGTAGGCCCTAGGCTTCTGTTAAGGAGTGCCTTATTGCTTGCGGGGTTCTGCAGTCTAGACCTTCCGGGCTGTCTGGGCTCAAGCAAAGTTTCAGATCCAAGTCTAAAGTTTCAGAAATAAAGGGTTAAGGCTTAGGGTTTAGGGTTTAGGGACGCTTAGGGTTTCGGGTTTAGGGACGGGTAAGGTTTAGCGTTTAGGGTTTAGGGACGGGTAAGGTTTAGGGTTTAGGGATTTAGGGTTTAGGACTTCGCATTTTCATTTTTAGCAAGGGCTTAGGGTGTAGGGCATTCCGAACTATTCAAGCATAATGAGCAGTAAACGGGTACTAAGTAGTAAAGAATGGACATGAGTGGCACCAGCAGCTACATGCCACACTATCCACACATAATGAGCAACAAAGAGGTACTAAGTACGAAAAGAGCAAAGATCAGAGTACAGCCGAATGACGATGGTGACCCATGGTTGCCATGCCATGTTTAACAATACTGTTGCTATCACAATGTACAACCATCTTACAACCATCATGCAAACAATGTGAATCAGTGCAACTGACCACCTAGGCTAGGAGCTCTTCTGCAACCATCACCAAATTAGACACTGATGACGTTTGCTGTCGACGAAAGCCAGTGCAAGTAATACATACGACTAAGGTCACCGGTCATTTTAGCATTCAGCCATGGGGAAACATGCGTCGCTTTCCTGAGGGGACATCAGAGGGGCCCATCAGTGCCAAGAGTGCCAACGAGCCCCAGACCTGACACCCCCGCCATAATAAAAGCCGGTCCAGGGTATACGGTACCTGGACCCCCGAAGTATGTGGAGCAATAGCCTTTTATAGGTGCTGTGCCAGTATTCGACCTGTCTTTAGGGGTTCAGGTAGGGTTTAGGATGGGTATAGGTTTTGAGAGTGTCGCATGCAGGTAGGGTAGAGCTTATAGAAGTCCTACCCAACCCTTTCATCCCTCACCTCCCTCTCAACTGTTTGAACCCGTGGCACCCGGAAACCGGGTCATCTATGGGCCTGAATTATTTCCAAAATGATGTTGCAAGATTCCCTAATATGTAATGAGAGCACGGAAAACACGGAACACTCACCAAAAAGTAGAACAACTTGCGAATGGCGAGAGCCTCTGTGAAGCACATCGAACTCGCTACTGAGGTGCCTGCATCAGTCCAGGCGGAAAGGAATGCCAGGTTTCGACAGGTGCAGTGTTTCGGGCGGCTGGGTTTAAGTTGAAGCTTTACGGAATTCAGAACTAGACTGGTGCTTCGGGGCATATTATACACTTCTACTACATTTGCAGAAGAGCTCTGCATACATTAGACCTTACACCCTAAATGAATCACAACTTATTATGGAGCCTCCAAAATCAAGCATCGCCTTTGCCGAAAACAAATCTCACCCTAGTCCCCATTTCAATAGCGTAAACCCACTGCACGGCTTCAGGGGTTTAGAGCTTATACGGTTTATTAGGGTTTCTATGTTTGCACTGAGTCTCCTGTCCGACTTGACAGGTTCCTTCGATTCATTGAACTGGCCTTGCAGGTGAGGATATGAACAGGGCAGCTTCAATTGTGTGGGAGTTGTAAGGCCACAACAACCTGCTCATTAAGTATGTATCCTGACCAAGGACACCCCCCCCCCGTTCTAAGCGATGCTGCACCAATTGCAAACTTAGCATACATCCCTACAGAACAACAAGAACCCTCAGGCAGCTGCTCTCGAAGTCCCCGACCCGGAAAACACATGATTCCTGAACCCTTTAAACAAACCAGCACAAGCCGGACAAAAACAAAATTGAAACCAAGTAGATACGTGCATGAGCCCGAAAACCCAGAACCAAACACTCGAAAATCCTGGGACCCCAAACCCAAACCTCAAAATCGCCAAGCCTCCCAACCCCAAACCCAAAACTCTCAACCCCCAAACCCTATAAAGCTCCAAACCTCCAAACCCCAATCCCTAAAACTCCAAAACCCTCGTAGAGCAACACTGCCTATGCGCTCCCCTAAACCCTAAAGCCTATAAACCCTAAGACCCCAAACCCTAAAGCCTAAAGCCCCAAACCCAAAACCCTAAACCCAAAAGCCTCAAATCCTAAACCCCAAAACCCCCAACCTCCCAACCCCAACCCCTTAAACTCCAAAACCTTCGCTGAGCAACACCCGTGCGCTTCCAAAGCCTCAGTAGAGCGGATATCTCCAGCCAGGGTCGAGCGGAGTCGTCCTGAGGCTCGGAGCTTAATTAGGGCTCAGGGTTTGGGGGGTTTTAGGGCTCAGGGTTTAGGGGTTTATGAGTGGTTGAGTTTTAGGCCCTGGCTCGAAGGCTAGCAGAGGCCAAGGATTGAAAGTAGAGTTCAGGATCGTGGCTTTGGGGTTGTCTTCCGGTTTCAGATTTCGGGGTTGAGCTTAGGAGGGCTATGTGGTTGGCTTAAAACCGTGTAGAGGCATTGGCAAACCCTGCTAAGCCCTTGAGATACTGTTATGGAAGCCTTGAAACAGAAACCCTTGTAACACCCTTAAACTCTTCAGATTTCTAGTTTAGAACTCTTAAAAAGCCGTCGCAAACCTCTCAAAAACCTATCAAACTACTGGTTACTGAAGCCCAAAGCTCCGATCGATGTTGCTTGCTATGCAACTCTCCGGCTGGAGCGAGCACGCGTTGACTCCTAAAAAGCCCACACCCAGCATATATCCTATAATTGCCGTAAACCCCTACGGTAACCCTGAATCAAGCCCGACTGCAAAGGGTTTAGTGTTGGGGCTTCGGGGTTGCGGTTTATAATTAGAGGTCAACTGCGAAAATGCCCGAAGGAACAACGCCTTCAAGTGCACCTTAAACCCTAATATAGGGGCCATAATAATTAGAATAAGGTTTTGGGGACCATTATACTATAATTATAATAAGGAACCCCCATGGTGGTAATTACCTAGGCCCCTATACTACACCCCTAGACCCCAAACGCTCCGCCTCGTGCTCAGCAGCACTGCCCTCTTTCAGAGACGGCGGCGACAGCGCGGGTCGGAGATCAGCACAAAGCCAGTACAAAAGCAGGCCTGCGCTTTCATTTGGATATACGGCTGTAGAGTCTTTAGAGGCTTAGGGTTGAGGCGTTTACGGTTTAGGGCTTTGAAAACATGAACCTAAACCCCCCCCCAAGGTGGGACAAATAAAGGTCCCAATACCTATAAAAAGGCCATGATTCTACATACTTTGGGGGTCTAGGTACGGCTTTAGAGTCTTCAGTCCAAAGTTTAATTTTTTAGGGCATCGTGCAAAATTTATGGGTTTTTAAGGGTTGACAAGGGTTCCAGTCAAGTTTTATTCGGCCTGGCAACTCTTACGTGGGTCAAGGTTCCGGGGTTAGGAAAGCCCAGGCTCCGCGGTGTTGGGGATTACTTTAACCCTGCAGAACCTACCTTTCTAGGGGTTCCTGACGATGATTTCCTTATATGAGTCCTTAAAAAGGTAGGTTCTTCAGGGTTAAGGTAGGGTTTAGGGTTTAGGCCTCGGCTTTCCTTACAGCCCAGGTTCTATGCTTCAAGGTCATAACAGTTTCGAGAAGCGCAGCCACTGCTTCCGGAAAAAGCCCAGAAGACTCCAGGAGTCGGTGCCAGGTGTGGGAGATCGGTGGCAAATGTAGGAACCTGATTAAGAAACCTTGGGCCTTTTTTAGGGTTCCTTTAAGGGGTCTATGAGTGCGATAAAAATGTAGGAACCTGATTAAGAAACCTTGGGCCTTTATTAGGGCCTTTATTAGGGTTCCTTTAAAGGGGTCTATAAGGGTTCCTATAAGGGAGCTATAGTAAGGGTGCTATAAAAACGTAGGAACCTGATTAAGAAACCTTGGGCCTTTATTAGGGTTCCTTATATCCTTCTATTTTGGGGTTATAGGCCCAGGGTTTCTTAATCAGGTTCCTACATTAAGGGTTCCGAGGTTTGGGCAAAGCCCCAAGTACTAGCCCTAAAGCGCTAAATCCGAAACCCTAGGCATTGTTGACCGGGATCAAAGCCGAAATCCGCAACCGAGGCCCGTACGCAACTGAGCCGAGCTTTGCTGGGAGTCACGCACATTCGCGACAAACCTTCTCGGATCAGTCGTTGGGGGCTTTGGGTATTTTTGGGTTGATAGGACTCTGGGCCCTGCCCTAAACCCACCTGTAGGCCAAACACCTACCTTTCTAGGATTCCTTGTTCTGGCTTCTTTTAAAACTTTCTTGAAAAGGAGGCTGTAGCCCTCGGCCCTGTCCGAATGAACACTGAACCGTAGAGCTTCTCTGTTCCATCGTTGGGCGTTTGCCGTTTGAGATTAGTGGTGTCAGCCAGAGAAGACGAAACGAAACCAAGCCCGGTGGGGATCTGTATTCTCATGGTTCATGGTGGAGAGTTTAAGGGCCGAATCTAACATTCATGTCGACAGCATGTCAGACTTCTGTGAAAGGGACAAGACCTTTTCCTTTTACAGCAGCAGCAGGCGCAGAAGCATAAGCAGTAGCAGCAGCACTAGTAGTTGTCGGCGTCGTCCTCCTCCGCCACCTCCTCCTTGTCATCGGGGTCGTTGCCGCCATAGCAACAGCAAGAATAACGGCAGCAGTAGAGCAGTTGCCGCACAATGCACAGTGTAGGTGATCAAGTGATTCTTTATTTTCTGCAAATCAAAGCATCTCCCTCAAACGTCGCCTGGTGCTCCCAAGCCCACAAACAGGCCGTGCACAACCAAGCAAGGAAACAACCCTCCGAATCCTAAGCCTGCCGAAGCCTCAAAAACCGAATTGATGAAGTGCGTAATCCGAAATCTGATCAATCTCGAAACCCCCAAAGGGTCCAATCAAGTACTGGTACAGTACATACTTTTGGGGCCCAAATACCTACTATAATGGTACTTGGACCCTTTGGGACCCTCAGTTCTGAGCACCAACCTGCAAGCCGAAACCCTCAACTGCTCTCGTCGACCTTCGCGTCCGCAGCTGGAAATCTTCGAGTAGATCCCAGGCCTGTGGCACAGAGCTGGTGCTGGCGGGGCGGATGGGATGGAAGTGATAAGCCCCGAACCCCTCCGCCCTCTCCACAAAGAACCAGGCTAGAGCCCTTCGGGACAGCTCCGATGCTCTCAGGATTTATAGGGGTCAGGGACCCACATTTTCCCAAAAGCTTCATATATAAATATATAATTATATAAATATATAAATATACAATTATACAAATATACAAATATATAAATATATAAATATATAAACATATAAACATATAAACATATAAACATATAAATATATATATATATATACATATATATATACATATATATATACATATATACTTACTTAGTTGCTAAGTTCATAAGCCCCAACAAGTGTACACTTTCAGTTTTATAGTGGGTAATACTATCCCAAAAAGTGTATACAGTGTATCCACTCAGCTACTAAGTATGTATATATATATATGTATTCTACAGGCCCCAAACCTTGCTTGACCTCCACGCTCTGCTCCACGATGTCCCAGAGCCCCTCGAGGATTCCATCAGGGCCGATGACCTCCTCGATCCTGAGGCAGCTTCTTGTTGGGTGTAGGGGTTTAGGGTGTAGGGGTTTAGGATTTGGGGTTTAGGGTTTTTGGGTGTGAAGAGATTTTAGAGAGTTCTTGGGTTCAAAGGGTCTGGGATTGCAGAGTCTTTTGGGCTTTAAGCGTCATATTTGATAGTTGTTAGGATTCAGTTTGTCGGGGTCATGGTGTCGGGTTCAATCCTGAGCTTCGTAGGTCTTTAAAGCTTTCTAGGGCACTCATTGACTAGAACCTTTGCGTGGGCTTTATAGGGCTTTCCAAAGACTCATCCGAAACAGAACTATTCTATTTAGAAGGGTCTTAGGGTTCGGGATTTCGGGTTAAGGTCTAACGATAGGGTTCAGCAGTATAAGGCTTCGGGTTTACGGTCTAGCGTGCGTAGCAAGAGCTTACAAGGTATAGCATCTATGACAAATATCCCACTGGATTGGAGTAGGGTTCGACGAGCTCAATTTTGCAGTGTGTTTGTGTGTGTGTGTGTCTGTGTGTGTGTGTGCTACTATCGCGCCCTGAACAAGTGTTGACAGTATCCCCTTCAAAGGCACGAGAATATAAACTGCCACGAAACGGGTTTCCCCCTGTGAGAAAGACGAAACCGAGGCCGCAGCATCTGCGGGAGCCACTTGTCCTTAGAGGCGCAGAGACACGACAGGCTGAAGGGTGCTGGTTGTACAGGAGGAAGGGTCCTTATCATTGGTTCTTTTAGGTAGCTTGTACTGCATTTGTACTACCAGTAGTATTGCCAGGATCCACACCATAATCGATTCTCAACATTCCTGAGGAGCCCGATTTTCATCCACCGAAACCCTAACTTACAGTGGTGCCATGTGGGTTTCAAGTTTTTGTTGGGCCCAGGGTGACCCTGAGAAAATGAGGGACGACGGTTGGGGTCGTTGAGCATAACCTCAACCCAGCTGCCTTTGTTCATAGTGGGCTACTAATACTGATACCTCCAACCCTTTCTTATAAAGTCTATAGATGTATAGGCCTTTCGGTAGCCATAGCCCAATAACATACTCTAGATCTCTGGGCAACTCCGTTCTTAAGGAACCCTGTGAAAGGCCGTATTACCACAGCTCCACATCTGAAGATGCATCCCAGCGGCTGCCCCATCTTCCTGTCATGACAGCAGCAATATGCGGCCAGTTTGGGGGCCGGTTGGGTGGACCCTCAAACCGAATCCCCCCAATCCTGAACCTCTCAGCCTACCTTAACCTACCAAACCCTACTTTTGTAGGGTCCCTATAAATTCCAGACTAGGGTTTATAATCGGAACCTACAAAAAAAGGTAGGGGTTTGGGCAGTTTAAGATACACAGTACCTATAGTCTCCATTGTAGTTCCTTTTTGGGGTTACCTTATAGGATCCTTAATATATACTTGGTTAAACCAAAAAAAGGAACTACAATGGAGACTATAGGTACTAACCCTAAACCATATACCCCTAAAACCCTAAACCCTATACCCTTATAGAATCCCTATAGATCCCTTTAAAGGGAACCTTAACCAAAGGTAAGAAACCATGACTATAGGTAGACTCCCAATCCGAACCGAGGGTTTCATGGTGCATATGGGCGTTTCCGAAAATAGGGGACCCTAATATAGTTCCTTTAAAGGAGGGGTCTAGAAGAGTTCCTTTAAGGGGTCTATAAGAGTTCTAGAAGGGCTTAGGGTTTAAGGGCCCATCTGGGAGTTTCCGAAAATAGGGGACCCCAATATAGTACCCTAAACAGTAGGATCCTTATTATAAGGACCCCAAAATAAGGTACCCCCTAATTGTTGGAAACTCCCATATACCAGTGCAACCAGCCCCCCGCCCCCCCCCCCGCCCCCCCAAAGCCCGTAAATAGAGCCCTTATGGTCCCTAATAGTAGTAGTTGGGGAATTGGAGGGTAGGGGTCTAGGTACCCAGAGAGCCCAATACCCCTTAATTAAGGAATATAGCTTAAATCATAATATGAAGCCCTATATAATTTAAGCTATATTCCTTGATTAAGGGGTATTGGGCTCTCTGGGTAGGTTTTGGGCATTTCAGGACTCAAGGGTTTACGTTTGTGCTCCTTTGCAAGTCATTCAGGTTGGGGGTTTTGCCGTTGGGTTTCTCACGCTTTGCCTTCGGATGGGAGTTTGTATGGTCATGCGGTTTTATGCGTAAGTTTCGAGTGTATACCCATATATAGGCTCCATAGTAGTCCCTTTTGGGGTTCATATTTAGAATCCTATACGGTAATCCCAAAAAGGAACTACTATGGAGCCTATGGGTAAGGGGTCACGTGGTTCATTATGCCGCTTCAGCAATACAGATCGGGGTTCGTGCGCTTCTCTTTTGTGTATTTGTACTTGCCGGCACTAAGGGCAGTACGTTCCAGCCACTTTCTAGAGACTACCCAAGTAGGAGCGCATGGAAGCAGAAACGAAGGGCCGGCACTTTGTACGCCTTCAGCCTACAGCCTTTGTGCCACCACCAGCCAGCGCCGCAACAGTCCTAGACCCCAAGCTGAGAGTACCCACCTGCCCCGCAGACTGGAACTTTTTGAGATCTTTCGAGAACATGTTCAGAATCACAGACCTTGCAAGCTGGGTGTTGATTCATAAGAAAATTTCAGGAAACGCGATTAGACATGCGTAGGGTATAGGTAGGTTGCAAGCAGCCCCATTAGTTGCACACCTCGAGCTCTGCTATTGGCTAGAGCCTGCTGGAGGCTCAATTTATGAAGAGAATGCTGCGAATATCAACGGCACCAAAAAACAACCCTAAACCCTAAACTGGTATCGTTTCGGGTTCGGGGTCTAGGGATTCACGGCAAGCTGGGCTCCTGCTTTGGGTTGTGTTGAGGCAATCCGTAAAAAATAAGCAGGCGCTTGATCCCCAAACTCCCAACCGTCCATGGCACCCTAAACCCTAAACCGTCCATGGCACCGTTAAGACTTTGCTGTGCTGCTCACGACATATATGCAAGCCAAAGTCAGATAGCTCGGGTGCGTTGCACACACTGTCGGTAATCCCCATCGAAGGACATCATCCAAGAAGCCAGACGTACACCCAATACCCTCGCAAAAACACCCTACTTCATTAAGCTACCTTTTCCACTAAACCGACATTCTCATGAACTTTGTATAACCGGTAAACTCCGAAAAGACCACCTACTTAACATAAAGGCGCTACCTACTTTTTTACTGAGCTGCGGGTTTCGGGGTCAAATTCAGGTCTGGTGGAATTCTGGGTTTAGGGTTTATAGGGTTTTAGGGCTTAGGGTTTTACGTTTTTAGAATTAGGTTTTGCTCTATTGGGCGTGTTTGTTCCACCGGGTTTGTTGCAGGCAGGTGACACAGGTGATGCCGAGGATTCGGAAGGGCTGCAAAGTTGATTCTGTGCTACCTGCACCTCAAGACCTCAAGAGAACTCACACTGGGGCTAGGTCGGCGAGGTCGGCTATAGGTCTGAGCGACGTGCTTTGCAGAGTTCTCTAAGCTTCGCAAAGTAGGCCTAAGCAGTATTGAAACTGCGGCTTGTGCGTTTATGGTACAGTTTAATGGCAGCCTTGGAAATGCATGTAATATATGGGTTCTAGCCTCAAGCCCTGTACGAAAACGACTTGCTCCGAAGACATCTGATTGCTTGCATACTCTTCGTTGGCTTCGAAAACCTAACTCCCTGAACCCTAAAACACCTCAAATCCGGTCTGGGCATCCGGGGAAAACAGTTGGGGAGATCTCTGGTGGGCAGCTACTGGACAGTTCAAGCAGGACAGGTGGCAGCTGTTTTGCCATCAAGAAACATCAGAAATCTCCTACAACTTCCCGGCGGTCAGGATCAGCAGAGTTTATCTGCTGGGTTATCTGCCAGACGATTCCCAGGTAGGTTTGCCTAGCTGGCAAGCCATGACGACGAGAGTAGAGCTGCATTGCTGACAGCACCTCAGGTTGGGAGACAGTCTCAGCTGGAAGGTACCCGTCACGAAAAAGGAGATTCCGCACCTGCGTGTCTTTGGGCGGTACTTGCCAATGACCGGTGGTCGCGATTGAAAGAAAGGCCTGTCGGATCTTGGCATCCAGTTGACTCTCTGAATCTGTGGCGTCCGGAAGATTACCTGTCTCTCGCAACAGCCGCTTGTTCTTGGACATGTTGGCAAACACCAGCATGGACTCCGATACGTCCGAGTTGTACTTTCCGTCAACATATCCAAGTTTTTGCAAGGCACGGACTGTGAGACTCTCAGAGTCATGCAGCATAAATGGCCCAGTACTTCCGGAAATATGATGGCTTCATCATTTGGATCACGGTAGCCAGGTCTTCTTTCGACACCATGGAACAGAAGACCTTTATCACGAACAAACTGTGCCCACTGCTTGCTTCGAAGCCGGCCAGGGCTCGCAAAGAGTGTCCCTGTCACCGGGTCGGCCCCCAACTCCAGTTTCTGCAAAGCCCAGGCGATCTCTTCTGTATTATGCCCGGTTCATGGTTGGGATAGTATGAAAATCTTTACATGTGTATTCCTTATCGGTAAAACGCTAACCAACTATGACAAAGATGCGAGTCTCCATCCACTAGAAGGTGGATGCCAGGACAAGAGCTGCGGCAATGCACATCTTGACGCCGACGGATACGCCTCCCAGTCCCACCCAACAGCAGCCAGCTGGGGACAGGCGGCGCCCCAAATCGGAATCCCACACGCTTGGAATACGGTCAGATATCCGGCAAGGGCATGTCAGAGTTGGAAGGGAAACTGCACGAATACTGCGCAAAGTCGTGCCATCTCCGCATGATGGAGCTGCGCACAACATCCTTCAGAGGCAAGCAGATCTGTCTTGGGCTATAAATCTCATGATCAAGGCCAAGAACTTACTTCATAAACATAGAGCCGGTGTTGTAAAGCACGATCCATGAATCTGAGATCGCTGCCCGCAAGCCCTCAAGGCAGGGTCGACAAGTCAGCTACATGAACGCGTGCGTGTTTGCGTCTGTGCATGTATTCATGTATACGGGAATGTACTGTCCGGTACTCATTGCTCCACAAGAGACCCTAAAACCTCCAAAACCTTTGATTCACGAAACCCCTTAATTAAGCTGCAAACCCCATAATAAAGTTAACATTCCATAAACCCGAAAGCCGAAAACGCCTCAAGCCCGAAAGACACGAAAGCTTGACCTCGAAAATCCCGAACCCAAAAGCCTGAATTTGTCTCCAAACCCAATACACTAACAACCCAAGCTCAACACTAAACCTAACGTACCTACAAACACTGGGCTCCTAGCACTTGCCGGGGCGACGCCGCAAGGTTTTTCACGCGCTTCCTGAGCTCCTGCAGGCAATGCGCACCCACGAAAACCCTCTGCTTTAGAGTTTCCGGGTTTAGTAAGGTGTTTTAGGGTGCAGGATGCAGGGTTTGGGGCGTAGGGTTGAGGAGTTCAGGGTTTATTAGGGCTTGGGGCTCTGCAGCTCTAGAACGGACCTTGCACTGTAATTGTAAGGATACTCCCCGACCAATTCTTCGAACCATCGACGTAACCTGAAGGGCATACACGTTTACAGTTTGGAACAGCCGACGCAGGAACAAACTCTGAAATGGAAAACTGGCTGCAACTAGCTCTCCTGGACGTATCCTACATTGAACACTTTGAAGACATCCACAGATGGCCCAGAACGCCAAATACTCAGACTGACAAGCCATGACTGTGGTTTGGGTTGTCTGCGGCTCAGGGTGCAGGGCTTCTCCAAACAGAAGTTCGCAAACCAACGAGTCGGAATATCCAAGCCGGCGACTGTGGAACTGGGCTGCGGGAACGCAGCATGTAGGGCTTATAGGCTTACTTTTTCCTCTTATAGTCGATATTTATCAGGGAACAACTACAATATAAACCAGTGTAGATCAGCCTTTGCAGAACTGACGGACTGGTCTGAGCCCTATAAACACTCAATCTTTACTACCTTCGGGGCCTTACTCATTTCATGGGTTCGTACCCATATAGTAGGTACTTAGGCCCCAAAGGGGTCCCTATATGGGTACTTTAAGGCCTAAGTATATACTATAAGGGTACATGGAGCCTTAGGGCAAGGAGATACGATGACGCAGCCTTCAGGCTAAGCCTTTTAGCCCTGCCTCCAGTCGGCCCCGATTTCGCCGGGCACCGCCAGAGGCGACAAGGCAAAGCGTAGCGACTGCGCTGAAGACGGGCATGACCTTTCTGACAGGATCGACTATAATTTTGCTATTGCCTTACCTTATGTACCCCTGCACAGATTTTTCAAATCAGTATTAACATTGGTAAAGCTATGTTGAGAGCTTAAATCGTAATGAATATAGATGACGGTGAGATGTACTTTAGGACGTCGGATCGAGGTCTGGCTTTGGGGCCGTGGTTTTATGGATCATGGATACCAGAACCCCAAAACCAAAACTTTTTGGGGTTCCTTGATTTATGAAATCCTCAAATGAATCCTTAAAAAGGCAGGTTTGGGGGGTTAAGGTCATGTATGTCTAGGCACAGGGTTTAGGGTTTAGGTTTTACTGCTTCGCGCTTAAGGCTGACCGCAAAAGCTGACGGCAAAACCCTAACTCCTGGAGCAAGGAATCATGAAATCATGCTCATCTTGGGTTTCCGCGTTTCGTGTTGTGTTGGTTGTAAGGCTGTACCCATCTGCTCGACCTAGGGTTTGGGAATCCGGATTTGGCATTCAGGGCCTCGGGGGACGACTTTCGGTGTGGGCTGGGGTTCATCAATGAATCGATATACCTGATGCCCCAATACCCAAAGAAATCAAAGTTCACAGTTTCAGAGAAATACTGTCCGATACGAACCCGAACAGGTAAAAGCTTGGCACTCGCCAAGCAAGCATACAGGAACCATTCTCGATCACGACAAGGATTTAAGCCTCCTAGATTTAGCATAAGAGCGTCCAGCCTACACCTAAGGCCTTTGCACCCAACTCAAAATCCGTACCTCGCTGGGCTCTACAGACTATAGACTCTCCTTGCATGCAGGTTGAATAGCTTCGGATGCCGGTAATCATAAGTACAACGACCAGGCCGGCCAGCTTAAGCCCTTACCGGGCTTAGGGTTTAGGGTTATTCTAGAGCCTAGGAGAACTAAAGGTTAACCTGTTGGGTTACATAAGGGTTGCAATACCCCGGACAAGTTAAGGGTTACCTACTATACTACTCGGACGAAACCACACAGAAATAAGAAGAAGCCTCGAGCCTGCCATCCCAAAGCCATTCGCGAAGCCTTCGGAAAATAGTTCAAGAGCCCTTCCCTCAACCCTACACTGTCAAAAACACCACCTTAAACTCCTAAACCCTTAGCCCTAAACACCGAAAAGTAGGTAAAATGATGGCCCAACACCTCCATTATCCTACATACTTTGGCGGTCCAGGTAAGCCCCAAATTTCAAAACCTTTGACCCGAAATGCGCTCGGGTCGATGCAGGCTTGGACTTGTGCAATCTCAGCAGCGCCTGGAAAGCCGTCGCAATGCTCCGGGCCGTCGCGTTGTGGGGTTGAGGAACGGTAGAGGTTTCGGCCTGATTCTACTGCTAAGTCACTCAATCCAGTCTGGGTTCAGCCGAACTGTACATTTGGTGTTTTGCGCAATCTGCGAGCTTCAAGCGAATGCACAACCATGATCCCCCCCAAACCCTAGCTTGTACTGCTGGCTCTCTGAGCGGCCGCCATACGAGGAGTTCCTGCATACTCTTCCTACTTGACATTTCGAACACTATGCTGATACCACCAAAGGCAGAACTGTCTCTTACCGCCTCGGTTTCAACTGCGAAACCAGAACCACTAACTTGATGACGGGCGGGTGTATGTTAAGGCTTCAGGGCTGTCGAGGGCTTCGGGGTTTCAGGGAAGAGATTGCATATACATGGCTTACAGGAGTGCCTATGCGGAAACTACGTGGGACCAGATGCCCAAAGCCGTTCTTATTTGAGGGACCCTGCTGTGTGAACGTGGACTTTTGTTCCAATTCAACAGAAACATGACCCTGGGTGTGGGACTGAATTGGTAGCATTCGCAAAAGGGTCTCACACTGCTTCCTCAACCCCGAAAGCCCCATTTTGAGCCCCCAACCCTAAAGCGCTGAAACCCCAAAGCCAAAGCCCGTACCCTCGTACACCCCGGAATAGCTGCACAACCCTCTGTTGCAAGGTCCTTGCCAAGCGGTCAACTCTGAGTTCTCATAGAGCCTTAAAGTTAGCCTATTCAGGGTTTAGGGTTTCAGGCTGGCTTAAGAGTTTAGGGTTTAGGGTTTCAAGGTTCTCCTTTTTGACTATAAACCCTAAACTTCAAACCCGAAACGCTGCACCCTCGACCCTAAGTTCAAACCCGAAACACTGAACCCTAGACCTTGAACTTTAAACCCAATACCCTGCACCCTGAACTTTGAACCCTAAACCCTGAACCCTGGACAGCAAACTCCAAACCCAAACCCTGAACCCTAGACAGCAAGGATAAACACCCTAAACCTTGAACCCAAGACCCTAAAGACCCTAGAAGAATCTCTGAGCCAAGAGCTCGCTCTGCGGCGTGCAGCTGGAAGGCAAGGTCTTCCAGCTCACTGGCCCCTGTAGGGTGTTGGATAGGGCTTTGGGTTAACCTTAAGCCGAAATAACCTACCCTGTTTAACGACTTCTATAGGGAAGTCAATATAAAAAAAGGAACACTAAACAGGTAGGTTTCATTGGGTCCAAGCTGGGGTTTAGGACTTCGATAATTAGGATTTATGGGTGTAGTCTTGTAGTGTTTAAGGTGTGGGGATTGTTATTTAGGGCCTAAGGTGTAGGNGGGGGGGGGGGGTAGAGTTCAAAGCCTTTTGGATCTTCGGCTCTTTTGGGGTTTGTCGGTTCGAAGGCGGCCGTAGTTTCGGGGTTCAGTGGGTTCTGGGCTGGTCTTCAGGATTATACGGACTTAAATCATGGGCATATATACGTATATAGATATAGGTGTGTATGTATAATTAATACATATATATATATGTATATATATATATATATGTATATATATATGAGATGTGTATGTACATGTACAACGTGTGTGAATAGATGTGCGTGTACGTTCATGTGTAAGCATAGCACTGTTTTACATAAATGTAAACGTAAATGCAGATGTAAGTATGCCTGCATGTATGTATTTATGTATGTATGTATATATGTGTGTCTATCTGCATTGTATATCAGGAGTTTGTGACTTTCGCGATCGGTGTCCCTCGAGCGACCACAACCGGTATTTTCTGCGTAAAGTCTTTATTGCTGTAAGCTGTAAACCTAGACAAAGGCTTCTTGAGATGAGGACCCTTACAAAGCATTAGTTAGTTAGTTCTGGTTACGGTAGAGTTTCGGGCTCAAGACACCCTAAATCAAAACTTCGGAACCCTCACCGCTAAACCAGGCTAACGGGCATCTACTGCGCCGGGCCCTCACGCCACACACGGCTATGTTGTGCGTGAGCACGATGGAACCGTGAAGTGCCCTCTTTGCATTGGAGGTGCATAGCATAGACATACGTTTTGCTTCACGCATTATGGTCAGACAGCCCGAGGTGAGCCTTAAAAGCCCAAATCTCACAATATCCCGCGGTCCACAGAAAATGACAAGTCCAAGCTCCTAACTTCTTAACGCCCAAACCCTGAAACCTGATAAACCCCTACCCTGAACCCATCCAGCCTTCACCCGATGTTCAGCTTCCTTAAACACTTTCCGAACCCTAAGCCGCCTGCATCGCTTTTGGTGCGCCCAAGCCGAAGGCCTGGATGTTCCATGCTTTGGTTGTCAGATCTTCCATCTGTTTGGGGTAAGAGGGTATACAGGCTGAGGCTTTTACAATGTGATCCCTGTCCTGAACAACGTTCTTGGCCTTGGCTCTACAGTCTAGAACTGCAGGATTCGAACGAATACCGTTCTTAGGGGGCAGAGTCCTTACCCTAAGCCCTGAACACATGTAGCCCCGAATTCTAACCCCTGAAGAATACAAGCCCCTAAAAACCAAAGCCCGTAACCCTAACAAACCCTAGGCCAATCTAACCCAACAACCCCACACACTAAGCCAACAAAAACAACACCCTAAACCTAAAACAGCTGCAGTTGGCGAGCACTTGTCCATTGCGGTGAGGCCGCCGGCGACACGATGCTACGGCTTTAGCTGGACTCCATATTTTCCGGCGAGCTTTCCTTCTCCTCTTCCTCCTCAGCTTCTTAAACCCTAAACCCTAAAACTGCCTTTGCCATTTGTCTGGCCTATGCCTTTGACTGACTTCAGACTTTCCGTGAGCCTTCATTCTCCTCTTTCTCCTTGTAGAACTCTGCATATGGAATCCTTAGGCAAACGCTAGACTTAAAGAATCCCGAATTGCAATTGTAGAAGCCTGACCAGATGCATAGAGCCCTTCCAGCACCCTTGCAGGACCTTTATACAGCCAGACAATGACTCTAGAAACTATAGATTCCCTCAACCCTGAAACCCTACAACCCTGAAAACTCTCAACCTCAAAACCCTACGGCCATAGACCCTAAACCCCACAACCTCAAAGCCCTACAAACCCTACAACCCTAAAGCCCTAAACCCCAAAACACCAAAGACCTGAACCCTAAAAACCCGAACCCTAAATTCGACACCCGAGGAGCTGAGAGCTCCCGACCCTGAACAGCACCTCTTAAAGAATCCTTGACTGCAATGTTTTTAGAATCCTGATTCTACTTAAAGGATCATGGGACTTAGTAACTAGGGTTAGAATTATGGTAACTATACTTGTAACTACTTATAACCCCGGTTAAGGCACTTATAACCCTACTTACTAAGTCCCATGATCCTCCAAGTAAGCCATTTACAGGTGGGTAGTTATTAGGTGGGTAGTTTCCCATAAGCCTCCCATACCACTCCTATAAGGTAAAGGGGGTCTTATGGGAGTACTATGGAAGAAGAACTACCCACCTGTNGGTGGGTAGTTATTAGGTGGGTAGTTTCCCATAAGCCTCCCATACCACTCCTATAAGGTAAAGGGGGTCTTATGGGAGTACTATGGAAGAAGAACTACCCACCTGTAAGGGACTTCTACTGATGGTAAAGCCTGAAACCCCAAAGTCTAACACCCTAAACCCTAGAGCCCCGAACTCTGAGACCCTAAACCCTAAACCCTAAACGCCAAAACCTTCGAACGCCCGGCCTTGAGCCCTAAAACCCAACATCCTCAACCACAAAATCGAAACCCGTGGCCCTTCGAGCTCAGCTCTCGGCCCTGAACCCTAAAACCACTTAAACCCTAAACCTTCTGCCCTCGAAGCCCTAACCCTAAGGGTCCAAGTACCTAATAATCATATACTCTCCCAAGTATTACATAAGTACTATCCGAAATCTGAGTACCTAATTATTGGGTGCTTTGGACCCTTAGGGTAAAGTAGGTGGCCCAATACCTATAGAAATTCTACATACTTTGGTGGTCCAGGTAAACCCCAACCGCCCTGAGCCCTCGAAAACCTAAAACCCTAAACTCGAAACCCTAAACCCTAAACCCCAAAACCCTAAACTCGAAACCCTAAACCCTAAAACTCTAAACTCGAAACTCGTGGCCCTCCGAACTCACGGCCTTGAGCCCTAGAACCCCAAACCCCAAACTCAGGAACCCAAAATAAACCCCTAAACCCGGTTTAGGGTTTAGGGGTTTAGGGTTTAGGGGTTTAGGGGTTTAGGGTTTAGGGTTTAGGGTTAAACCCTAAGAACCCCAAACCCCTAAACCCTAGAACCCTAAAGACCCCCCGAGCTCCCGGCCCTGAACCGCACCCTTATAGAATCCTTTTAGGGTTTACGGTTTAGGGGTTTAGAGGTGTAGGGGTTTAGGGGTTTAGAGGTTTAGGGGTTTAGGGTTTAGGGGTTTAGGGGTTTAGGGGTTTAGGGTTTAGGGTTTAGGGCTTAGATGTAATATAGAACTGATCACTAAACCCTAAAACACTCGGAGCTTCCGGCCTTGAACCTTCAACATCGCTTCGGCCGCGGTCTCCACGAGGCTGTGGGAGCCGAGTTCCTGGTTCCTCGGTTTCGGGTTTCGTTTTCGGGTTTAGAGTTCGGGGGCTTAGGGCTTAGAAGTTTAGGGTTTTAGGGGTTTCGAATTTAGGACTTCAGGTAGGTTTCGCGTTTGGGCATTGTTGCAGGGCTGCTAGAAGGTTTATGCGGTTCAACAAAGGAGATATACGGGTTTCATTCGGGTTTCGTATGGGTTTCATATGGTCTCAGAAGGGGCAGGGCTTCAATTTGTAGGGTTTTGAAGGGCGGTGCGGGTCCTTCTATTGCATGGCTTCGGAGTGTTGGGGTTTTTGGGTTAGATTTCCGTTCTCTCATGGCCTAAGTCAAAAGATGTACTTGGGAGGACTTACTTGCATAGCAAAAAACTGCTCGTGACTGCTACATATGGTAAACCCCAAAACCCTAGACCCTAAACCACAAACCCTAAACGACTCTCAACATGATGGATCCTGTCAGCTGCACCCGGAAGTTCTGCCTGAACGCCTGCACCACAAGCAACAACCAACCAACTACTTCTGTCAAGTTGGGCTGCAAGCGTGGCCGTGTGTTCAATGAGACTGATCATAGCCTTGCTGTTGATCCTACTTGCGACGTTACCAGTTTTGAAATTTGGCGCATGCATGCCCTCAGACTGCTGCATCCCGCATACCCAACCGTCAAGACTACTCCCACATGGAGTGCAAAGTGTCGGTTTGGCAAAGCTGCTTATTGGAACCCACTCTAACCCTGCTATTGCAAGAGGCCTGCGGCCTACTGAACCGTGTGCCCCAAAGCTCGGGCTGCGGCGCATTCCCTGCCTTGAGCTTTCCGATGCTTTCCCTTAGAGGTCTTTCAACCACGATGCGCGGACTTCGGGATATCGGATCTAAATCGTTCAGTGCTTAGGAGCTTCAGGTTCATGTCCAATCAGCCGACAGCCCAAACCCTGGCAGAGCGCACCTACACCCTCAACCCTACTTAAACCCGCAAAGCAGGTAAATAATGGCCGAATACCTATAAAAGGCCGTTATTCTACATACTTTGGGGGTCCAGGTAAACCCTAAACCGAACTTGAAGGGTGTGGTGGCAGCTTCCAGTCTTCCGCGTGCAGGTTGAAAGGAACCTGATCGCCTCTTCCGCGACTCTCTGAGCTTCACAAAAAAAGCGCCTTAATAATTCTCAAGTGCGAGATTTGGGGTATGTTCTAATTACTATGACTATACAGGAAACATGATTTTCATGGTGATGCTGCTATCATTGTTGTTTTGGGGTATTCCGACCCCTTGGCGCTTTTTGCCTTTCTTCACAGAGTTCGTCTCGACAGCGCTGAAGTTCAGATGTCCGCAATCCAGCATGCTGTGCTTGCAGCTTCAAGACACAAAGCATTCTGGCTTCTGGCTGTACTGTAGTGGCTCCGCACACGCAGATGCCGGTTGCTCTCACCACGTCCATGAAGAACAACATGTTGATGAATGCAATAATCCCAAAACCCTTAACCTAAACCCAAACCGTAAATTCTGTAAAGCCTAAACAAACCTGAAGCTTGCAGTGAAACCCTAAAGCCCAAACAAGACTCCTGTGGACCTCATCTGTCAGCCCGAAGCGAAGCCCTCAACAGTCATCACGAACCAGAACCGAAGGTTCCAAAGGATGGGATGTGGGAGTTTCCGAAAATAGGGGACCTCAATACAGTACCCTAAATAGTAGGATCCTTATTATGAGGACTCCCACATAAGGTACCCCTAATTTTCGGAAACTCCCATGAGAGGCCTGCCGACAAACTAAACCATCTTTGGCGAATGCCACAGCCTGCCGTCGTTTAACAGCAGCCGGAATTGTTGTCTAAACAAAGCCTATTCCTGCAGCTCCCGGGACGATTTGATTTTGAGCCCTAAACCCTATAAACCCCGTGTGAGGGTTTTAGTGCTTAGGTTGTGCCCAAGAGGACTTTGGGCTTAGGCTCTAGGAATGTAGGACGGTTTTACTTCCAAGTTTCGGAGTTGCATGGGCGGTGTATCATTCCGATAAACGAATGTTTCGAACAAGATTTCAATACAGGTAACGGGACGGTTTGCCACAGTATCCTTACATGGCTTCAACTGTCTATGTATACATTTTCTCTATACTTATACTGTAACCGTAACCGGCCCAGAACTCTATTCTCATGATGGAGGCCGCTCTGCTACAGATATCCCCAACATCCTGTTCGGAGCACTTAGGACTTAGGCCCCTTTTCTCCTTCAAGCCTCAAAAATCGAACTTTCCGTCTTAACGGGGTTATTTACATTGGTTACATAAGCCCAAACCCTAAACTTAAACCCTAAAGTTAGCACCCCTAGCCCGATACATCGGTCGGAGTTTGCATGCAAGTCGTCTCCTGGTTTTACGATGAGACCCTGGGTAGCGCAGGCCGGCTTAAAAGACCATGCAATTCGACCATGCTTTTTTTCCGTGCAGGTGACGGTGTCTATCCTTTCTCATGTTAGTTGCTAGTTGCCCGGTTCGTAGCCATTGAGCTTAAATGAAACTATCAACTCTCCAAGGGGCTACAATGTCCCAAAAGCTTAAACCCTGTATAATGTAAAAACTGAGCTAAACCGTTTAAGGGTGCATACAGTGTTCCATAGTGCGCAAAAGTCAAGGTCCACCATGCTGTCGTACCGTCCACGTTGTGGACGTCGCTCAGCTCACTGTGCTGTGAAATCTTCCTCGTGCTTTTGGGGCTGGAACCGCGGTCAGTGGCTCGAGTATAGGGTTCAGGGTTGACGGTCCACCATCTTGGGCAGCTCGGCACAGACGGGGTATACAGGGCCGTCATAAGTAGACTAGACAAGGAAGATTTGGGGGGATGGGATGCTATAGTATGACTATATTATAAAGGGACTGTGCCAAGGAAACATGCTTACTCATTTGTCCGACCCCGTATATTCGGCCAAATCCTGAATCAAGGTCCAGGGGAATACTTGAGGAGCAGTCTGAATGAGTTTAGGATGGCCCGTACTAGTCCTAAACCATAGACCCTAAACCCTATATCCTAAATCCTAAGCCCTAAACTTTCCCAAAACCCTGAATCCTAAACCCTAAACCCTAAACTTTCCCTAACCCTAAATCCTAAGCCCTAAACTTTCCCTAAGCCTATATCCTAAATCCTAAGCCCTAAACTTTCCCTAATCCCTGAATCCTAAACTCTAAACCCATGAAGCTGAAGCTAGCAAGATTCGACTACATCGCGCCAGTTTTGTTGCTTAGCCCGCAACGACCACTACATCGAAGCCATGAACCGAAAACTTCAAAAACCCAAATGTGGGAGTGTCCGAAAATTAGGGGTACCTTACTTTGGGGTCCTTATAATAGGGATCCTACTGTTTAAGGTGCTATATTAGGGTCCCCTATTTTCGGAAACTCCCATGTGGCGTCTGCACTGTAGAGCGAAGCTCACTGAAGAAAAGTGCATGCCTTTGTAGACTAACCTCTAGTTACGGATCTAAACCTAGATCTGACCAAAAAACTCCTGAAGCGGCAGTATGCATGATGTAAGCGCAAGGCCGCATGCAGGGTTCACAGTTCAGCACGTATAGGGTTGTGGCCACCTGCTTCAGTAAGTTATAGAGTTTGGTCTCATGTGCAGTTTATGGGTCTCATGAGGGTCCACAGTTGAGGGAGAAAGGCCTGCGATGTGAGGTCTAATTACAGCGTGCACTTTACATAGTAGTCTTTGGCAGGGACCGCTTAGAGTGGAAGACATGCATGTTGATGCCGATGTCCAAAGTAGTTTCCAAGCTGCTGTCGAAGCTCACCGCATCACGAATCCTTCAGTCGTGGCTTGCTCAGCTGAGAGCTGCACGGGAAGTGGTAGGGGAATGCAAAACAAGAACAAGAACCCATCTATGACCCGCCCTGGCTTCAGCCCAGTCACATTGAACTGAACATCCGAAAGCCACCAAACATCAAACCGAGAGCTTATCGGGTTCAGAAAGGTCGAGTCCGAGATTAGGGTTTAGGGTTTCGAGATCCGGCTTGAATGCAGGGGGTATGTATCACCACTTACTTACAACAGCACCCTGTTTGGGGCTTAGGGTTTTCCTAGAACCTAGCTGTAATCTTAACTAAATGACGCAGGGGGAGCTAGTGCTGGGTTGTGCGAACATGCTTTTGATTCCCGACCATCGATGACCAAATCTAAACATAGAACCTGCAATGGGCGCGGTCCTTTCTATCTGCGCAGGGACTCCATAACACCTTAATGCCCCGTAATTAAGGAAACTAAATCATATTAGGGTTCCGATTACAGTTTAAGGTAAATTCCTTCATTAAGGGGTTTTGGAGTCTCTGGGTGTGTCTTTTGCCTTTTGGGTTCATGTGGGAGGTTGGTTCTCAGGCGGTCTGTTACTTAGATGTCAACTCCACAGAGCAAATGTAGCGTACACTTTTGTCTTTACAGGGTTTACACAGTTTATCACCCCCCAGAAGATGGCTTGCAAACTCAAGTACTAAGATGCTAACTCCAATTGGGATAATCTTCTGCACGCAAGCATCATTTATGTGCGGGGCAGGCTCCAAACGTTGTCAAGCTTTGCCGAACCCCCCTAAATCCTTGCCCCTGAAGCCTAAACCACTAGGCAGAAACTCCATTGATCCGCAGACCCCAAACCTAAAAGAGAGTTGCTATGTCGGCAAATGGAAGGCGGATTCAGACGTAACCGATTGCTCGATCACTACTTCTGCATGCCCCTGCAACCCACATGAAAGGCCTCCTGAGTTGCGTATGGGTTCCGGATTGCTATGGTTACCATCAGTATTGGGGTTTGGGGCGCAAGGTTTCAGATTGGAGGTCTCGGAGTCGGAAATTGAATCAACGGGATTAGAGTTGCCTGGCTTAGGAATGACATCATTGGGATTCTGGCCAGCGTTGCAGTATATAAACCCTAAATCCCAACGCCTACTCATGCTGGCGACTGTGGCAGCCAGGCAGCCAGCTTCTCCACGAACCTCCAGCAACTGTAGCCTGGTGGCAGGACCAAAACTCAGAGTCTCAAACCTCTACGCACCGGAGGAGTATTTCAAGCCGCCTTGCTACTACCCTATAATCTCCATTGTAGTTCCTTTTTGGGGGCTACCTTGTAGGATCCTACATATACAGTTGGTTATACCACAAAAAGGATCTATAATAAAAACTATAGGACAGCCCAATAAGGACTTCAGGCCACAGCAGAGCGAAAAGCTGCGAATCTCACATCCAGATCCTCTATTGGGTCCTCGTAGTTTCACTCTATAAGGCTCCTACCGAAGACCCCGAAGAATGAAGGGACGCCATCACCCAAAGCCCATATGATATCACGGGAGTTTCCACAAACACGGACCCTAATAGAAAAACACCAAGACAAAGAAAACGTGTCCTTTAAGAGTTGACTAAAGCTCATACACTCCAAGCGTAGCAGCATCAGCACGAACATATCAACACAGAATGGGAAACACCAGACCCTAAACCTTAAAACCATGCCACCCGAATTGCGAGTCCCGGCCATCTCCTTCTTCGAGATGTCGAAAAATCAACTCATACCATTAACCAAGGTAGCCCAGAAAACTTTTCACCCTTAAACAAACAAACAAATACATAAACAACTCAACAAATGTATACATCTATATACATATACAATATCATATATATATACATACATACATACATACATACATACATACTAAGCACCTGACTAAACTCTAAACTTGGAGCACTGCTCCAGCTCGCCTGCGAGTGAAGCGCTGCTGCCGATGCCAGCACTGCGCTTCCACAGCTCGCACCGCCCAGTTTGATGGTACTCTACGCCTCAGTCAAGGCCGCAGAGTTTTTGGAGTGTGGGGCTTGCTGGAGGTGTACTTATGCAGGACATTTACGGAATCAGATTTGGGCAAAGGGTTGAGACCCAAGACTGCTCTATTTTGCATTGTGCTTTAATTATGGTCTGCTTTTTACCGCTTCACGCCTGGATGCGTAGGGCTTTAAGGATTCCGGTGTGGGATTGAAATTGCAAAGCTTTGCGGTCCAAGACGGTCCAAAGCAAGGTTGGTCTTCGAATGTCTTCGAGGCTAGTTAGTTGCCCCTCACATACCGAAGCACTCAGATTGGGGCAACTAGTGAGCACTGAAATACCGCACAATCCCCTGCTTTCCAAATTCTCGATCTTGCAAGTTGCCCCCTGGGCCACTGATGTAACCACGAACCCGCATGGAACACGCAATGCCTTACTCCCAACTAACCAAGAGCGTCCATACACACTACCATTATGGAATTAGGCCCCAAAAGACCATCCTAATAATGGTTTTGGGGGGACCTAGTTCCATAATAGTAGTATATATTAACCCCCACCTAACTGCAGCTCAGGCACCCTTGCAGCTGCTTGTGATCCGGCATAGATCCTGTCACCATGCTGCAGGCGGACAGGAAGAACATACTGTAGGGGCCTTAATAATTAGAATAGGGTTTTGGGGCCCATTACACTATACTGACAATAAGGAACCCCCAAAATAGTATTGGTAATCATTATTAAGGCCCCTGTAGTTCAGTTCAGGCTTCACTGGCCTTGACACTGGGATCCTGGATAAAGTCTTAGTTGGCGAGGGCAAACACTGTATACCTACATGGACCTCGTAGAATCCGGTAAACCCTATGGAACCTTATAGAAGCCGTACAGGAATCCTTGTAGCAATGTTACCATGACCGTGATAGCCTTAGGGTTCGGGAGTATAGCAGCCGAAACCCTGAACCCTATGTAAACCCTCAATACCCTGCGAACCCAAATTCCGAAACCGAAAACTGTAAACCCCATGGCCCTGAGTCTTTGCTCTGATCAATGGCTCCGACTCTGTCGGGCTCAGGGATGTTTAGTAGGGTTGTATAAGGCGTCTGTATTTTTGTACAGGTCTGTCATGTGGTCTTGTAAGGCTTCTATAAGGGTTGAAACGACTAGATCATACAAGGTAGTCCAAGGGGGTCTAGCAGACCCTGCAGTCTTAGTCGAAATGCTTTGAAGAAAAGCTGTCGAGCCCTTCGGCCGTGTAAGGCCCGGAGCCCTTAGCTGCACAAAGCTTGCTACCTGAAGCCATAAGCCCCAAAAGCCACTGGGCCTGGCAAGACATCAGAGACGGCAAACCAGAGACGACGTCGAAGTAGTTTGCGGCATTGTCACCGGGACCTCAGGGACTTGGCGAACAGGTCCGTGGCTGAAGTTGTACGAGCGTTTGGGGCTATATAGTAGCATATTGGTTTCTGATTCTGACAGGGCTATATGGGAGCTTCCGAAAATAGGGGACCCATATATATATATATATAGAGAGAGAGAGAGTACCCTAAATGGTAGGATCCTTATTATAGGGACCCCAAAATACGGTACCCCAAGTTTTCAGGAGCTCCCATATTGTCATCGCCATGACCATGAGCATATCATCCCTGGGCGCAGGTTGCCAAACTAAACCCCGAAACTCATACCCGTCACAAGCTACATAGGGTTTAGGGTTTAGGGTAGAAGCCAAAAAGTTGGAAACCCAATAGCCTCAATCCTTAAGAGTCATGTATAGGGGATCCCAGCACTATTTGGCCTTAATCCGGTTTCCAATTTTTTGGGGATTATTATAGGCGGATGTTGTCTACCGACATGCAGCCTGAGCCCCAAAATAGTGTTTGCATTATCTAGGCATCTAGGAGGTCGGTCAAGTGTTCCGGCCGTAAACCGTGCGGGTAGGTTTCGAAATCAGGGTCTCTTTTCGGGTCCTTTTTATTATAAGGCTGCCGTACTATGTTGGGGACCTAAACAAGGATCCTATTTCAGAGAACAAAAACATTCGGAGTATTCCACCGCTCCCCTAAGCTTCATGGCTAGGGAATCAGGGAGTTACTAGTGCCTTAGTCTTCTGGCTCCGAAGCCGTTCCAGCCTAAACGGTAACTCGAGACCTCAAAGCCTCAAGCTAAGATCCTACATCCCAAACCCTACTTGGAGGTTCATGAGTAGCTATAAGTGGGGTTATAAGGCCCCTAATATAGGTTATAACCATAGTTATCCTACTTATAGCCCTACTTATAACTATCCATGAACCTCCAAGCAAACCCCAAACTGCATCCCAAACCCCACTGGTTCCCTTTTCCGTGCCCCAGGTACTGGCACCGCGGCAAACACGGTCGACGGCACCATCCACAGCCTCGAACTCGCCTGGAGAATTGCAGCTCTCGATGAGGGGGAAGCCAAAGGCTTGCCGGTTGTGGGTGAAGGGTTTCTGCAGCATTTTTCAGCTATGGCAGCTATGGGCTGAGCAGACGAACCTACCGGTTTAGCACAGACCTTAGGGGTCTAAGCAGACCGTTTGTATACTTGGACAGAGTCATCCAAGAAACCTGGACCATACAGCAGCAACACAGTCGTCTAGCTAAGCTTTCCGGAAAATCTACCGCTTGAAGATCAGGGTAGGCAACAGGAATGCCTGCTCTGTCTATGCCTGTCTACCACTCCAAGATTTCATGATAGGTGAAGCGTCAAGAGCTCATGATTGCCTCAAGATCAGGACATATTTGTTAGACAACACTCCTGCAGCAAACGTAAACCCTAAACTGCTCTAAACCCTATAAATCCCAACACCCTAAACCCTGAGATAGCTGGGCCTTCTCTTGGCGTGGGCCCGACAGCACCCTCCGGAACGAAGCGCCAGCAGGAATAGCCTGTTCGACGGCTCTGGGTTGGTCTCAAGAGAGTCTAACTTTCTGGATTCTGGATGCAGCTCTCCATACATGTATATGTGAAATTATATATATAGAGAGAGAGAGAGGGAGAGAGAGAAAAACAATTCGAGCGCATCATCGGCAACGCGGACAGCACTTAGCATCACGACACAGCTAGCTATCAGCATCACATGCAAACTGCCATGTTCCAGTGATGGAACCTTAGAGGCCGCTTCGAGCCATGTCATGCATGTGGCGAAGATATGGTGGACATCAACAGGTTCTGTCATCAGCATCATTATAAGGGCATCAGGCACTTGAATATTCCGGTGTACTTTCCATCTAAGCAACTATGTTTGGCGAACATCGAAAACACCCTCCTCCTCCTCCTCCTCCACACCATCGTGGTCACCGTCATTGTCGTGCTGAATCATCAACGTCACCGTCTTTGCCTTGTCGCTGCCTTCCTGCTAATGACTCATCGTCACCACGTAAGTCATGTGATCAAGGTTCCTTCTCCAAAGGGCTGGGTCTAGATTACAGCAGATGCCGGTTGGGGACTGCAAACGGACAGCAGTAGTTACATCTCCGACCACTCTGTCGTTGGCAGCGCGTCTTCGTCCTTGCTACCAGCATTTGCCTGCAAGATTGCATCGATGCTATCACGAAGAAGACAGCGATAGACGTCGTAGCAATGCTCCGCTTTGACATCCCACACCTGTGACAAAGCAGTAGCGTGCCATAATGCCCTGGCATAATCCTCTGTGACACGTAGAGCTTATCACACAATGTGATGCCTGGAAAATTAAAATATCCTATTTGTTGTGTGTGTGCGTGTGTGTGTGGGCTTTTTGACCTTCTCCTGCAGGTACATTGGTTGCTCGATTATGCTCTATAGAGCGGAAGCCGGAAATTAGGAGCATGGAAGTGGGATGGCTTGTCTATAGTGTCTTACTTTCCGTTCTGTTTTCGGGATTGTGTGGAATGTACGCCCCAAACCTACCCTAAACGCCAGTCCCGTATAAATCCGTGAGCTAAACTCCTGTAGAAAATCTGTATAGTACTGTTAACTCCGCTGGGACGTCGTGATCCACGAACCCTGGAGATCTGCCTAGGGCTGAAACCCAGTAGCAGTTCCGATGAACCCTTAGGTAGAAGCCTACATAATGTAGGAACCTGATTAAGAAACCTTGGGCCATATTAGGGTTCCTTACATGAATCCTACTATTTTGGGGTTGTAGGCCCAGGGTTTCTTGATCAGGTTCCCTACATTACAGCTTACCAAACAAAGCAGCACCTTCAACCCCCACAATCTACAAACTCAAATCCTGAACACTCCTTATGCCTAGACCTGTACAGAACAAACACGCTCACAAGTACAGTAATTGTCAAGCACAGAGCAAGCGACACACAAGGACGCTAACCACCAAAAACAAGACTTTCAAGACAAGCACAAAACGAAACAACACAACAAAACACCAACAACACATAACAGACAAACACCTAAAAGAAACACAACAGCACAACACATCACAGAACCATGCAAACCAACAACCAATAAGAATGCACAAAGCACACTAAACCAAACCAACAAAAAGCAGATGAACCCTCAATTCCCGCGCCCCCCCCGCCCACACCCCACCCCACCCCTACCTGGCCACTACCCACACCTGGCTTGCATTTCCTAGTGTTTTGAGAGTATTTAAAGGCTGCCAATGCGTGCCCACACCCCCCCGCGCCCTCACCGCCCACACCCCACCCCNAAAGAGCTCCAGCCAACCCTACGAAGCCCGAAACCTCCCAAAAAAAAAAAAAACTCCAAAAAACACAAAATAGGCCTAAAGCCTTCGAAGCACCCCGGGCCGGCCTTGGAGTGATTTGGAAGCCTGGATGCCAAGGCTTCGGGTCCAAAGCTCACAGCGCCCACCTCCACACGAGCGAGACTCTGGGCCTAGAAGAGTTCTATTACCCTACCTTAAACTACCATAACCCACTTTTTTGTAAGTTCTTATTATAAACCCTAATATGGAATTTATGGGGACCCTACAAAAAAGTAGGTTTTGGTAGGTTAAGGTAAGGGTCCAAGTACCTAATAACCATACACTCTCCCAAATACTAACCTACATAAGTATTATCCGAAATCTGAGTACCTATAATTATTGGGTCCTTTGGACGCTTGGGGTTGTATAAAATGATTTCCTATCTTTCTGGTGTTTTTGTCAGGTTTTGCGGTTTCAAGGCCATCTGGGGTTTAGGATTGAACCCCAAGGGTCCAAAGGACCTGATAATTAGGTACTCGGTTTTAGGATCGTAGTTATGTAAGTTAGGATTTTGGAGAGTATATGATTATTAGGTACTTGGACCCTTGGGGGAAGGGTCTTTAAGGTTTTGAGCTTTCAAGGGCTCTCTGGGATTTAGGGTTGAGGGGTTGTTCAGGCTTTAGGGTTTGTAGGGTTGTAGGGTTAAGGAAGTTTAGGGCTTGAGGGCTTGGGGATTTTAGTTCGAGGGAGGTTTTAGAGGGTTTAATTAGAATGTTAGCGTCGTGGAGTTTTAAGGTTCGGCTTTTGGGATCTTCGGGCTTTGGACGGGTCCAAGGCGAACAGAGGATTACGGGAGTTTAACATAGCTGTTGCGCTCTTCCGTAGAGGGGTCGAAAAAGGCCTCAACAAGGGAGCCTGAGGGAGTTTTCCACGCGTCGTTACAGGGTCTCTTGAGTTTCAGGGAATTCAAACTTTTGAGGCTCAGGGCATTTAGGGGTTTAGGGTTTATGTAGAGTTCCGGGTTTAGGTACAGAAGCTACCAGTCACTCAAGTGAACTTTTTATGGAACTCCACTCAAGGGTTTAGGGTTTAGCAAGAGGCCCCACAGCGCTCAACAGGTCCGTGTTCTGAACAGCGCCAAGCTACACTCACATGACCAATGCATCTCTTGGAGACTGCGATGGCCCCAGTTGCCATTTACGGGAAAATCCTCAAACTCAAGACGAGCTAAACCCTAAACCCTAAACCTTGATGAATCGTATGGTTAAGAATACCTTGCGAGCTTACGGTCCAAGGCTGGGGGTTTAGGGTCAACTTTTTACTTAATGCCTTATCGGTGTTGGGATGACTTGTTGCATGCCTGGGACTGAGGGGACCTCCCCTAGAACCCTTACACCCCAAACCTTTCTGAGACAGAGAAGGACCATGGGATCTGAAAAATCTACAGTGCTAAACTACACGTAACTTCCAACTACACCCTTAAGCCATCCAATCCTCTTGCGGTCCGAAACCCTAAACCCAAACCCAACCTTCATGATGCTCCACGCCGACGCAATCATCGCTGATTTGACACTGGCGCTGGCAACTCTCCAATGAGGTTCCTGTTCTTCGGGAAGGTGTGGGGGTGGTGTTGGGTTTAGGGCGAGGGCTTTTCGGGTGTAGTTTGTTGGGTTCTAAGGTTTCGGGGGTTTAAAGATCCCTAAATCCTATGAACCCTAAGCCCTAAACAATAAAGCCTACACCCTAAACCGGGGGAGACAGTTTGCGTTTCAGGGATCGGGCTATCGGGCTCGTAGGGCTGATGGAATGGCCTTCGGGGTTCTTGTTCCGGAATGGAACTCAAATTACCACTGTAACCCTGGGGCTCCAAAAGGTACTTTTGAAAGACATTAGACACCAAAGTAGGTACTTTTTGTATACCTGGAGCCCTAGGACACGAAATCTATAGTAAACGAAACGGTGTCGGTATTATCAGATGGCAATTTAATACATAACTTAAACTGAGTGTCAAGATATGTCAAGAGTTGTAGCAATGGCAATGTCCACAGGGATAGTAGCCCCGCAGTAATGCAAATCCGATTAGATTTATCTGCGCGGCCTTGCAGCACACGGAAGTACGACGGCTGATTGTCAGTGACACTGGCGCCACGACAGACCCGCCCCTCGCCGCCATCAACCGCCTTGAGGATCGCAAGGCACACTTCAGTGGTTTAGGGTTTACAGGCGGCTTCTGGTTCAGATTCAGAACTTCTGAGGGTCTGGAAGGTGAATCAGAAGGGATTCAGGGGATCGGGGCTGCCCAAAACCCCTAAGCCTAAACCCGTAAACCCCTAAACCCCTAAACCCCTAACCCCTAAACTTCCCTAAACCAATAAACCCTTCTATGTTAAAAACCGGAAGCCTATTCCTGTTGAATGCGCCTCGATTGCATAGCCTCGGAGCTGTTCTAACTACTTGCGTGGGACTCTCAAGCAACCAGAGCTAAACCCAACCTGGACCCGAAAGCTACCTTTTTCGGGCTCCTTATTATGATTTCCTTATATAGTATAAGTCCTTAAACAGGTAGGTCATCTAGGATCCAGGTAAACCCTAAATCATCCGCAAAACGCCCTAACCGAAGCTCTCAGACTTGCCTCGAAGTTTCCGGGGCGCAAGGTCACGGGAATTCCGTAGCTCAAACAGGTGTAGCCACCTCAGCGGACGGTTCAAGGTCTAGGGTTCAGGGGTTTAGGGTTTAGGGTCTAGGTTTCAGGGTTTGTTTGGGGCTGTACCTAGACCCCCCAACTACCCTCTACATCGGGAGGACAAAAGTTTTGACCTACTGGATCTGTCCTGTCTTAAGACGTCTTGTGGAGGAGCGGAGTACCGAAAAGTCGTGGCCTGGCCAGCGGAGTATTTTATACCCCGTTTGAAAATTATATTACTTCAATGTTCCGGAGGAGTAGCCGGTTGGTCCTGTTTGTCGGGATTCTATGGGGGTGTGGGGGCCGTGTTCGACGAAACAAGGAGTAGGTCAAACTTTCGTCCTACCGCAGTATAGTACCTACACACCCACTAGTCACTAGCCAGGTCCATGAGGGCTCTATAAAGGGGCAATTTGCCGGGCGTTGGGAAAGGCTAAAATTCGAAGACCCTTACGAGGTCCGGGCTTTCAGACTCCTGCGGTTTGGGGCTTAAGGTTTAGGGACTTAGGGCCTAGGGTTCACGGGTTTAGGGCTAAAGGGTGTAGGGTTTGGGGTTTACGGGCTTAGGGTTTAGGGCTTGGCGTTTGGGGTTTAGGTTCAAGAGGTCTTGCATAGGCAAATCCTCAAGTGTACTCATATTCTGGCCCGAATGTTCCTGAGTAGGAGGTTGTTCAATGTTTGTATAGTTGGGAATAACCACTGCGGACGCACTGATCAAATACCCGTTCAAGTGATAGCAGTTGTACCATTCGGTAGCTACCTTTTTCCTGCTAGAGCACTAGTGCCACGGTCCATCACACAACATGTTACTTCACACAAGCACAAATTACAGTTTGGACCTGCGAGATTAGAAAGTCAGTAATGAGCAGGCCCATGTTTAGATACTCTTCCACAACCGCACCTGCTAAAACAAATCGATCCTCCATGACGCTGAACCTAGACCTGAACTGTGCCTTTGATGCTTGTGGGGAGGGTTGGCAAGTCTAAACACCTCGGCTCTGCAGGTAACCCTAGTCCCGAAACCGTCTTAACCTCTAAAGCCTAGAGACCCCATGCAATGCAGCATAGAACCACTCAAAACAGTCAAGCTCTTAAAGTTATTTAGGGTCCGAAACCCTTGAGAAACAACTTTTCAAATTTCACCACTTGGGTCCCAGTACGACGGCATCCTTCACCCTTTTCTTCCATAAGACAAGCTGAATATCCTCAACCCCACTAATCAACGGCTCCAACCCCTTCTAAACCGTACAAGCCCCTCGAAGCCCAAAGCAGCCGTGACACTGGATTCCCGGGAGGCTTGAATGCCCTCGCTCCTCGTCCAAACCTCACAGCGGCTGCCCTGTGGCGAAGGAAGGTTCAGCTTAGAGCTTCGGGTTTAGGGCTTCAGGGTGTGAGAGTTTAGGGCTTCCAGGTGTTACGGTTATTTCAGGGCTCAGGATCTGGCCTTAGAGTTGTTCAAGGGTGTGCTGTAGGCTCACGCCTGAAGGATCATAAGGTAGGAAGGTATAGTTACAATTAAATTCTAGCCCTAACCTTAATTTGAGCAGTTCTAAAGTGGCTGATTACTGACTCTGAACCTTCAAATCGGCATTTCCTCAGCCTTGGCGTATTTGTGGTGTGTAGCTTTTCCCATAAACCCTAAACCCCACCTTCCGGTTTCTCCATAGAGGAAGAAACCAAAGAGACTGAAGCCCAGAAACCACAGAAAGGAGTAGAGTGGCATCTAGGGGCCTTGATAATTGGAGCAGGGTTTGGGAGTTTTGGGCTTTTCATCATGGTGTGGTCATATAGAGACTGTAGTGGATACTGTGATGCGCCCATGATTATGGGACTTAGAAACATGGTATCGCCAAGGTAGGCCTCAGCAACCAGAGAACAAATTCCAACGAAGACCCCCGCCGCACGATTCAAGACAATGTAAACTAACCCCTAAACCCTAAACCCCCAAAACCCCTAAACCCTTAAACACTATCTTCCGATATCCCTGACTCCGAAGAGCCAAGCCGCTCTTGCCAAATCTCATGGGTCGCAGAGAGTTTCTATAAGGACACTGGATGTCGTGAGGGCTTGCCGTTCACGGTTGAGGTTGCAAGATGTGTAGCTTCAATTAGAATAGTTCTGAGGTTCCAATATGACACGTAAGCACTGAGAGACCCGAACTTTCAAGCAGGTACCCTATATCCCAAGATGCCAAGAAGCAAAGTAGAGTGCGTAATGTGAAGCATGAGGAAACCTCACATCACTTACCTTGACCTACCAAAACCTACTTTTTTGTAGGTTCTGATTATAAACCCTAATATGAATTTTATAGGGACCCTACAAAAAGTAGGTTTTGGAGGGTTAAGGTAGCTGCTTGAAACACACACACACACACCAGTCAGAAGTCTATGGGCACACAAAACCCCCTCGTATGATAAGATAAACACCTGCATGCTTACTTAGGGGCTATGATAACAAAAAACCCCAAAACCAAAACTCTAAGCCTTACCCAGAGAGCCCAATACCCCTTAATTAAGGAATATAGCTTAAATCATATGAATCCCTATATAATTTTAAGCCATATTCCTTAATTAAGGGGTATTGGGCTCTCTGGGTACGCTATCCAAATGTACAGAAGAAGAGCAGTCGTGGGGTTCATGGGTAGTACCTTGTACTCGAGACCGACGCAGCCGCTTGAGGCGACGCATTCAGACTTGCCTGACCACCGCAGTCAGCTTATCAGCAGGATATTCGGTTCAGGGTTTGGGGTTTTAATTAGGGTTTAAGGTTATAGGTCTGTGAACCACTGTAGAAAACATCTATTTGGAACCATGAAAAACCAGGCGTTATGCTACTCGCCCACCGTCCCAGGCTTTGCCTCAACCCCAGAAAGTAGATAAAATAATGGCCCAACACCAATAAAAGGCTATTGTTCTAAATGCTTTTGTGGTGCAGATAGGGGCTGCTTGGTACCAATGCTCCGACGGTCCGGTTTGTGCTGTCAGGGATTAGCGTTGAGGGTCAAGAGGGTTTTAGGATATATCATAACTGATCTTGTCGGTACCTTGGCTTGGCCTGAAGGAAACCGATTCATCCATGACCATGTCAAAAGACCTTCAATGTTACGTTGTGCTAGGTAAATGCAACTCCTCAAAACTACTGGCTTACGTATAGGTCGACTTCGGAGCCACCAGAATCAGCTTCTTCAGCCCGAATCCCTACGATAGTATACTGCTTCGCTGATTAGAATAAGGCTAACCCAAGCCTGCATCATGAAGCCAAAGACTGACACCCAACTTCAGGCCCAACCTCCTAAATGCCTTACACAACCTAGTGTGTGTGTGTCTATTTGTATATATATATATATATATATATATATATTTTATATTATAACAATTAATATGTAAGTATATACAAACATAAGCAATCACCTTCACCTTCACCTTCACCGACCACAAAAAAGAGCAGAATATCCCTGCCAGCCCTGCTAAAGATGACTTAGGACTTAGGACTTATCATACGTTGGAGCGTCTTGACAGTAATTTCCAAAATAATGCAACACTAATGTAAAGGAGCACGAATCACTGGGACGCCAACCATGCAAGCGTACTCATCATACAAGTGAAGCAGCAACACTGGAACCAACGAGCTGAAAACAACATACAACCCCCTTCCCTTCACCCCAAGCCCGGCGAACGGCCGGGCAGGGAAAGACAATACAAACAAAAGAGCTCTTCACGCGAAGCGACAGCCGTCCAGAGAGGCAACGGTCACAACGAAATAGTAGCCTCGTTTCTCTGGGTTGCAGTTTTGAAGCCCCTAACAGGTATCTCTGTAGGGACATAAGGGAAATGCTAATATTTCCGCCTTGAACAGGTGTTGAGAGGCTATGCAAAAAACGGGCTTCTCACAGAGGGTTTTGTTGCGATTCACATCCTACAGTGTCTCGGGCTTATGTTGCGGCTGAAGAGTGGAAGGCCTTAGGGCTTAGGGCTTCAATCTTGCATGCTTTCGATCTTTATAATGTAGGGTCTTAATACTTAGAATAGGGTTGGGGGCTCCTTTATAGTATAACTATAATAAGGAACCCTAGGGAATACTATTGGTAACTACTCAAGCTTCTACATTCACAGTTGGCCCAGGTTGTTGCTATCGATGTGACGCTGTGACAGGAGAAACTGTGACAGCTGGTGATCCCTAAACCCTAAACCCTCATGACAAAGTGTGTTGTGTTTTGGCATGGATACAGTTTACGAGCCAGGGCTTAGGCTTGGGGCGTCTTGGTCTCTGAGACTATAGGGCTCAAACTCTACAGCATCCGTCCATGCAAGAAACGACATCACAGCATTTCAGCAGTTGTGGTGTCACAGTGGCAGGCTACAACAGGAAACACAGATAACAACAAAACACACACACACAAACCTTTGCAAACGTATTGTCAATGAATGAATGTACTGTATGTGTGTCGAGATAGAAGGCACCTGGAACCCCCCTAACCCCCTTTCCTACATTCGATCGTTTTTTCGGGCCCGTGTTCAATAACCCTCTTCTTCATTGGAAGCCAGAAGAACCATCACCAACCAAAAACAACGCTCTACAGACCCAGAACTATCTCTATTAAAACCCTGAACCATAAACATTTTTAAAACCAAAGGAAATGGAAAGTCATGTCCGACAGGGTGCCCGGTTTGTTGTCGGATGGGCTGCTGCCACGGCAAACCCTGTCGCTGCGTACATTTACATAACCCTTTAGAGGTAATGCGGAGGTTCCTTGACGCGTTCTTGTAAGGGTTCCTTTAAGAGTTCCTGGAAGGGTTCATTAAAGGTTTCCTTGAAGGCTTCGATAAAGGCACTATAGTGCTTTTCACATACAAAAGTCTGTCCCCGCTTCTGGTGCCTGTCTATTTGTACTGCTATGCCCCTGTATTAGGGTTTACGTTTTCTGTTTTCAGAGGTCTTAGAGCCTGTAGGGTTAAGCACGGGGTTTTTATGGGGTTACTGTGAAAAGGGTCAGGGTCGAAGCCCGTGGCTGGTTTGAGAAAACAACCCGACAGAGCTGAACCCACAACCCTAAACAGAGCTAAACCCTACACCCTGAACCCTAAACAGAGCTAAACCCTACACACTGAACCCTAAACAGAGCTAAACCCTACACCCTGAACCCTAAACAGAGCCTAGTATAGTATCGCGACGATTGACTCCTGCTGAATGGTAGGATGCTTTTCCGAGAAAAGACTGGTAGGCTTTGAGTTCAGCTTGGCCACAAGCCGAAGCATGATAAAACAGAAAACAGTACGATTCATGCTGCAGAAGTTGAAGTATACAATCACGATCGAAAGTTCGGTCTAAAAGTGCGGGTCCTTGTGGGACTACCACAAAGCAATGTACACCCCTGGTCTCCAGAAGAGCAAGATGCACTAAAAGGATGCCAACTGGGAGCCTGTGTTGGACAAAAAACCCAGATTTGTCTATGAGGCCCCCAGTATTCTAAACACCCTTTACAAGTTGAGGGTTTAGGGTTTAGGGTTTAGGAGTCTCCCCGGCAATGAACCCAACCCACACCACGACCCGCAATGCAAGGTTTCAAGGTACTTACTTCTCTACAGGGTTCAGGATTTGCGTTCTGCATGACAAAGAGCCCTAGCGAGCACCGACTGCGTACCTGGCTTAAGAAACCCTAAACCCTAAAGCCTAAACCAGCAAAGCTCGGGCTCATAAGTAAGCTATGCGGGGATGTCTAAGAACGAGGGAGTCCCTTGCTTAAGATTCCAGTTAAGATTCCAGTTAGGAGTCTCTGTGATACGAAGCTAGGAGTCCTTATGATCTGGAATAGGGCTTAGGATGGGCCTAAGATTTGTTTTTTTAAGGCCAAGGTTTAGGGTGTAAGGGTTCTGGTTTAGGATTTAAGGTTCAGGGTTTAGGGTATCTACTAATGAGGTAGGGTCTCTGCTAGGACTTTCCAGTTTTGGAAACCCTGATTTTGGCCACAGGTCGCAAGTACTTATGACCCCAGCTCCTTTGCCTGTTAGAACCTGCGTCCACAGGCGCAAAGACTTTCCTGGACAAGTCTTCCAAGCATGTCCAGGATGATGGGTTTTGGGGCTCTGGGGACAAGAGAGCTAGCATTTAGCAGCTTTTTCTACTGGGATATCGAGTCCAGTGTTCATGTCCTGGGTTGAGGGCATAAGGCCGTAATGTCTTCCTTTCGGGCCGTCGGGTGCACGTCGTTCTCTGCAACTCCTCTCAATGGGACGCAAGAACAACATCCTTCCGTCAGTGTCATGCATCGCAAGCCCCGATGAACGCTGCACCGCGAAACGCCAGTCGCACAGACTGGTAAGCTTCCCTAATTCTGGTTGTATAAATCCTGGCACCATAAAGGTAAGGAAGAGGTTAAGAGGTTTCTCAAAATCGGTGACAATGTGTAGTGGGGTCGTGAATAGAAGGACACGACTGACTGCAGGATCGCTGTTGATTGAAACAAAAAAGAAAGCCTTTGCAGTTATCCTGGCTTTGACCCCTACCTTAACCCTGAAGAACCTACCTTTCTGAGGATTATATAAGGAAATCATAATAGGGAACCCTAAAAAGGTAGGTTATTCAGGGTTAAGGTAGACCCTACAAGCACCGAGCCCTGATCCCCTGAATCGTAAACCCTCCCTACAGGCTACAACCTTGAAATCTAAACCCGAAGCCCAAAACCCCTACTTGAAGCCCTAGGTTTGCCATATCAAACAACCAAAGAGCAAGGTCTGCATGGAACGAGAGAAATGGCTGCAAGCCCCGATTTAACCTACTCAGTCTCTTTTGTGAATGCTCTGCCATTATGGCTTCGGGGTTAGCGAGGTACTGAGTATGCGTGCCTAAAGCTTTTTCGATGTGACTAAGCGAACAAATGATAGACACACGGTATGAATCAACAGTCAGAAAACCAACAAACGAATACGTGTACGTGTGTGTACATTATATAGATACGTATAATAGGTACACACTTTACATAGCATGGAACTCAACGCAACTGCACCACTAAGCCCGTCGACTCTGCCGTAAGAACTAAGCCCAAGAAGCTCAGATCCACTGGAAGCCGACGTCGTCGTGGGCACCGCCGTGGTGGCTTGTGTCGTCGGGGCCGCTGTTGTCGTGGTCGTCGTGGACCTCAGAAAGCAGGGTCTTAGGTAGGCGCCAAGTAGTGAAGCTTAAGGGTTATGGTTTAATTAACGGAAACACGTTGACTAATCGGTTTAGGTTTCTTCCCGGCTTTTCGGTTCCACGACCCCTACTACCGCAAGCTAGCTGGAGCCTTAGGGCTATGCTACACCACGCCAAAAAGGACCCCTGATTTTAAGACGTCGCCGGGCACTCAAGGGTTCAGGCATAGGGTATCTCTTCCTGATCCCTATCTAGACCGCGAACTAGTAGATAAGCTTCCTTCCTGGATCACCTGCATGTCGACAACCCAGACAATCAAACATCAGCAAACAAAGATTTTCGAAGTCGAGTCACCTGTAAGACAACCGAACTCGAAGACTACCCACAATTAGCCCCCCAACCCCAGGCGTGGTGTGCCCTCAAGGCGGGACAAAGAAAAGCGCACCCCACCATCCAAATAATATAACCTAAGCGGACCGTCCAAAAACCTGCCGTTCTAGAGCTCCTTATAACGATTTCTTCTATAAGTCTTAAAAAAGATAGGCTATTTGAGGTAAAGATGCAACCTTGTAGTTGCAACAAAACCACAAGCTTCAAACCCTCCATCTGAATCCCCTGAAGCAATAAACCCGTAACTCCAAACCCCAGTAAGACCAAAGCAATAATACTAATACATACTAAGACAAAAGCCCTAAACCCAAAACCCACAACGAAGACCCAGCACTAAACCGACCTGTAATCCGAGCCGCACTGATCCGAGCAAGCCGATCCGATCGGCTGCGCGCAGAAGGTCTCCATTCAGGGTGATGGTGCTGATCCTGTGGTATAGTAGTGTTCAGGGCTGTTGGGTCTAGGCCTCGGGCGGAAAAACTTGGCCTTTGGGTGTAGTTAAGGATGATTCTGAAGTTTCGGGGTGCAAGGTTTACAGGTTGTGGGGCCATTTGAGTTACTCAGGCTCGATGAAACATATTGCAAATGCAACGGCCAGCAGTCCGTGAACTGGATTGTAGAATCCCTAAACTCTACCTGACTCCAAAGATCCTACACTTGTTTAAGGACGTATGTAAGAAAATCACAACAAAGAGCCCCACAAAGGCACAGTAGTCTTTTACCCCAGTCCAAGTAAACTCTAAACTCTGCGGTTTCCTCCACCCTTCAGTAAACACCAAAAAGTTGGAAACCGGAATGAGGACACATGATGCCGGTTTAGGGTTTAGGGTTTCTATATTCCTCAGGACTTTGGCAGCCGAGAATCGCAATCCAGCTTCCTGAGTAGTAGTCTTCGATCGCCTGGCAGTCAACCCAAAGACCCCCAAACCCCTTAATTAAGGAATATATAGCTTAAAACACATTACAGAGACCCCCAAACCCCTTAATTAAGGAATATATAGCTTAAAACACATTACAGAGACCCCCAAACCCCTTAATTAAGGAATATATAGCTTAAAACACATTAAAGAGACCCCCAAACCCCTTAATTAAGGAATATATAGCTTAAAACACATTACAGAGACGCCCACACCCCTTAATTAAGGAGTATATAGGTTAAAACACATTACAGAGACCCCCAAACCCCTTAATTAATGAATATATAGCTTAAAACACATTACAGAGACCCCCAAACCCCTTAATTAATGAATATATAGCTTAAAACACATTACAGAGACACCCAAACCCCTTAATTAATGAATATATAGCTTAAAACACAGTACAGAGACCGCCAAACCCCCTAATTAAGGAATATCTAGCTTAAAACACATTACAGAGACCCCCAAACCCCTTAATTAAGGAATATATACCTTAAAACACATGAGGGTTCCTGTAATGATTCAGGGTACATTCCTTAATTAAGGGGGTTGTGGAGTCTCTGGGAACTTCTGAGCCGACTCCCTAAACCCTACCTATATAGTCTCCATTTTCTTGAGTCTTGGTTTAGCCCGTATATGTTTAGGACCTTTCAAGGCATCCTGACTAAGGAGCTTCAGTTGAATTGAGCCTTTAGTTTTTTACATACTGCACCTGAAAGACTTGAAGATCTGAACCCTAAAACCCTAAACCTCTGAATCCTACAGTCCTACAGCGCAGCCCAGTGTTCTAGAGCTCCTGGCTTTTGAAATCCTGCCTTGGATGCCACCCTGCTGCCGGCGGCGTCAATGAGCTCCTGCTGCCGGTCCTCCCAAAACCAGACAACTGAAGCAGCGTTTTAAGAGGCTCAGGGGTGCAAGTTTCCGGCTTCGGATGTGAGATTCGGAGTTTCAGGGTTTAGGGCTTCGGTCAAGGGTACTTTCACCTTGAGGTCACGGACTGGTTACACTGGGCAAGGCTTTACGAGCTCGCAGTTCGGCATTACCGCCTTAGGGATTTCAGACTTAGATGGGTGAAGCAGGATGAGGGCATGAAGAAGACGATGGTATTGTATCTTGATGTTGCATGCGTGATAGCCCATTCACACTGGAGCTCTGAATCGCGAAAAGACTATGCCACTTCCAACCAAAGCTGTAGGTGCACAGCCTCTGAACCCAACGCCCCAGAAACATGCTAGCTACTGTACACTCCCCATCTAGCGCCCTGTTTGGCCAACCAAATTCAGGTTCGGAACCTGTTCATGGGCAGCTCAAGGTTGCCAAGATGACGGAGACTCTATTCCTGCTTAGTATATAGTACCCATGAACCTTCAAGTGACCTGAACCCTAAACCTTAACCTCCCAACGATGCACCCTAACCCTTAGACCCCAGACCATTAGCTCCGGAACTCCAACCATAAATGCTCAAGCCTACACCCTAAACCATACAATGCCAAACCCCAGAGCCCTATACTCCAAACGCGTCAGCCACAGAGCATGTCTCGAAGACTGCTGAATCTCGATCACGCTCCGGAAAACCTTAAACCCTAAACCCCTGACCCCTACACCGAAACAAGGTTTCTCACAGCAAGGATCCTCCGACTCACGGCATACATAGGACCGCTTTGTCTTGAAACCGCGAGGCCCTAGGTTCTGCCTGCCGAGCGCCCTTTCATCCGTGCCATAATTCAAGCCTCTGCCCAAGCCCTGAATCGTCTAGGTCCTGAACAGTTTCAACCCTGACCCCAAATAGACCCCTTAAGCCTTAAACCCTTGATTGAACCCTAAACCTTGGGACCTAAAATCCCTAGAACCAACAGCAAGGCTTCTACCTAGGGGCTCCATAGTAGTTCCTTTTTGGGGTTCATATTTAGAATTCCATAAAGTAATCCCAAACAGGAACTACTATGGAGCCTATGGGTATAAATAAAGTACTTTATAGAAAGCCCCGCGGGCGCTCCTCCTGGACGGAGTTGGCCGGGCAAACGAGGCAGGAAAACGTTGGACCGGCCATGAACCTAGAGTTCAGGATTTAGGGTTCAGGGGCTTACAGTAATCCCCATAAAGTTGGAAACCGGATTAAGGCCAAATAGTGCTGGGATTCCATATACATTACTCTTAAGGATTGAGGCTATTGGGTTTCCAACTTTTTGGCTTCTACTGTAGGGTTAACCTAGAGGTGGGTCGGTACCAGGATCCTTCCAAGAGCCCTTATGTTCCTTAATAGTGGGATTGGTGTATATTAAAGGGTAGTCGGGGGGTCTAGGTTAAGGGTTTCGGGCTAGAGTTGGAGTTTCGGGTTTAGGGTTTGGGGCTTCGGATGCACAGGCTGGGATTTTTCCGTGGAAGTCCGGTGTATCTCACAGCTGGGCACTTGGGTTTAAGAGACTAGCAATTGCAGGTTTGTGTTTTGGGGAGTATAGGGTTACTAGGTTACCAGTATTGATGATTTGGAACTTGTACCTTCAGGGTCAAGGGGGTTTAGGTTCGTCTCGTCAAAGGGAAGTTCCTGAATGAGGCTGTCTTCCATGGCGGCTGTGACCTTGACACGCATAGATCAGAGGGTCCCTGTTCTTCTCCAAAAATCGGTGAACCCGAATGCTGAAACTGTTTTTTCATTACTCTGGGCCTACAGGGGCCTGAATAATCAGAAGAGGGCTAAGGGATAGATTGTGGTACAATCGTTAAGCGGAACCCTGAGGAATACTACGGTTGATGGACAAAATCTTGTACTACCCATTATAAGGAATATACCATAATTCCCATAGTTTAGGATACTTAAAGTAATGCAGGATTTTGTCCATCAGCAGTATTGGCAGCTTCTAAGGCTTCTATATTACGTTGGATCCGGAATGCTGGACGAGAAAGTTCCAAGCGGTGAGCTCACGATCCAGAGTTCAACTGTGTATGTGTGGCTGCACAGTTTCGGATTTAGGGAACTCGGGATTTAAGGTTCCAGGTGTATGATTCATAGTATATGGTTTGGGGTCTTGTTGAACAGGCGCTTTACCTATACTTAGTTCAGGGTAGAATGCAGACAGTGCTCGAAATTATCTTGGAAGCTGTGCAAAACCTTTCTGGTACGGCCCGGGGGCATGTTCCAGGACCAGCTGCTGTGGATGCTGTCGACCAAGCAGCTGCCATCCACATCGAGAGTTGTAGCCCAATTGCCGTTCGTCTCCTTGCCTTCCAGGTGGGTGGCAAGAGGATCCAGGAAGGCTNGGTCATGTCGCAGGTGCTACCGCGCCATGAACCCTTCTCTGTGTTTTTTGTCTTCCTTTTCCTCCTCCTCTTCTCCTCCTCCTCTCTCCCTCTCACCCTCTCTCCCTCTCTCACTCTCCGCCATTCTCCGTCTATCTCTCCCTCCCCACCTCTCTCTCTCTCTCTGTCTCTGTCTCTCTCTCTCTCTCTGTCTATCGCTCTCTGTCTCTCTTTCTCTCTCTCTCTCTCTCTCGCTCTCTCTCTCTCTCTCCCTCTCTCCCTCTCTCTTTTTTTTTTTCTCTCTCTCTCTCTCTCTCACTCTCTCTCTCTCTCTATGTCTCTCGTACATACATTAACCTGTGCTCGCTCTCTCTCTCTCTCCCACTCTGTCTCTGTGTTTCTCTCTGCCTATCTCACACTGCTTTGAGCATGACTGCTGCGAGCCTCGTCCAGCCAAGTGGGTGGAGAGCTCTCCTGTTCCATTGCGAGCACCGCAAACAACATGCCAGCCAGGGCGTCGGCATCGCCATCTGGGGCAGAACCTGACCCGATGACATTGGTCAAGTCGTCATCGAACTTCCAATGCGACAGGCACGGGTACTTGCCTCCTCCGCACTGGAAGCCCTCGTCGTCTTGGCAGCTGCCACGTGCTGCAGTAAGCTCACACATGCGTCGCCAGCCCAGGAACATCTCGTGAGTGATGTCCATCACTCGCTGGTAGTCTGCATCTTCCGGCTGCAAGGATGCTAGGATGGCACCCGCCAATAGAAGTCCGTAACCTTGGCTCTCACTAACCACGCCTCCTGCGGCTCCACCCGAAGAACGCACCGCTCTGTACTTGGATCCAGCTGCTGGCAAGGCAGTCAGGGCATCCACGAACTCGAAAAGCCGAGCCTTTCCTGAGCCTGCTGTGCCCGTGGTGAACGCCATTCCGGGCACCGGGTTAGGTGCCGGGCTTGGAGTAGGAGACGGGGGAGGTGAGGGCGACGGCTGGGGAGACGGGGATGGGGTCGAGCCCCCGATGACGGTGCAAGTCCAAGGAGTCTGATACTCTGGCGCGTCGTTTGGGTCGATGGCGCCCGGTTCACAGCTCTGCCGACAATTTGCCCAGTAGTCGTTCTTCTCCTTAGCTCAGAGCACTTCAACCGATTCTCCCAAAAATCGAAGCCCTAAAACTTGAAGCCGTGAACATGTGAGCACCTATGCACCTATGCTACAACCCTGTTTCCGGGCTGTGGTGAGGAAATGTGTATACTTATGGCTTTTCACCACCTTCACTTCTATGTTATGTGGAGGAATTTTACACAAGCCATCATTGGGCCTTCATCGTAATTCCTAATCTAGAAAACCTATTCTGTCCTGTCTAGGAAGGATTCTTCGGGGGCTCCAGTACTGGCTCTAGAATTCCATATGTAGACTAGGGTGAACGTTCGGTAAACCTCTCAGAAACATGTACTTCTGGAGCTGAAGGAGTACCAGGCTACTACGAGCCCAACAACGTGTTGAAAACACAACTTTGGTATGTAATCATTCATCGACCGCCTTTGGTCTTAGTACTTACTATCGGTCGATAAGGGCCCATGTGCCTATGCTGTAATTAGTAAGCCGACAAGGCACCAACTAGCAACTTCCTCTGTGGGCCCAGCAAATCCCTGAGCCCGAAACCTTAAATCCCAAACCTGGAGTCTGCTAGAAGCCCAGAAGCCCTGACTGAAGCCGTCTAAGGACTGAAGCCACTGTAACTCCCAGACAAAATCTGACGCAACAAAGTTAGCTGTAGCTATAAACTTCATAGCATAACACTACCATACTCATAATACTGACTGCTAATGAAGCAGTCACACTTGTAAGTACAAAGCGCAATCAACCAACAACAAGCAAGAGTTCTGTTGTAAGGGACGCCCGCAAAAAACGGAGTGTTTCATTACAAAACTAACACTTAAGACAGTCCTGGTCTCGTAGCACGTCAAGCCTGCATTCACGCAACAGCCTGTAGCGCGGCAGTCCTCAGACGCTTCAGAACAAACGCCTGCAGGGCTGCAGACAGGAAGCTGTTAGGGCCTGGCTAGAGTTTATGAAGTTCATGGGCTTCCAGCTCATGGGTTCAGGATCAAGGGGTTCAGGGCCGGTCCCTCCGGTGCTTCGGGTTTTGGTTTCCAGGCCAGAGATGGGAAGATTTATCGAAAAGGGACCCATAGTGTAAAGGAACATTGAAGCCCCTTGCGATCTATTTACCTGCCGATCTATCGATGCACCTCTAAACCATTCTAAACCAACCAGATTGAGATAACGAAGCACTAACCCTATCGCCGAAACTCTAAACCCTAAACCGCAGGGCCTCGTGTCGAATCGGAGCTTGTCGTGGGTGCGATCGTGGAAGTTACAGGCACCGTGGTTGCAGGTGGAGGGCCTGGCTTCGTGTAGGGTCTGCAGCCAAAGGCTTTAGCCCTCAACTTTGAAGCCTACTATAGGGGCCTTAATAACTAGAATAGGGTTTTGGGGCCCATTGTTTTTTCTTTAATTATAATAAGGAACCCCTCAAATAGTATTTGTAATTATTTAGGCCCCTCTAGTAAATGCCAAAACCCAAACCCACATCCAGAAAGCCTGACGCCTAACCCCGTGCGCCTGGAACCTAAAGCCTACAGAGCTCCAGCCCTGTTTCAAGTCCCAAGGAACAAACTTCTCCAGTAACAGTAACCGCCTAAGCCCTGAACCCCTAAACTTGAGGTTCCTCAGGCTTTGGGTTTCTTGGGGGTTTAAGGGTTCAACAGCTATAAGTCCCTCTGAATACTTTGTGGAAAATCGTAAAGAGACATGGGAGTGAATGCCAAGCATCAACCCGAAACCCGGCTGACTTTCTATTCCTCAAGCCTTCACCTTCCTCTCTCCCACCCTACAGTCTACAAGCACCAAACCCTAAACCAACCAAAAGCCTAAAACCAACCTATATTACACAACATGCAGCCAACACTTCTCCAATCGACGAAAAACTGAAAACAGGAACTCCAAACAGCCTACGTCCTGAAGCACACTAAAGCACCCAAGCGGCGGGGGGTGGGCGTGGGAGCAGGGGTCGGGGCGCCCGTGCCCGAGCTTAGCAGACCAACTCTGTCTGCAGCTCGAGAAATGTCCCCGTTCCTCAGCGATTCATCTCCTCTTGTGTGGGGGATGGTTGGGGTTTATTTGCTGGGTAAGGGAATTTTGGGATTACTTGTTCGTGGTGGGGGTTGTTTTTTTGTCGGAGGGTGGGCTAGGGCTTGGAAGGATGTGAGGCTTTAGCTGCTTTAGTCGATTTCACTATGTTTTAAGGGCTTCAAGTTTGACACCTGGTGGGTCCCACCCCACCGCACGTTGGTTACCTATAACCTGAGGCTGGGATCTCTACATATCGAGAAGTGGGTAGCCGAAACGCCAGAATACCTGGAGCTTATAGTCTCCATTGTAGTTTTTGTGTGGAGCCCCAAGCCCACATCAAGTTTTCCGAACCAGACCTCGTGGGTCGTAATGGAGGTTCGATTTAAGATCAATAGGGTTTTGCGGTGTATTATCGTACAGTAGTTACAAAGAGGACTACAGAGGCACGTGATCAAAACCAGGGATTTCGGAATTGAGCGTGTTAGGGTTCACCTGGACCCCAACAGCATGTAGACTCATAGCCGTCTGCGGGTCTTGGGTCACAAGTTTTACCTACTGTTGGGGAAGGTGTTGGGCCACTAATTTCTGCCTATATACCTAGAGGCTCCAAAGTAGTTCCTTTTTGGGGTTCATATATAGAATCCTATAAGGTAATCCCAAAAAAGAACTACTATAGCCTATGGGTACCTTGTGGGGGGGNCTGAGTAAGAAAACTTGTTCTTTGTTTTGGGGGTCAGTAAAAGGTACGACGTGTAAAGCCAGAAAAAAAAGGTGTACGGGTTGAGGGTTCAGGTTGGGGGGGGGGGGGTGGTGGTTACGCCGGGCTTAGAGCCGAATCCATGAAAGTTGCCAAATCCGGGTCGGGTCTTCTCCGAGGTGCAGGGTGATAGTGCTGATGGCGATCCAGCTGCCCGAGTAGTAGTCTTCGATGGCCTCATGCTTTTGGGTAAGGGTAAGAGATTCAGGGTTTGGGTAAGACTTCAGTTTGAAAGTTTGAATTGGAAAGGCCTTGAACATTCAAATCTACGGCTGCACGGATGTGGGAACAAAGGTTTCCGTGTTTGCCTGACATTCATATACCTTCCCGCCCGAGAACACCAAGCCGTCAAGCCACCCAAAGCCACCCAGCAATCCAGGCAGCACCACCACTGGACCACCACCAACCACAACAATAAGAACAAAGGAGCAATAGCAGCAGCAGCGGCAACAACAGCTATCTCAGTCTGTACAAGTGGCGCATCATGATCCTAAAGCCCAAACCCTATGATGACCCTGTGCTACAGAACCCACAGAGCTCCTTTGTTCGCAGAGCCAGTTCGGAACCCTGACCCTGAACAATCAACAGGCATTAACGCCGAAACGCAGGGTCAGGGTGCAGGGTTTTGGGGTCTCCTCTCCTTTACAACTTTACAGCTCAGGGTTTTGGGCATGGGGCTTTGGATTCAGAGTTTGGGGTGCAGTATAGGGTTTTGGGGTCAGGGTAACCCAGAGCAATCCCGAAGCTTTCGAAGCCACATGCCATGGCAAACCGTGCCCGTTGAAGCCGGAACGAAAACGGCTTTGCATACGATATCTGATAGTTGCTCTTGGCCGTTTTGCAGCAAACGAAGCGTGCGTGCACTTCCCAGCCAGAATACCCAAACCCAACCCAAGTCGTGATCTTCAAACGGTAAACAAACCTCCAAGCGTCCTAAACAGCGAAATCCAGAATTTTCGAACCGAAAACCTAAACCGTAAACCCCCAAGACCCTCCAAAACATCCCGAACCACCCCACCTACATCAAGCCAACCCCCAAAAGCCCTAAGCCCCAAACCCCAACCCCAAAGCCCTTCTGCATGTTTAGGCTCTCAGACTGCATGCGTGTGCTTACCGTGAGAGTTCATACATCATGTCAAAAAATCTAAAGCCCTTAAACCCTAAACCCTTAAACCTTGCCTTGGAAGCCACTCGCCGGCCAGCCGCGTCGATCAGCTCCTGCTGCCTCTCCTGTGGCTGATTTGGGGCTCAAGCTCTGAATCCCTAAGGGTCCATGTACCCAAATAGGGTTCCTTTAAGGGGTGCCTTTAAGGGTTCTATAAGGGCTCCATAAGGGTGTTAGGGTTTAGGGTTTAAGGATCCATGTGCCCAATAGTATATACTTTAGCCTTAAAGTACTCTCTATATTGGCACATTGGGCCCAAAGTATATACTATTTGGGTAGATGGACCCTTCTAAGGGAATTGCAACTGTTGCTGTGTTGTGGTGTCTAGACTGAACTTAGACAAGACCCCTAGAAAAAAACATAATTTTAGCTGTTTCTTAGGGATTATAGGAACCAAAGATTAAAAATTATGCCTTAGTACCCCCCAAGGTGTTAGAGCTTCAGGTTTCAGGCAGCTCCAGTTTTTGTTGCGCTCACGTTCCCCGGGCTCTCGAGATGGAAGGAGTTGCAGTGTTCTGAAAAGAATCTGCGTTGAAGTCCATTTGTTGTTGTTGGTGGTGGTGGTGGCGGTGGTGGTGGAATTTGCGGTTTGAGGTTATCAGCTGCAATAAAGGTTGTAGCAGGCTCAGGGCTGACAGTTTAAATAGGGTCAGGGTTTCAGTGTTTCCTAAAAGGGGAGTGGGGCGTGGCGAGGATGAGGAGGAGGGGAGGGGTGGGTGGCGGTCGCGCTCAGGCCTCTTGGTCGCTATGGTCAAGTGGCTCAGATTTCTGTTGTTAATCGGCGAGGAATGATGGGAATGATGATGATGATCGGAATTTGCTGAAGGGTGTGTGGGAATTGCAGGCTGTAGGATTCGAGGGGTTAGACTTAGAGTGGCAGGGATTTCGAGCTTCTGGTTTGCCTAACGGCTTTAGGCTGTTGGCTTCAAGCTTTAAACTGTGTAGGTGTATTGGACTTTGTCTATATAACCGCCAACACAACCCGCAAGAAACTTACCCTGTTGAAGTACCTACATAAAGCAATCAACATAAGGAACCCCAAAAAGGCAGGTTTCAAAAGGGGTTACGGTGCGACGGTAGTGTCAGAGCGCTGACACTTTTTGTTTCGCGGTTGACGGATCAGGGTGTTGCAGTTTTGCTTCCCTGCCTGAGAGCCCCAAACAAACTCGAAATCCTTTACCCTGAACCCTACACCGCCTCATATCCCACAACTCCCAGGGAAAACCTAAACAGGCACCTCAAACCTTCAATGCCCAAAACAAAAACTTTATCTACGAAATCCAAAACGAACTCCAAACTCCGTATGAACTGCTAACATAAAGCCATATACACTGAAAGTCCCTTACCCCAGACAAAAAACCAGAACCCTCAACCCTACTTGGAGGTTCATGGGAAGTTACAAGTAGGGTGAAAAGTCCCCTAATAAGGTTGTAACCATAGTTATCCTACTCATTACCCTATTTATAACTACCCATGAACCTCCAAGTAGACCCTTCCAAACCCACACCGAAGGCTCCTCCTGGACAGAGTTTGCCGGGCACACCAGGCAGGAAAACGTTGGGCCGGCCATGAACCTAAGGGTTTAGGGTTCACAGCGTTTGGAACTTCGGATTTAATTTAGTGTTTCATTTATGGAGAGGTTTGCAGTTTGGTAGAGACAGTTTTTGCGGAGGTGTATGCGGGGTGACGGGGTTTGAGTTTACATTGCAGCGCACCCGAGCTCCTCACTATACAGAGACCATATCACAATAGTAATTCCTAATATAGAAACCAAATTAAGATAGAAATTCGCAATATAGAAACCCTACATTCTACTGTATAGAGTTCCGGTGCAACCTTCAAGCTTCTCCTGGCGGGCGGAGGGGCGAGGGCGGGGTGGCCTAGTCAGTCTTGCAGATTTTGTTGCATGTTGCGGAAGGAGCTCTCATGTCAGGCAAGAGGAGAACTGGTGCAAATGTAGTGGAGCAACACAGATCTTGCAGCATTGCAGATTTAGGGCGACAGCAAAATGCTTTTCGGTCCCTTGCCTCTTGGATCCTCTTGGATTGTTCAGGAGATCCTCGTCCGTGCACTACCAATGACTCCAGACGACTCCCCTTCAAAAATTTCCAACATCAGACATCCACGAACGTGTCGCACTTCAATGAGTACGAGTCACCTGCGTTCTGCATCACATGTTGTCGTCCGAATGCGAGTCAGACGAGTCCGAATCGACCCGATGGCCTCAGACGTTATCTAATTTAATCCCTGTCGGAACTTGGAATAAACGAAGCTGTCGAGCACCATGGCTCCCAGCCATCCAGCCGGTCCTGCGCTACCTAGTACTACAGTGAAAGCTGCCTGATGCGTACTCACAAACATCCTTGCAGCTGCCTTGCCGGGTTTCCCTCGGCTCAGATCATCGATAGCTGCAGGGACGTCCATGACCACTTCGGCAGCCAGACCGGCAGTCCCCGCACACTTTGTGGACATCAACACAGTGTGGTGCACGATTTCTTTTGCGGCAATATTCACGGATGCGTCTGCGGCTGCGTTCACGGCCTCTTCATGTTTTGCACCAGACCCGAGGCCGCAAACATAGTTGGCGACAGCAGCACCACATGTGCCACCCACAGGTGTTGATCCGGTCAGGTTCTCCAAAGCCTGATGGACAATAGTCCCCGCTCCTGCACCCGCGGCTCGCACGGTAGCTTTGTTAGCATCGACGTCTTTGCCGTCCGCGACATCGTCCAATACCGACTTCCCAGCCGCAAACCCGACACTGTTTCGCACATTGTCTAAATCTTTGTTCCGTTCCGATCTGCTGATCTTGCGTTTCAATCGATTCTTGGTCTGAACACAGTTGTTAGCCACCAGGTTATACCCCTCCTTTTCTCCCTGCAATACATCCTGTAGCGTTTTCAGCTCATCGACGTTGACTTTGTTTTTGGTCGTCCACTTGCCGTTGTCCGGTCGGACATGTAGCTTCCCGTCATCCATGCGGTCCACAATCACTTTCCTGCCAGTCTCGGTCGTGCACCTGAGACCTTGATGAGTAATCGTTGTTACATGGCTGACGAGGCCCTGAGTGGGGACCATAACCTCTTCTGCAGCGACAATCCTTTCCTTGTACACGGGATCGTTTTGCATCAGGTCTCCTGCATCAAAGTCTGGCTTGCTTTGCCTCCGGGCGCGGTGCAACCGAGAAGTAACACCGAGAGTCGCCAGCAACACAGGCAGCCCGTAGAAACCACACAAGGCCAAAGCCACCAATGCACCACTTGCCACTGGATGGCTGCAGACGAGTCTTGTGCAGTTCATGTACAGTGCTTGGCCTTGCAGTGGATGCGATCTTTGGTGTCGGCACCGACGAAGCCCAGGGGCCAGCACTGAAGGTAAGTCGGCCGGAACATGGTGCGAGAATCAGGGCTGTCACAATCAGCGCTGCCACACGAGACCTTCCATGGCAAGTTCCTTCCTTCCGGAAGCCCATCAGCAGGAGCTGTGAAGCTCCACGCCAAAATTGCCACTAATGGGGATCCTGGCTTGGTGCCTAGCGTCTGAGCAAGTCGAGATCAAACAGCACTGGCAACATCACTCAGTTGAAGGCATGACTGATTTCATTAGTGGAACGATCCGCACTTGCCCTGAATACTGTTAGAATGGAGATAGCACATGTAGTGCTAGTTACCTGTGGTGCAATACAGCTGAAGCTTTTTGGAAGGTTGACACTTGTGTTGCCCTGGGGATGAACGCACGTCAGTAGAAGACCAGAGATGCTTCAAGTTTAAAAGTTTCTAGGGCATGATTATTGCTACATAGTTGGTGATATCTCGATGGTCTTCTCATGATGCTAGATGGCGATAATAGCTCTAACTAGCAAGCAGTCACGTTTGGATTTCCGAAATTGAGCTTCTTAGGAGGTAGCTAAGTCAAAGCCCGGCAGCATGTTAAAGGACCAGCTGCTGTGGATGCTGTCGACCAAGCAGCTGCCATCCACATCGAGAGTTGTAGCCCAATTGCCGTTCGTCTCCTTGCCTTCCAGGTGGGTGGCAAGAGGATCCAGGAAGGCTNAGGACCAGCTGCTGTGGATGCTGTCGACCAAGCAGCTGCCATCCACATCGAGAGTTGTAGCCCAATTGCCGTTCGTCTCCTTGCCTTCCAGGTGGGTGGCAAGAGGATCCAGGAAGGCTGCAGCATCACCGGCTTCGCTCGGGAAGAGGAGGTAGTCTAGTGTCACGCGCCACACAGTGCGGCTCGCTTCAGAACCATACTCGGCACCCGGCGTGCCACTGCCAGAAAAGCCAGTCTCGGCACGAAGGCTTTGGCCTTCTTCATAGACCTTGGCCCAGTTGGGCACGAGACCAGTTGAGGGACACTGCGTGGCCTCAAAAACTTTGTAGGTGGTGGCAATGACCTTGTTCCACTCGGCTTCCCAATTCTCTCCTTCGTCGGCGGAGGAGCCATACTTGGTGTCGTGAGACTTCATGTAGTTGCGGCACAGCCTGTAGACACCGGGAGCATGGTAGCTGGGATTCTGGCCATCTCCGTCCCAGCCGCCCCAACAGGCACCCAGCTTGACGATGCGGTGGTTTCCCGAGCTGGAGGCCACAGTGGAGCTCATGTAGAACTGCTTGCATGTGTCGTAAGCCCACTGGCCAACCTTCTATGTTCAACAGGTCATGTCGCAGGTGCTACCGCGCCATGAACCCTTCTCTGTGTTTTTTGTCTTCCTTTTCCTCCTCCTCTTCTCCTCCTCCTCTCTCCCTCTCACCCTCTCTCCCTCTCTCACTCTCCNGGTCATGTCGCAGGTGCTACCGCGCCATGAACCCTTCTCTGTGTTTTTTGTCTTCCTTTTCCTCCTCCTCTTCTCCTCCTCCTCTCTCCCTCTCACCCTCTCTCCCTCTCTCACTCTCCCCCATTCTCCGTCTATCTCTCCCTCCCCACCTCCCTCTCTCTCTCTCTCTGTCTGTCTCTCTCTCTCCCTCTCTCTGCCTCTCTCTGCCTCTCTCTCTATCGCTCTCTGTCTCTCTCTCTCTCTCTCTCGCTCTCTCTCTCTCTCTCTCTCTTCCTCTCCCTCCCTCTCTCTCTCTCTCTCACTCTTGCGCACAGATTAACCTTCGCTCGCCCTCTCTCGCTCCCTGTCCGTCTCTGTAATTCATTCTTTCTGCCTACCTCACACTGCTTTGAGCATGACTGAAGCTAGCCTCGTCCAGCCAAGCGGGTGGAGAGCTTTCCTGTTCCATTGCGAGCACCGCAAACAACATGCCAGCCAGGGCGTCGGCATCGCCGTCTGGGGCGGAACCTGACCCGATGACGTAGGTCAAGTCGTCATCGAACTTCCAATGCGACAGGCACGGGTACTTGCCCCCTCCGCACTGGAAGCCCTCGTCGTCTTGGCAGCTGCCACGTGCTGCAGTAAGCTCGCACATGCGGCGCCAGCCCAGGAACATCTCGTGAGTGATGTCCATAACTCGCTGGTAGTCCGTATCTTCCGGCTGCAAGGATGCTAGGATGGCACCCGCCAATAGAAGTCCGTAACCTTGGCTCTCACTAACCACGCCTCCTGCGGCTCCACCCGAGGAACGCACCGCCCTGTACTTGGATCCAGCTGCTGGCAAGGCAGTCAGGGCATCCACGAACTCGAAAAGCCGCGCCTTTCCTGAGCCTGCTGTGCCCGTGGTGAACGCCATTCCGGGCACCGGGTTAGGTGCCGGGCTTGGAGTAGGAGACGGGAGAGGTGAGGGCGACGGCTGTGGAGACGGGGATGGGGTCGAGCCCCCGATGACGGTGCAAGTCCAAGGAGTCTGATACTCTGGCGCGTCGTTTGGGTCGATGGCGCCCGGTTCACAGCTCTGCCGACAACTTGCCCAGTAGTCGTTCTTCTCCTTGCTCGCAGGTTCATGGGCGTGTGTATGGATGCCCGAAGAGCATATCAACTGACTCAGTGAATATGATGGTAGCAAAGAACAGAAAGAACAACTATTTCTTTATACACCTAGTAAAGCATTCACATGTTCAATGACATGGCCGTTGTCTCGGCCTTACGATTCGAAACCGAGCAAGACCGCTCGTAGTAGACCTTGGACCCGGATGCCTGTAACCCTGCAACATGTCGGCACCGTTACACTGATGCTCATGGCTCGACATCGCTATAACTTGTCAGCATCTTACAATTACAGCCAGCTAACAAATCTGCTTGTAACTACCCATGACTCGTCTTGTAATCGCACCCAAGGCTCGTAACACGTCCAGCCAGAATTCATGCAGCATCCTGTCGTACGACAGTCCTCTGAAGCATCCGAACAGGTAGCCCGCTGCGCCTTGCAGATTTTAGTTTAGGATTTCGCATTAGGGCTTAGAGCTTTGAGATTAGAGTTCATTATACGGATCATCTACCTTTCCGATCAAAAATTCGTCTGTCATGCATTCGCTTGTGATAACGCTCGCTCACTGTATGTAGGGCGTGTGCATCCACATGCATGCACGTTGTTGAGTCAGGTGCCCTATGGCATGTGTCTGATGTAACATCGAGGACACATGAAGCTCGTGCGAGTACCTGCTGCGATCGTGAGATTGTACAACATCGCGTCGGGTTCTTCTGAAGCAAATTTCGGTGGCCCAATTAGGCCGGCGATGGTTTCCAGTATAGGCGACCCCATATACTCGTCATGCTGTCAAAAGAACCCCAACCCGAAGATCAAAACCTTACACCCTGAAGCCCTCAACTCCTATATAACCGAAAGCGAAGCAAAGACAAGCCATACGCGTTCGACTTCCTCACCCCTATAGAACGCTCAACCCCCTCGAAATCCAATACATTCATTGAAACCCAAGCCCTGAAAGCCCAAACCCTAAACCATACCTAAGAAACGCTTACAGCACTCCTTAAAGGAACCTCCGAAGAAACCCTACTGCTCGACCCTCTTGCCTGGAGTGCAAGCGAGATGTGCTGTCTTCCTTGCAGCAGAAGTGGCCCAGCCGTGTCAGTGCCTTGGCTTTGACGACAAGTTTTCAGGAGTTTGTGGCTAAGCGCTGTGGATTTAGGACCAATGATTTGGGTTGGAATACTGCGAAGCTGTTGTAATGTTGTAGGTAGAACCGCGAGCACCATGATGCTAGTGCTTGTGGTAGATCAGCATGCCGGTGCTGCTGCTCTGGACAAAGATGAGGAGATGATGAATACTGCTTATGAAGCACCTGAAGCTTCTACACACAAAACACGAACTTGAGCGCACATCATCCTACCCAGGCATAGGCACCCCTAAACCAAACACCAACACCGTAAACCCTAAACCGTTAGAGCCCTCACGGGACTTATATAAAGCCGGTTCTGGTGCCCTGCATGGGCAAAACTCCTCATCCCCAATTGCAGGCCAGATTCAGCTCGGTCCACTCTTTGCAGGATCACAAGCCTTAGACATGGAACTTAGGCTTCAGGCTTTCCAGGCGGCTTTCCATTAGGTTTAGGGCTTTGGGTTCAAATTGGGTGCAGGGTTTGGAGCATGGAACTTAGGGTTTTGGGTTTGTGCTGAGTAGGGTTATCCACATGTATAATATGTTGATATTGGGATTAAAATGTAAAATGTACATATAGTCTTTGTTGAATTGATATAGTGGGGTTTAAGATTTGGGATGTCGAGCAAGTGTAGCGCTAGTGCCATGTAGGAACTTCTCCCAGTCAAGGACCCACGCCAGAACCAGACCCTGATGAAACGGATGCACGACCGAAAAGAGTACGGACAAAACTCTTCTCACACTGTAGGTTTAAGGCTTTAGTGCTTGGGGTGCAGGGGTAGTGACTCCAAATAATAGCTCAAACATCAGAACTCTGACAAGGACTCCACATAATCAAAAACAATTGCTCAAGTACACCGAGACCCAGAATCCTAAGGCCCTAAACCCGTTGACAAACGTTAAACCCTACAGAGAGACCCTACACTTAAAGACCTGGCCCATACGGAGAATTGCAGGAATTTGGTGATTCTTGAATCTTTTTAGGGCTGGTCATGAGGAATACAGAAAATGAGGAGGGGGGGACCGTCGGTCACTGTATAGGGCCCATTTTAATAAGGTCCGGGTGTTTAGGGTTTCCTGCTCTGGTTCCTTGTTTTTTGCTACTCCCGAATAAGACAGGGCATACCAGTACCAATATGGGAGTTTCCGACAATAGGGCACCAGAATATAGCACCCTACATAGTCGGATCCTTATTATAAGGACCCCCAAATGAGGTACCCCTAATTTTCTGAAACTCGGGTTTTGGGTTTAAGGTTTAGGGTTATTTCGTGCTCCTTTTAACGGGTATCCATACGGACTCTTCAAAGGTTCCTATAAGGGTTACAATAAGGGGGGTAGTCGCAAAAACGCTGCTATAAGGAGTGCACCGTTTGTATCATCCCCGTTGTAGAAATCAACTGCAAACAGGGTCTTAGACTTCGGGATGCAAACGAACCAAATCACGAAGCATCAACTTCTTCTTGAGGGTTCAAGGAACAACGCAACCGGCTTGCTTTCCAGGAGCCTCGCTAGAAACCCTTGCCGGCTAGGGCCTACATGAAGTGCGGCTGTTGTGCGTATCTGAAGGGGTGCCCCAATTATGCACCGAAGGAGCCTTGCAGACACAGGTCCGAACACCAATCTAAAGCTTACGTCACCTAAAGTGTTGTCCAAAAGCCCAAACCAAAACCCGAAACCCTAAACCCTAAACCCAATCCCCCTAAACCCCAAACCCCTATCCCCTAAACCCTAAACCCCTAACCCCTAAACCCTAAACCCAATCCCCCTAAACCCTAAACCCCTAAACCCTAAACCCCTAAACCCCTAAACCCTAAACCCACCAAGCAAGCCTGCTTGCAACTGTGCTTCCGCCATCACGCCTCTGGCACAAAGAGAAAGCAAAAGCCCGGCGAGTCGCCTGAGATTGGATTTGGGGCTTAGGGGTTTAGGGGTTTAGGGTTTAGAGTTTAGGGGCTTAGGGTTTAGGGGTTTAGTAAGGGTTTAGGGGTTTGGGGTTTAGGGGTTTAGGTGTTTGGGTGTTTAGGGGCTTAGGGTTTAGGGTTTAGTGGTTTAGAGGTTCAGGGGTTTAGGGGTTTAGGGTTTAGAGTTTAGGGGCTTGGGGTTTAGGGGTTTAGAGGTTCAGGGGTCTAGGGGTTTAGGGTTTAGTGGTTTAAAGGTTCAGGGGTTTAGGGTTTAGGCTTTAGGGTTTTTAGGTTTGAGGGTAAGGGTTTAGGGGTTTAGGGGTTCAGGGTTTAGGGGTTTAGGGTGGACTAGAGCTAGTTCTCTATATATGGGGTCCCCTTTACAGGGGTGCCGTACTATTTTGGGGACCTACAAAGGGACCCTAGTTTAGAGAAGGTGTCAGTGCCACAACCAATGAAAGCACTGGAAGCAGCAATGCCAGAAGAGGACATGAACGGAGCATGAGCAAACTGCAGGCTGGATGCCTGGGTGTTCCTGTGGGAGCCATGGCTCGTGCAAGACTCTTCACAGCGACAAAAGGTGGATAATAGAACTTGACTTGGAAATACCGCGGCGCAAGCATTCAACATACTAATCACTGACTCATAGATTTGCTTCCGGCAAGGGGGTTCTTAGTTGTTACTCTCGCCCCTATTGAAAAGCTAGTCATTGTTTCCACTGCTTTTTTGCCATTGCTGTGGCTATTGTGATTTCTATGTTGCTGTGATTGTCGGTTGATGACCATTCAGCACGCTACCAATCCCGACAGTCAACAGCTTCTTACTCCATAATGATACATATACTTGCGTGTATAGTTATTACATGAGCCAGCCCCAAGCCTCACCCTAAACCCTAAACCCTAAACCCCTAAACCCTAAACCCCCCTAAACCCTAAACCCCCCTAAACCCGAAAGCCTGAACCCCCAGACCGATGGGACGGATCAGGAACCTGATCTCTTCACCCTGGAACCTCCAGCTCCGTTCAGCCGGAGCTCGTCGGGAACCGGGCACAGCCACGGCAACAAAATGCAAAACCCTTAACCCTAAACCTTAAACCCTAAACCCTAGACCCTAAACCTTAAAACCTAAACCCTAAACCGTGTGAGCTACCCGTTAGCAACCCAAAAACTGAGGAATCTGAGAGGTATCTTTCGAAAACGCAGACCCGAAGGAGTCAACCCTAGAAGCTCCTAAGCCATATCAACCCTACAGTGAACCCCAGAAAGTTGGAACATGGGTTTAGGAGGATTTGTGCTAGGATCCTCTATACTCTACCTTAAGGGCATGAGGATATGCACGTTCCAACTTTCTGGCTTCTACTGTAATGCTCGCAAACCCTGAACTTTAAAAAACCCTAAACCCACAAATTACACCATGCCAGCTTGAGGTTCTGGGGTTATAAGATGCAGACAGTAACTCCTGACCCCTCTGATGAAGCGTTGAGGGCAGAGCAGAGTTCTGAGCAGGGTTTAGGGTTTAGCTTGATTCTTACACTGGGGCTTTGGGGTTTAAGGCTGCGAAAACGGGCTTCGGGTTATGGGGTTTTAGGGATACATACGGCTGTAAGGGTGGAAGGGGTTAGGTTGTAAGGGTTGAGGGCTTAAGGGGTTTAAGGCTTTAAAGGTTTAAGGGGTTTGGGGCAAGGGTTTTCGGATTTAGGGCGCGATGCAGGCATGTATGACTGAGTATGCAGCAAAGCAATGTACATGTATACACGAATGCACATATATGCATTCATATCGAGACCTTTCACCATAACTACAACACCTTTGCCAACTAGTGGACCTACCCTTACCTACAATACCAGGACGCGCAGTAGCCCCTCAATCATAAGGGCATCCACTCCATATACAGTAGAAGCCAAAAAGTTGGAAACCCAATAGCCTCAATCCTTAAGAGTATAATGTATAGGGAATCCCAGCACTATTTGGCGCCAAACATGAAGAAACAAAAAAGGCACTGCTGGGAGACTTCGAAGGCTTCCTTTTTGCAGCTCCCGGGATGGGATGCAAAGCTCCGGAAAGGATGATGCGGGCTTACCTACTGTTGATGGACAAAATCCTGCATTACTTTAAGTACCCTAAACTATGGGAATTATGGTATATTCCTTATTATGGGTCATGCAGGATTTTGTCCATCAGCCGTAGAGTATGCATTGTAGTTCCTTTCTTGGTTTGGATTAAATTATAATGTGTTATTAAATTATTGTTTAGGATCGTATACGCTAACCAAACAGGGAACTACAATGGAGACCACAGGTGAGCGATGCTGACCCCTACACTAAATCCTTATGATAGCCCTTATAAACCCCTTTAAAGGACCCCCCCCCCCCCCCTCCCCCCACAATAGNCCCCCCCCCCCCCCCCCCCACAATAGTATAGGTAATTATGAAGGCGTATATGACAATGGATCAGGCTTCTGTGCGGCTGCGCTCTTGGTCTGAATCTGTGTTTACTGCCAGCTTCGAAGACAGCCACCAGAACTGTAAACCCCAAACCCCGCGCTAACCCCAAACCCAACCAAAAAAGGCCTGAAGCTAAAAGCAAACACTAAAGCCGAAATACTGAAATGTGTGACAGTGTCTTCTAAACCACGATAAACCCAACCGACACAAGGTCTTAGACAGAGGCATGATGGGCGATGCCGCTGTACGCTTCCTTTTTCGCGATCCTGGCTCGCCTGCACAGCTCCGGCGGCTGAATCTCTTAGAGTTTTGTGAGGTCCAGATTGCTTTTTAAGGTGGGAGGTTGCCGTTTTTGGGTTTTGGGTTTTAGATTTAGAGGTTTGGGGTTTTGGGGCTTTGAAGTTGTGCGCTTAGGGTCTTGGGGTGACAGGCTTCGCATGTAGGCATCAGGGGTGTATAGTAGGAGCCAGAAAGCTGGAACATCAGTAGCCTCATGCCCTTAAAGTAAAGTAAAGGGAATCCCAGCATGAATCATCCTAAATCGATGTTCCAACTTTCTGGTGTTCACTATAGGCTTCACGGGCGTTCGGGTTCCAGTATCTTTTATCGGCTTGTGCTCGGGAGCTATGACTACAAGGGTCTCATATACCCTGGGGTCATAGGGTGAAGGGACCTAGAGGTCTAGGCGAAGGTTTAAGAATGTTCGAAATCAAGGTCGCGGGTTTGCTGTTTTGGGGGTTTAAACGTTTAAACATCTGGGTCTTCTTTCAGCTGCTAGGGTTTCCGGGCTTGAAACTTCGGGCTTGATGAAGGAAGGCTCTGGGAGTCATGGACGGTAGCCGGGGGGAGGGGGGGGGGTTTCTCGAATACTGGGTTCAAGGGCTATGTTGGGGGTTTTATAGAAGGTGTGATACGGTCAGTATAAGGGTAAAGGCATGCAGGGCGCCGTGTTGCTTTGCTTTCTCACCGGTGTAGGAAGCCGCTTTTTGGCACGGTTTTCAGAAACCCAAATCGCGCCTGCAGGAAGCCACTGTAAGTTGGAAACGATTTCATTCAGCTATTAATTAACTATCATTATCGTAGTGATCAACATCATCTTCATCATGATGGCCATCACCGTGGTGTTGTTGTGCATTGTGTTGTGCACAAGAGGCAACGAAAGCTCTAAATACCAGTGTTTCTTGCATGCTCGCACAAGGCATGAACATGAATGCTTGTGACAGTGCGCACGATGTCAGAAACGTCAACCACCCTGCTGCAGTATGTTGTATACCGTGGCGATATGCTGCAAATAGCAGTGGCTTTCAGGCATGCCCGCACAAGATATGATTTCCTTTGACTTTGCGTCAACATCAAGCATGCTTCTGCAGCTTATGCTGTATGCAGCGGCAAAAAGCCGTAAATGCCAGTGTGAAGAGCATTGTCGCCAATAGAACCGACGTCATTATCTCCCCCACGAAACAACGCACCGTAACCCCACGGAAGTTGCCGAAATGTCCTCAGGAAACCCAGGAAAGCAACCCGGCGCCCGGTGAGCCCGCGGCCGGGCGCCTACTATAAGTGGCCGCTATGAAGGCACTATACGGGTGGTTTTAGGGTGTCGGGATAGCCTTTCAATGCTTTGGAATGTGCGTCTTGCTCACCCAAGCAGGTACCATACAGCCGAAACACTGAACACCCACCCCCTGCCCTCAGAAAAACGCAGAACCCTAAACCAAACGGATAGCAATGGGAGACACAAGAACGACACGCACACATGAAAGCCATTGTCGAAATGCTTTGGGTGTATATATTGACATACGGTTCTATATTATAAGATAGGGGCCTACATGATTATTTCGGGTTCAAGGTTTGGATCACGAGTCGTTACAGTTCTTCAGTTAAGTTTGAAAACCACTGCGGACAAGTATCGAAGATCGTGTACGAATTAGCAAGCTATGCTGGATAAGTGTTCGAACACAGCACCGACAAAGGTGTTAGATGCCCGAGCAAAGCTTCAGCCATGCACGAATAGGATGTCCAAACAATGCAGGTGTTGGAGGAAGCTCGGCTGCACAAACATACACAACAACAAAGCTTTGAACATCAACGACCTAGCACTTCGCAAGCCGCATGTGCATCCTCAAGATCTGGAAACCCGATGCACCGAACCTGGATATCCGAAGCCTCTTAAATCGTAACTGGTACCCTGGCACAAATGACAATGTAAATAAACAATGTCAACCCTCTGGAAGCCGCTGAAGTTGTAACAAGCTTCTGCCTTCTGCCGAAGGAGCGCTGTTTGATTCAAGCCACGATGAAGTCGCCTGGGCCATGCTGGTGGTGTGAGACTGAAGGACGAAGGTGTAAGGTTTTACGGTTGGGGGGTTGCGATCGGTTTGAAGGTGTTGGTCTTCGCTCTCAAATTGCAAGACACAGGATCTAGGCTGTGTAATAGAGAGCACCTCATTCGTATGGATCCTCGATCAGGGGACCGAAAGTGCCAACGCTGGACTCATTGCATCTGGCGGTGGTTGTGCAGCTAAACTTCTGCTGCTGCTGTTGTTGTTCGGCTGCTGTTGCAACCATGGCTGTAGCCTTCTGAATATGCGTCCGTGCCCTACACGCCCCGAACCAACAAAAACGTTGACTCCCTTGGGGAACCCTTAAAAAGCCGACATTGATCGCTGCTGCCTTGATGACCTCCTCTTGATCGTGGCTGGGCTGAAGCCTCAGGCTGCCATACTAGGTGTTATGGCCTAGAGGGTTTAAATTGAGAAGACTTGAACAACTTGTTTAGGGGTCTAGGGGTTCGGCTTAGGACGTCAGGAGTCCAGGGTTGACGCTCTAGGGTTCGAGGTCGCCCTAGACCTTCAACCTCAACATCCTACATAAAGCTAACCCGGCAAATTCGGAGTGTAGCTCTGTCCAAATGTGCAGTGGCGGTGGCGGTCGGTTTCAGTGCCGTGCCCTCGAGCAAAGAATTTGTAAGCGAAAAGGAACCAAGATGGATATGATTTGGCCGCCGAAGTAGTCCTGCCAAAACACATGCAAAATCAAATCGCATGTCAAACCACGCCAGAATTATACGGTAACTTCGGGGTCGCGACTTAAAACGAGATCTCGGACATGCGACCGCCAGGCCGGATTCGGTGGCAGCCTCAGAAATGCCTGGTCATCCATGCAAAGTGATCCAAAGAATAGGTAACTAAGGTGAGTCATCATTGCACGGCTCGGTGTCTAAATCAGGTTTCCTAGAAAGAATCAGATCGCAAGCGACACAACTGGAAAATACTAACTGATGGCACACGCACACGTCTAAAGTCTTGCCGGCGGGCTCTGCTGTGTGGCGTGCCACGATGGATGACGTTGAGGTCATCATTGCATTTGCTTTAGATATTCTGATTCGGGATATAAGTGTCCTCAAACACCACAGGAGTACCAGAGCTGCGGGTGAACCACACTGAGCCTGGCTGCTTTCGGAAGCACGACACCCGAGACACGCAACGTGAAACGAAACTTGCCGAGCTCAGCATACCTAAAACCTCACACGCTTCTGGCTGTTGCGTTAGGGCTGAACCCCACATGCAGAGCCACATGAACACTGGGCTCCAAAGGCAAGATCCGAAGTATGGAACCTCCAACCCATTTTGTCGGGCGGTGTTCTACACGAGGACCCTATCAGAAAAGCCCACAACAAGGACTTGCCGTCATCCATAAAGCTATTTAAAGATCCTTAAGGGTCCATGTACCCAAATAGTATATACTTTATTGTCTATATAGGCCCAATGTATCTACATAGGGAGTACTTTGAGGCACAAGTATAAGGTATTTGGGCACATGGACCCTCAGGGGATTACAGTGTCAGCTATGACCAAGGCGAGCCTGACGTGCAAAAATCCCTGGAAGGCTTGTAAAACCCCTCAGAACACCGTTGAGATCCCACAACCCCAACTGCAAAAATCAAGAAAACCACAATTAATGCAAAAAGTATAATTCTGGATTACTTGCAAAAAAGTGCCAATACTCAAAGCTTAAGCCCTAGAGCCCTACCTAATTTCTAAACCTGAACAGCGCGCACAAGCTCTGAATGTGCTCCCGACGGCGTGGCTATGTATACATGCACCTTCGATGCTGCTAGCAAGTGCGCATCTGCGGGTCTGGAAAACGCACAACCTGAGAAAACCAAAAAAATGGGGCTTGGGGTCCTAAACCCGAAACCCTAAGCCCTAAAACCTGAGAACAAAGATTCGATCCATGGCCCGACTGCACGTGTGGACCCTGGAAATGCGTCGTGTGGACAGACACAAGGCTTGGGGATGACACGACCGCACCCCAACGATGAAGCTGATTAAAAGATGCCATCATTCGAAATCCAAACAGAACAAACCGCCGAATCAAATTTTCGGAATCAACAACCTCACGTGGTTGGTGCCCCCTTCTATCGAGAATCATATTACCCAATAAACCCCCTCCCTTGGTTTCCTCACGGACGACATGAATCAATGGGGAAAACATCTACAAAGCTACGAGGCATAGACCTCCAAAAATCGATTAACAAGCGATCCCTGGCACCAGGGCTTAGGACTCACTTAGGATTAGGGCTCAACATAGGGACCTTAATCATTAGAATGGGTCTTTGGAGTATGTTATAGTATGATACTGATAGAGCCTTTGGAAGTTATCTGCGTTGCTATATTTATGGGGTTTAGGGTATGCAAGACTCATCGATGTGAGGCTGCACTCTCTTCAGAACCTGGCCAAGCATTAGGGTCATCCCGGCAGGTCAGTGCTGAAGGCGCAAGCCTTCGTGACATACTGTCTGCATGTCGGCACGTACTTCGGTTGATGGACAAAATCCTGCATGACCTTAAGGACTCTACACTATGGGAATTATGGTATATTCCTTATAATGGGTAATGCAGGATTTTGTCCATCAACCGTTTTCCATAGGTCCAGACCCTGAAAAACAAAAAAAAAACACGGTAACAATAATAATTATCAATAATAACAATAGTAATAGTCAATGATAATACTCCTCACCAGCATAGTTATATATATAAAAGCATATATGCCCGAGACCTCGAGACATTAGGCGGTAAGCACCAAACCCTAGCCGCCATAGCCCTTAACAGCGCATGCACCCTAAGCCCTAAACCCAAACCCCAAGCCCTAAAAAACTCAACACCCCAGGCGTTAAAACTCTATGCGCTCTAATTAAGCCCTCAACCCCAAAACTGAGCAAGCCCCAAACCAAAAAAAAAAAAAAAAAAACACCGAAACGTTGAACTGAACCCCAAAACCTAAAACCCAAAATCCTAAACTCTTAAACCGTCTTTGTTGGCATTCAAGGCTCCGGCTCCTCCGCTGGCAAAGCGGCAGCACTCCAGCTTCGATAGAGGTCCCTGATCGGTGTAGAATGTCGGGTTTAGGGGTTATGGGGTTTAAGGGGGTTCATGCTTTGCGTTTCTCGCTCCTGGGGTTGAGGCTTCAGGGTTACTGTTAGGGCCGCCTTAGGTGTCTGATTCAAGACAATCCTTCAAGATGTTTGGGTGGATGCTTAATGCCCTGAGAGCCCAATACCCTTTAATTAAGGAATATGGCTTAAATTATATCGGGCTTCATATTATGATTTAAGCTATATTCCTTAATTAACGGGTATTGGGCTCTCTGGGTGAGGCTTTACGGGGTTTTGGCGTCCCCATCAGGAGGGCATTGGCTTTTCACAATTAGGACTGATATCGAGATTCGGGCATTTGCATTGTTCGGAGTTGTGATTTTCAAAGGCTTCGGTTTCAGGGTTTGGGGCTTACGCCTATTTTCCTGAGTCCTGGAGGCCGCATTTCAACTCGGAATGTCTTCATCTGAGATTAAGTGTTTACTTGCTTTGCAAAACTTCAGGGTTTTGGGGATTCAGGGTTTTGTTGTACTGTTTAGAGGCTCAGGCTTGTATGGGTTTAGGGTTATATTGGGGTTTAGGGATCCCTAGACCCTAAATCCCTGAGGCTTATGATCTTATGGGGTCTATGGGATTTAGGGTGTAGGGTGTAGGGGTTTAGGGCTTAAGGTTTACAGGGTCTATGGTTTAGGGTAACAGAAATCTCAATGCCTGTTGAAGCTTCTACACTACCAGGACCCCCTAAATGCCCCCTGATGGAGCCCTTATTGTAGTCCCTAGTAACCTAGTAAGTGGCTATCAAAGTACAATACGGGGTAGTTGAGGGGTTCTGGGTATATCTGAATCGGGTGAAACCATGAATCGGTGCCCAACCCTGTAAAAAGGAGCCTGAATGAGACAAGGCTTTTTGGGGCTTGTCTTTCTTATGAATCGCCTTAAACTCCAACATTACATAGCACGCCCTGGCACGTTAGGTTTAGGGTTTAGGCTTCCGGGTCTTGGGATTGAGTGTCACCTTCAACACTGAAGCCCGAAAGCCTAAAACGAAAAGAGCCGCCTGAGAGCAACATGCAGCTTTGCATTCTGCAAGTCCTGGCAGCCCACAGGGTGGTTAGGGCTTCGATTCATTCAGGGTTGGGGGCTGTGGAGTCGGGCGTGTAATTGAAGCCCAGCTCTATATACTTAAGCTTCGGAACTTACCGGCATTAGGTCTAGCATCCCACCCCAAACCCTAAACCCTAAACCCCAAACCCCCAGGCGAAATCATGAAGAATGGCGGCTACGTCGTGAATTCCAACCTCAAGCCCTGGGCCGCCAATTGGAGTCAGATCCCACGCCAGAAACCCAAAGTCTCTCGCTATGCTGCGGTTTAGTAGGGCTGCATGGGTTTAGGACCGTTTAGGATTAAGGGTTGTAAGGTCAACGGTATGGGGGTTTGGGGAGTTCTACGACTTGGGGTGAGATTCGAAGCCTCATAACAACCCCACAGATTGGGCATTACCCGACCTCTACCCCAAGCCACTGACACAGCTGCTCGTCCATTCATATAGCCTAAACCTACCCATCTGATGTCACCCATTAACCTAGTAACATTGAGGCAACTGGAGCCTTGGCGTAAGCCCTAATTCACGCGACGGCTTCGAACTTCTGCTGAGCATCTGACAGCTTTGTGGCTGGCGATGAGCCTGAAGAGTAGCATCTACCCATAGGCTCCATACTAGTTCCTTTTTTGGAATACCTTTTAGGATTCTAAATATGAACCCTAAAAATGAACTACTATGGAGCCTCTGTGTGACGGTTTAGGGGCCCGGGTTTGCTTAACACCGCAGTAAGGTCCACGAATGCAACTCCACGGTTTAGGGTTTAGGGTTTTGGGGTTTAGGGTTTATGAATGTGCTGCTCTAGTGTTGAATTCACAGGATCGTCTTGATAAGGCACGTAGGGTAGACCAAAGAACAGTATATGGCTCCGAACACGTAGGAAAGGGAGTTAGGACTTTCTCGTCAACGGGGTGTGCCAGTGGAGCAGCCCTGAAAACAAACACCCCTGTCTAGAAAGCCTGCGTGGTGCGAACAAGGAATCCTGTTTCAAGTGTTTACTTCCGGTCAAAATTGCACACACTGACTCTCAAACTCGGTCTTCGTACCGCCGGCCGGCTGCGTGTCAGGCCCGTTACATTTACATATGTGTGCTTGTGCGAAGAAGGGAGACAGAGAGAGGCATACTACTGTGTATTAGATAGACGCGGGGCAAAAAGAAAGATAGGTAGAGACATAGATAAACTATGATACTGCAGTTTTGAAATGTCCACAGTCACTCTCAGTCACTCATATCATCTGTTCTACAGACAGATTGAAAAGGTCTAGATGCTCAGCTGCCATGCAATGCTGGCAGTTTGATTGCAGCAGCACTCACAGGATCAACGGTTCCTGCACGCCCACTTTCAGTTCTGGTGCGGGTCCTTTATTCCAATACTCATCTTGCCACGTAACGTTCTGGGGATCCAGAAATGCTTGCAGTATTCAAACGACAAGTCGACATCACAAGAAGAAAGGGGTGGGTCCATTGCACCCAGAGTGAACAATGATTGTAGAGGAATGTCATTCTTTAACATTAAGGGTTGACAGGGACACTCACACTGGCCGCGAAACAGCAGGACCAAAAATCTGAACCCAAGCAGCAAGGGTTTAGGGTTCGAACAAGCCCCACATGCAGAAGCCCGGATTTACAAACCCTAAACCACCCTGAACCCTAAACCCTAAACGGGTTGATGAAGGCTTCCAAGACAAAAGAGGGATTAGGGTCCTTTGGGGTCTCCGGCATGTGGGGATTAGCTTGGACGGTTTGTTTCTACGAGTCGTCAGTGCTTTGGGTTTGAGAGTGCATAGCTTCGCAAGCAGAAAGCGGCAGGAGGACCCTGAAACCAAAGTCCCTAAACCCTAAACCCTAAATCCTAAACCCTAAACCGCATCCCACAACTCCCTTCACTGTGCTCGGCTCACGGCTCGGTGATCTTTGCCTGAGCCTGCCATTCCCAAGAGAGGAAGGATGCCTTCTCCCCGACTGTGGGGATTCGGGGCTTAAGGCTTAGGTTTATGCTATGGGTTTGGGGATTCGGATTTGGGATTTTAAAGTGGGCGCGAACAAGAAAAAAGGCGAGCCTCTCTCCATCCGAGGCTTGCTGTGTAGGTGCAGGGTTTGAGGCAATGTAAGGTTCAGAGGAAGCGTGAGGATTTTATGAGCCTTTTCTGACTTCAATGCCAGCACCATGCCAAACCCGAAAATTGAAACCAACCAAACAGCTTCCAAAATCCAAGAATGGAACCCACTGATCGAAAGCCCCAGACCTTTTATCCGACATCGCGAATCCCCGGCCCAACACCCTAAAACCTCTACCAAACACCCTAAACCCGAATGCCCAACCAGTACCTGATCGCAGGGCGAAATATCCTCCGAGCCCAAACCCCACACCCATGAGCAGAAATCTCAAGTCAGCCTCCAAGCACAGGTTTCGGGTTTGGGGCATAGGGGTTTAGAGGGTTTAGGGTTTAAAAGGTTTAGAGTTCAGGGCTTTGGGGTACAGGGCTTTAGGGATGGGGTACAGGGCTTTAGGGAATAGAGTCTAAAGTTACTCAATGAACATACCATGGATCATGGCTAGTGAAACTTCATTACGAGGACATTCCTGCTGCCGAACCCTCGACCCCAAAAACCAAAGCCCTCAACCCAATTCCCAAAACCTCCAACTCCCCAGAGAACCCCATACCTCTTAATTAAGGAATATGGCTTAACATTATATAGGGCTTCATATTATGATTTCAGCTATATGCCTTGATTAAGGGGTATTGGACTCGCTGGGTCTCAGCTCTAACGACCCCCCAACGGAAGCTCAGAATCCTGAACTATGACACCCTGCTCTTACCGTAGATCTGAGGGCCCAGCCTCGTCCCGGGACTCCTCTGCACGACGCCGCTCCTGCAAGAAGCAGTCAAGTGTTCTTGTTGCTGCTGACTTGAACCCTAAACCCTAATACCCACCGTAAACCCCTGAGGCCTAACACCCCTAAACCCCTAAATGCTGAAACCCTGAAGCCCTTAACCCCTAAACCCCCTAAAAACTCGGCACCCTCTAAGTCAACACAAGCTGTCCGCACGTTCGGAAAGGCTTCGAATTACTCCCAGGTTTTAGGGTTCAGGTTTTGGGTTGGGTGTTCGGGGGTCAGGATCTGAATGGTTTAGTCTAGTGCCCTTAATACTTAGGCTAGGGTTTAGGGGGTATATAGTATAGAATAGTCAGTATAGTACAGTATATCGAGAACAGGGACTATAAGATGCACGGACTAGCTAAACCCTAAACCCATAGTATGGGGCATTCCGACCCCCATAGTATGGGGCATTGGGTCGGGGGTCTCAGAGCTGGGCTTTGTATTTCCCGATCGCCCTCAGCTTGCTCAGCTTCAGGACAACTTAGCTCCAAAATGGGAAAACCTCAGAGCACAAACCGTTCTAGAACTGTTGTCAGCTGTTTTTAAAACCCTTAGAGGAACTCTCATATACACGAACCCTACATCGCTATGGCTTCCTTTTATATCTTCGGGCGACATTTCCATATAATTCGAAGCACCTCGTCGTCTTAGCTTAGAGTTTGTGTCTGCTTTGGGGACTGGGGTGACAACTATTGAACTACTCTATCTCTCTATATAGTACATATATATATACGAATAACAATAGTTATATGTACAGCAATTATTATTGGGTTTAGTATTAGTACTACTTACTTCGTAGTGGTAGTAGTAGCAGTAGTATTCTTGTTGTTGCTATTGCTACTATCCTTAATATTGTTACTAGGGATTTCTATTAGTATTTCGAAGCTCTGAAACACCCCGGTGAAAAGCATCGAAACCCCGAAACACGGCCCCTACACACACGCCATCGTATGCCAGGAGCCATAAACCCTCAAACCTTCATGCTGAACCCTAAACTCCAATGTGGATGCATGGTGCATGGATCATTCCAACCCTCAAAAACCCAAAAATCAACTCGTAAAAGGAGGACCCAAGTCCTCTCGCAGCTGTCTTTGAGATTCGACGCCTGTCAAGCGATGCACTTGCTGACAGGCACCTCCGGTCGAAAAAGGTTAATACCTGGGCCTCTACACAATTATTTACATGTAACAGCAAATGAAGAGTCTGCCTGTATGTATACATGCATGCACGTATGTATGTAGGCAGGTAACAGGTAGGCAGACACGTAGGTCGGTCGGTCGGTCGGTAGGTATATGGGCGTGTGGGCAAGTAGATAGGTAGATGGGCAGACCTGGATGTATGTATACTGGTTTGTTTGTACGTATTGTATGTATGTAGCACAAGCAACAGTGCGCCGCTCTACAAGCCTAAATGAACAAGATGCAAGACAAACTTTTCACGCCCGGATCGTATCGCCACGTCGAGTGGTCGTGTGCACTGACTCCTCCTCGACGATGCCACGTCTCCGGGTGCAGAGCTCGTCAGTCTGCTCGCGTCCCACCCGCCAGCCATCTGCGAAGATTCTTCTCCTGCTTAGCCTGGTCTCGGGTGCACTGACACGTGTGCTTCAAAGGTGGCAGCCCCAATCACGGCATGACAACAACCGAAGCACACCAGTGCCAAAACACAACAACAAACCAACTCCATGAAGACCAGTGGTTCAAAAGGAGCTAACTGTTCTCAAGCCGCATGGCCTTTACAAACGATGACTACGACGCCAACCACGCGCACGGTCAGGAACGCGTGACGGCAAAGTAGAAATCACCTGCATTCCGGAGCACTGCCTGAAGATCTGGGCTCCTGTTCAAGAATTTAATTCAAGTTGCCATAATAAGGACCTATATAGCAAAAAATATGGTCTCGATATTGTTATGGTAGCTGAAATTATGTTCCTTTACAAGCACCCAAAGGATCAAGTTGTTTCTATCTGCTCTTGAGAGAGTCCCAATCCGGAACCTGAACCCAGAAGCCCGAAAATCTACAACCTCTGCGTCCAATGCTTCAGGTTTTTGGGTGCACGCAGTAGGTTGTGTTTACAGTCTCCGCCCTCTCTAACAACCACAGCCAAAACCTGAACACTTCGACAGTCCAATCACAACCCCAAGCCCTTGAACCAACAAACCCCTACAGTAGACCCTACACTTAAACCCCTAAACCCTAAACCCTAAACCCCTAAACCCTAAAACCTCAACACTGAAGCCCGGAATGCTGTAACCGACATCTGGCAGCTGTAGAGCAAAACCCGAAAAATGTTAATTAAACTCATTAAGCCTTCTTCTGAGGATTTAGGGCGGGTTTGGGGCTTGGGATTTATAGGTTCAAGGGTTTCGAACTCTGAATCGGATCGAACCCCTGAATCCCTGCCACGAAACCTGAGACACTTCATACACCGACGCTGGGCGACGGCCCGATGCCTTCATCTACGACGCTCTGCATCTGGCGCGGGGGTGTTAACGGGGCTGGCCGTAGATCTGAGAAGTAGGACATCAGGCCTCTGTGAGGGTGGAAGGCTTAGAGCTTTAGGATTTATAGGGTTGATGTCAGGCTTCCATGTCTGTCTGCGTGCGTGTGTGTGCGCCTATAACATTAATGCCAGGCTTCCATGTCTGTCTGCGTGTGTGTGTGTGTGTGTGTGTGCGCGTGTGTTTGTGCCGACTTCCTAAGGTACTCGTCTCGGGTACGTGGCTTGTGCCCGCAACCCTGCCGGCCTGAACCCTAAAACCCAATGGCGTGGCTTCGAGCTACCGATGTCCCGAAAGAACCCATAGCAAGGGTACACGGAAGTTCTTGCTGCCCATGTCAGTCGGTTACAGCCTACAACATAGAAACTATGCGACCTGGTGTTCAGGCTTAACCGACGTTGCTAGCCGTATGTTTGAACTAAAATAGTACCCGTTCGACGTGCCAAAACCTCAGACCAGTCTTCATGCAGCGAATCAAAACAGAACCCGAGATTCATCACAGTCTGGTCCGGGTCTTGCTGAGGCCCTGGTCTTCGGCCTTCAACTCCAAATTTGACAGAACCAGTCACCCAAACACCCGAGGGCCAAACTTCCTTGAACACCCTGCTGAGCACAACCCCTTCGAAGACCTATGCAACAACTCAGATGCATCTCTTACAGAACCTGTAAAACCTTGCCAAGGCCGTACAAACCCCATAATTGTATGATACAGCAAACAGCAAGGCCTTGCCTTCAACAATCCCAGTCAATCCCAGTCGACCGTTTCCCCACAAAGACCTTGTAGAACCCTTACAAAACCCTGTAAAGCCTTCACAAGACCATTATACATCCCTATCAGACCCTTGTAAACCCTTACAAAAAACTCCGGCATGTATAGAGCTCAAAACGTTTTTAACGAAAACCCTAAATCCTACCCTAAAACCTAAAAGCTTGAACCCTAACTCGATACCCGAAACCTGGCACCTTCTGCAGCCGCTGCGTGAAGTCTTCTGCTTGCATGCGGAAGACCTTTCTGGGTCCAGGGCTTTACGGTTTGGGGCATCTGTTAGGGTTTGTTGGGGTTTATAATGGGACTTGGGTTTGGGGCTTCGGTCTGGGGTTTATGGTTCAGGGCTTACGGTTTGGGGTTTAGGGTTTGGGGCATCTTGCAGAAAGGGTGAACCACAGGTTCGGGAGTTTGGATTGAACTGCTTATAGCGTCCATGGTTGAAGGTTCAGTTTCCAGGATTTCATCTTTAGAGCCTATATAACTGAAGTGCTGATTACGCTTTGGGCTTACGGTGCAGGGTTTAGGGTCTGGGGTTTGGGGCTTTCGGACTAATCAGGTTACGGGTCTTGGGGGCTAAGACGTCGTGCCGTAAACAACCCTAAACCGACTAAATCCTCAACCCGAGACCCACCCTAAACCCTAAACCCTAAACCCCTAACCCTAAACCCTAAACCCCCAAAACCCTAAAACCTAAACCCCTAACTCTAAACCCTAAACCCTTAACCCTGAAATTCCTAAGCCCGACCCCAGACTCAAGAGCCCCTGAACACCAAACCCTAAACGCCCCAGAAGGAGCTTACAGGAGAAGCCAGAAAGTTGGAACATGGCTTTAGGAGGATTAGTGCTAGGATTCCTTGTGCTTTACCTTAAGGGCATGAGGACAATGATGTTCCAACTTTCTGGCTTCTACTTTAAGGGCTTAGGGTTTAGGGCTTATAAAGGAACATGTAGGGTTTAGGGCTTGTTCTTGGAGTGGGGATAGCCAGCCAGCGACAAGACAGAACGAAAACCTCACAAAGAAATGGAACCTTAACGGTTTGAGGTTCCTGGGTTAGTATGAAAGTTGCTTGAAGATTTAGAGTTAGGCGGAAGGGAGGGATTGACCGTCCAAGGGTTTAAGGTTTAGGCGGTCTCAGGTTTCGGCAAACCTCTACGGGGTCCAGGTACCTAAATAGTATATACTTTGCCCTTAAACTAGTCCCTAGATAGGTACTTTGGGGCCAAAGTATATATGATCTGGGTACATGGACCCTTAGGGAACTCGAACAACGAAAAACCCAACACCAAGCTTGAAAGTCGAGCGAAATCCCGCGCCTCTCGCTGCCGTGCATCGCACAAGGCTCGCTTCCTCAGACACTCTGATTCCGAGCGCACTTTGAGAGCGTACCTTGCTACTATGTAGCATATTATAGAAAACTATATATATCACTGTACCAAAGAAATATGATAGCCACGGTATAGTATGGTGTATATATATATATACATGTATACATGGCATTTCCTAGTAGGTGGAACCTGTTGCCGCTCCCATTAACAAGCAGGTCGAACATTGCCTTCTGACGCTTTGCATGTGCTTCAAGGTATGGAAAATCCTTGTACAACCAACACAGGACAAGTTAAAGTCATCTAGTGGCTAATCCCCTGAATCCCAGAAACTAATTACTCAACCCTATAGACCCAAAGTGTACATCCTAAGCGCTAAACTGGTATGTACGTATATACACACATGCATACATACATACATACATACATGTGTGTAAATATATACACATGTAGATTATAAGAATATGTGTGTATATATATATATACATACACGTATATCATTCATATGCATACCTATATATATGTATATATATATATTATTATTATTATTATTATGATTATGATGATTATTATTATATATACATAGTGTAGATAGATAGGTAGATAGACAGATAGACATGCAACAGCCCTATTGAGAGAAGTTCGCCTCAGCCCCCGGCTCAGCACGGAATTCAGCCTTCCGGCGCCAGGCTCGAGGCTTAAATCTAATTCGCGGTCTGGGATAAATGTAGGAGATCGGGTAACTTGCCCTTTTGGGGTATCTTCTGCTAGAATTATGATAAGGAGCCCGTGTAACTTGTAGGATATTCCCGTTTCGGTGTGTAAAAACAAGCAAAAAAAATATATATATATATACATACACGTCTACGAAGATGGAATTATGATAAGGAGCCCCTCGCAATGGCACGGCCAGTCACGCAGGCTCAAATCTTATGTTGAGGGATATGGCTGAGGATTTCGCTGCAAACGTTAAGAGTGGTGGGTGGGTGGGTGGGTGGGTGGATGGGTGGGTGGGTGGTTTCCAAAGCTTGGGTTTGTTTGTGCCAAGGCTCTCTTCAGCCGGTATCTCGTGAATGATGGCTATGTTCTCGAAAAAGCCCGCGGTTTAGGGTTTCGGCGTTTAGGGTTTAGGATAGACCTGCTTCACTGAATACCTAAGCCCAAAACCCCATGCATGACACAGCCTTGAACAGCTCTCCGCGGACAAAAATGAACAAGTTCGGAGTCTCGGGGCTTCGTTCACGGTTTAGGGCCTAGAAACTCCGCGACGAGCTCTATGAGCAAGGCGTCTGATGGAACCCTGTAGGGGAACAGCAAAGGTGACCTTGCAGTGGGAGGTATTGTCCGTAGCAGCTGCCGAAGTTGATTTCAGGGTTTAGGGTTAGGGACCCTAAACCCTAAGCATTAAAGTACATAGCGACTGTGTTGCAAGGGCACAAGCCCAAAACGTGCAGAAGATTGGCAGAACGCCTTGATGGAAGCACCTCCCATCAAGGATGTCCCAGCTGCTTACGATGCCTTGTCAAGATGTGACCGGACTGTCATGCTTGGATCCTTGCAGGGCTTGGGCTGGAGCTACATCTCTGAAGACCGAAAGTCAGCCCAGCAGCAACCAGCGTGATTTTGTGTACTGATTTCTGCTGGCTGGCTGCCACCTGCAGTTCTTTGTTTTGCCGCTGTAGCTGCTGGCTTTACAGCTGGAGGGGGACGGG
>BGNK01000232.1:145391-190197 GCA_003297005.1 Symbiodinium sp. clade A Y106 | reverse complement strand
TCTGGCTCCTAGGTTAAGAAAGGTTCATCCATGAGGGTTCACGGGTTTGTAGGATTGGGTGTGTTCTTGCTGGAGGCGGTTGTGGTCTGCTCAAATTAAGCTCAGGTATGGTACCACAGGTACTGCGTCACTTGAAAAGGCCCGCACTGGCTCGAGCATGCATCCAAGCATAACTGCAAGGGCCGGCAGTGGAGTCCGCAGCCTCATTCTGATCAACGTGCTGCATGCGATCTAGCCGATCCCTGTATCCTGTGAACTTTCCAAGCTGCTATCTCAAAACCTGAAAAAATCATAACCCTAAAACCCCGCCCCCCCTCCAAAAAAAAATAACAACAGCATACCTAAATCCAAATTTGACTAACAACCGGCAACCTCAAAAAGCAAACAGAAGACTACATTGACTACATACCTAAGACCTCAAAAACCTAAACACCCAAAAACAAAACAACACTTAAAACACACAAGAAACAGGAAACAACAAAACACATGCAAAACATACACAAAAGCACAGAAAAACAAACACCCAACACCAAACCAAAAAGATTCACGTGGTCTGCTCAGGCCTTCTCGGCATCGAACCTTTTGATGTCCTGAGCATCGAAGCGGAGTGTGAGTGAGTGAGTGAGTGAGTGAGACAGTCAGAGAGTGAGGCCGTGAGTGAGAGTGTCTCGACGTGTGTGTGGGTGTGTGTGTGTGTGTGTCTGTGGGCGCATGGGCTTCGCGTATTTTGGCTGCCTAAGGATACTTGCAAGTATATGGAGTGTGAGGTTCATGAGGTAGAATTTACAAAAGAACTCCCTTAAAACAATGCTTAAAGGAATCCTACAACCCAAGGTCCTGGACAAGCAGATCGCGCTCGGCGTGGAGCTCGCTGATCTGCCTGGCGAGCCTTGCATTGGATCACTTCCGGCTTCCTTCAAGGGCAGGGTTGAGGGCCTGGGCCCTTAAAAAAGTAGCTTCCTAAGGACTACTCCTAATAGAAGGACCCCTCTCAACAATACATAACACCGTCCCTAAACCCTAAACCGTCTTGACGCCACTGAAACCCTCAACGCGTGCAACCGAAGAAACTGCAGGGGCTTTGGCCTTGCGGAGACTGAAGGGTTAAGGCATTTCGGACTTGAAGGTTTAGGGTTTAGGGGCTTTCCGGACTTGAAAAAATAGCCTTGGGGAGGGCTATGGCGTAAGAATTTAGGGCTCAGGGTTCATAGGGTTAAGAAGTTAGAATTGCGGGTTTCGGGTTTACATGTGAGGGTCGACACTCTAGGTAGACACAGACATTGAGATTGAGACCAATCACTAGTGATAAGTAGTAATATCACAACCCTACTTTGTTTCATGTTTCCTACTTATGACCTCGCAAGCAAGTTGCCCATCAAGCTCATAAATAACTCCCTCGATCCTGTCTGACTTAGCAGCCCGAGCCACCCGATTGTTGTTCAAAGCTTAGCTTTCTCTTTGATTTGGACTCTGGGCTTTAGGGCTAGAGCCGGCAAGGTCTAATGCACCCTAAGCCCTAAACCCTAAACCGTTGGCGGTTAAGGTCTCTAGACTCCAGATCTTATACTACAGCCCCAGCCGAAACACAACGGACGACCGACAATCAAAAGCACACCCCAGCACACCGCGTACTGCTTTAGGCTGTAGGGCATAGGGTATAGAGTATCTTCGATTGGTGTTGAAAGTGTCTCCATCCTGGCCCCTTTATAAACACTGCATGAGACCTGCCCCAACCATTGCAGCATCTGATTCTTTATTTCCGGCTCCTACACTGGACCCTACACCGAGTGTCACCGTAAACCTCAAAGCCTTAAGCCAAAACAAATCACTGGCAATCTAAACCCTACAACCTTGCCAGCCCAAAACCAACAGGTCTGAAGCCTTCTAGGAGCCTGTTTTAACGGAACCCGTTAGACACGATCCTGCTTTGTTTAGTATTTTGGTTATTACTTACTATTGTTATTACAATGTATGACTATGACTATGACTCCGACTATTGCTATTTGCTATTACTATTTGTTACTATGACGATAGGTATTACTATCAATATCCTTATGGATGTTACTACTATTGTTACTATTATTGTTATTATCATTATCATGAATTACCCTTATTGTGATTGTTATTATTGTTGCTGTTAATATTAGTACTACCATTACGACTACTGGTAAAAAAACACACATCCCCGAGCATCCCGGCTGGTCGCGCTTTTGCCGCCGGTCCAACGCCTCGGCCTCCAGGTCGGACCGAGCCTCTCACGGAACTTTCGGACGGGGGCGGGGGGGNGGGCTTTGAGGATTTGGAATCTCGGGGTTCGTCGTTGAAGGGCTTTTTGAGATGTTTAGGGTTTAGGGGTTTAGGGTATAGGGGTTTAGGGGTTAAGGTTTTTGTCTTATTTTTTTCCGCCTGCAGAGAGTTAAGGGTTTACAGCTTAGGGTTTAGGGTTTGTTGTTTAGGGTTTTTGGGGTTTCGGGTTTGGGGTTTAAGGCTTGCAAGTTTAGGGTTCAGGGTTTTCCAGGGGTCCTTTGCGCGGCGGTTCCTGCACTCGTGCTTCTGGGTGATGAACACAGAGCTCAAGGAATGCTGCAGACTCAAAACCTTGTAGGGTTTAGGTTCCATAACATCTGTAATTACCCTGACTATGTGGGTTCCCTAACATCAGGAGAAAGCCTAAACCCTGAACCGCAGCTCTACACCCCCACAACCTCAAACCAACAAACCCTCAACCTCGAAAGCTAAATGGGGACTGGCTTCTAGCCCAAAGCCTATTCCAATTATTAATGCCCCTATGCCAAAACCTAGAACAACCCTAATAGGGCCCAACCAAAAGAATCCCTACACAACCCTACTCTCCCAACCGCCTGCTTGAGGACGATCTCGTGCTGCCTCACGGCCTGAAGGCGCACCAGGGGCTTCTTGCAACCCCAGGGTTGGCGAAAGCTATGTGTGCCTTTTGAAGGGCAAAATTCCCATTTGGGCTCTGTAAAGTTTTCTCAGTTTATAAGGCCGCGATATCTGTTTGGACTACGGCATCTTCTTCAGACGACTTTAGGAAAGAGCATCCTATTTGGGGGCTGCGCCGAAATCAGTAAAGTCAGCTCTCACGGCGCTCAGCCCACACCTTGACCTTCAAAGGGATGTAGGGGTTGGGGTTTAGGATCAGGATGGGATGGGCCCTAAAGCCTCAAAGCTGACTCTTCGGTAGGTTCGAGATTTGTGGTTTTTGAGAACATTGGTAGCTTAAGGTGCAGCCTTACGGTTTAGCGATTAGGGATTAGGGCTTAAGGAACTTGATACTTATAGCCGACATGAAGCAGGCTTAACGTTTCGGGATGAGTGCTGCCACGCGACCCACGAGGCAAGTTTATCCTGGAAACCCTGAACCTAAATCCTAAACCTCAATAAATAATTGTAATGCTAAACCGAAACCTCTAGTAAACTATACACCGCAAGCCCCAAGTCCGAAAAACGTTGAAGTCCGAAGTCCAAAACCCTAAACCCGAAATCCTCAACCTTCAAACCTCAACCGCCCCCCCCCCACCCCCACATCCCAGAAACTAAGACATGCAAATCCTAGAAGCTAGAACTCCAAAGCCGCCAGGCCGCCCACGAAACAAGAACAGTGTTGAGTTAGATACGATCTATCGGTTTAGGGTTTAGGGTTTAGGGTTTCATGTTTTCGGTTTTACAGAGTCCAGGGTGTTGCAAGGTTCAGGGCAGGGGGTTGTCATATTGCTCAGTGCTTGAGATTTTGTTTGTGGGGTTAGCTTAGGGTTGATGCCGGATTCAATTTGAGGGCGATATTCGAAGCAGCGCTACAAGCCTCAGAACAAAACCACTGAAATGCAATCACCTTGAACCCTCAAACCCGAAACCTTGAGCCCTCCCAATTCTGCAGCCGGCAAACCGCAAAGCCCAAAAAGTCTAAACTACACAGCGAAACCCAGAACATCCAACTTGTACGCTCTCATCCCCTGCATGGCAGACGGACATGTGAGCTTCAGAAAACAAGGAACTCAAACATCAGGTGTATCTCCTGAACCCAAACCTGTAGGACCTGTCAGAAACAGGGTTCACTAAATATTTTTCTAAGTTTGATGCAGAGCTTAGAGCTCGGCAGCCATGGCGCGTTGGTTATGCCTAGTCGCTGTCAACATGAAAGGATATGCTGGAGGCACCCCAACCCTCTAAACTCCATACACGGAAGAAGCAAATCCAGTAATATCCCAAAGCCCTGAGCCCGATACCTCCAAACATCTTCGAACAGCCCAGATAAAGCAGTCTTCCCTCCCGGACGAAAACGGACAGCAGGTTTCTGCATGTGCAACATGACAAAACTGGGAGACCTCGGAGATATATGATTACAGCGTAAACGAATACGAACACATGCGCATGCACAGTTGCATTTACATCACCACATACATAGATATCCGGACCCCACATCCCTAGGCCTCTTCGCGCTTGTCGATGAGGCGGAGCTGAGCAAGGTTCTCCTCGCGCTTCGGACATGGAGGAGGCGGCTTTCTTCAAACAGCAGCAGATTCACGATTATGGGGTCTAGTATTGCTGCTTTAGTTTGTTATGTTCTGCAATCTAGGATGCTACATGCTACCTGTCTACGCATTTCGAGACCTCCAGAACAGTTGATACATAGGTTTAGGATACTCGTGCAGGCATTTCTTACGATTGATCTCAAGGGCATCTGGATACTGAGCTTTATACCTACCTACCTCTCTCCCCCTCCACCTCTCCCTTTCTCTCTGTCTCGCTCTGTCTCTGCCACGAGGCATGAAGACAGCTGCAAACCGACACTCTCCAAACATTCTTCTTTTTGCCTGTGCATCCATCTCCCTGCGTGTCTGCTTAGCGCCTGTAGGTTTAGGGGTTTAGGGTTTAGGGTGAAAGACTAGACCAAAAACAAAATTGGCAAGTGGTTGAACATGGCATGAAGAGGGCTCAGCTCTCTGCAGCCATCTCTCGACATCTCTACCTACCTGCATGCAGGTTGAAAGGTCGAAACACAACTGAACTGAGAAAATGTAGAGCAATGCTTTCAGAAGTTACAACTAACATACATGTGAGTGTATGTGTACACGTACATGTATGCACTGGAGGCGGTTATACTGGGCATGGTGCCAAGGTCTCATGCATCTCTCAAGCAAGAAGCACAAGCCCTTCACTCCCGATTCGACGATTTGCTGAAGTTCCAGTCCTTGTTGCTAGCAGCATGAATACAAATTTATTGTGTATATATATATATATATTATGCATATACAAGCACAGACAAAAACATCTATACATAGATACATACATACGTACATACATACATGCACACAGACATACATACATTACATACATTACATAAATTATATACATTACATAATTACGCTACATGCATTACACACAATACTATACATACATGCATGCATGCATGCATGCATGCATGCATGCATTCATGCTCACATACATACATGCATACATCCATGCATAATCATGCATACATACATGCATGCATAAACTTTTTTGGCATCTGTTGCTGTTGAGAAGGTTTTTGCCTACGAGAAGCATATACAAAACACACGGTGCCGCGGATAAAGCGCAAGTGCTTGCTTGGAGGTACATGGGGTATGAAGCTGGCAGGTATCTTGAAGCTGGCCTGCTACGGACCATGATGCCAATATCTTATCTGTTCTTGCTTCGTGGCGGACTTGGGAGCATAAGCAGCATATGGGATACCAGACCAAAATTCAATTATTCTTGCACTGTTGGCATGGCGACCCGGAAGGTAGTGCAGAGTGTGGAGCTAGAAACGCGACTGGGATCTGACAAATATTGAGAGTTCAAGAAACAACTCACGGAATAACGCAGTTGGGAAGCCCACTTGCGGTCTCTAGGCACGAGGTTTTCGAGACTGAAACCACGCGCCCATTGTGGCCTTTTTGTCCGCAGCATCGTCACGCTCTGTCATTATCATTGGGATGCGCACTCCATACAACGTCATACACAGAAAATATGGGTATCCCTCTGCCGTCGAACGGGCGAACTTTTGGGGCTGAACTCTTGAAACGCTACAAGGGCTTGCTTTTTGCAAGCGCACATGTCGCAGACTCGAAACCTCGCAGCATGCCGCGAAGAGAGGCCATCGCATGCAGCCTGGCAGGTCATGCATGCATGCATGCATGCATGTGGTCTACTCAGGGTTTACAGCCTCAGCAGACAAAGTTTCACAACAGAAGCTGTCAAACCATCGTTCTCATTGTAGAAAAACCGCAGTACCAGAGAGGCCTAAGAACTGATGACCACTTCCAGCATCTCAGAAGGTTCCGGTCTTCACAGAGTCCTTATACTCTAAACTCTCAACCAAACCCTCAGCTACCACCTGGTTCTCGTAAAGCACAGGTAAGGGACCAAGGTCAATCCGAAACGCAAAGCCCTTAAATCCCTGAGAAGAATAAGACCTAACAAAACGCTAAACCCTAAACTTAACCCTAGCCTAACATCTTAAAACGCCGCGCCCACTGTTTTTTTGCAACCGCTGCTCCTCCGATGAAGATGCCTCTGGTCTTCTGTGTGCATTACAGCCGAGCCCAGCCCTTCGTAGCTTCGCTAGATCATCTTGGCCGTTCAGGATGTCAAGGGTTGTTAACGAGCTTCTCTACTACCACCACCACCACCACCACTACGACGACTACTACTACTACTACTGCTTGCAAAACATGACTTTTACCGGGTTGTTGCATTGTTAGGACCGGGCCATTTTATGGCGAAAGACTTAGCATGAACCTGCAAGCCGCTGGCCCGTTTCGGAGATTCTTTCGGATTCGGCTTCAATCTAAACCACCCCAAACCCCAAGACTGAACCCAAAGTCTTCAACTCAGAACGCTGCAGATCACAGCTCAAAACCTTAGCCGTAAAGGTACAGAGATTTAAGTACGCCGTTCCAGCATTATGCTTGTTTCAGCACATGGTCACATACCATACTTACATGTATACGCACATACATACCTGCATGCATGCTTCCATGCATAGGCTGGACACATATACACACACGCACACACACCCACTTACATACATGCACACCCACCCACCTATAGACGTACATACAGAGATACACACACACACACCCCTGCATTCGTTCATTGGTGCATTCAGTCATTCACTCACCCATTCGTCATTTCCTTCATTTCAAAATTTCATTCATTTCATTTACTCATTACTTCGTTCAATCGTTCAGTCGTTCATTCGTCCATTCATTCATTCATTCATTCGAGCATTCATTCGTTCGCTCATGCATGCAGACTGCAGACACACATGCAAACATTCATACAACAAATATGTGTGTGTAAGATTAGACATACGGTGCAGTTGCTCTCGCGGGCGGGCTTATCTCCAGAAGCTTTCCCCCAGGACGGGGGGGAGTCCGATGCTGAGCTCCAAAGAAGCAGTTGGCCTCTGCCAAGATAAAAATGATCACCGCTGGTGGGCGGTTGCGCACTGGATCTGACTGCAGTTTGCCGGGGTAGCTTGTGTGTTTCGTCTCAGAAAACCCAAAGCCAGTATAACAATCCAAAATTGGCATTGGAGGCTCGTGCAAAAGTCACTGGCCATACTTGGGAAGGAAAAAAACATCCCTCGTTACCAAAGAGACCCGCAATCCTTGAAGACCCTCAAAACCCAGCTACAGCATAGACCAATCAGCACCATGTATACCCTAAAGCCATGAAAGACTCTAAACCCCAAATCCAAATACAGCTTTTTTGAGCGCAGCAGGTCAATGGGAATTTCAGAAAACACATTATGGGCTAATTACGGTTGGGGAAGAGGGGGGGGAGTGTCCGAATCCGAACATAGACGTCAAATAATTATGATAACTCCTTGAAAACTGCACCCAAAATAGATAAGGGGACAGCCACAGGCTCCCACGTGGTTTGGATACGGGGTAGTCGGTTTCGTCCAATATAACCTACATCTACATACAAATGTACAAGTATGTGTATACATATATACATATCTATATATATGTATACATCTGAAGATATACATATTATACATATGTATCTAATTCTATTATATATATATATAGTAGAGGAGTCTAGCTTCGAGAGCGGCTACCGTGAGTGATGCTACAGCCAGGCGATCAGAGCACAACGAGACTAACAAATGTACATGGCTCAGACTCGCCGTGACGGAAGATCACTTGAAGTAAGTCTCCTGCAGAGCGGCACCAGGGACATTGTCAAACCTAAAGACTGACCGGGCTGTTTTTGATTTCCTCTGTCTCTTTTTCCGGTTGTCTGACATGTCGACACAGACAGCCTACGTGTACATAAAGATACATAAGCATGCGCCAAGAAATGACCATACATGCTATGCCCAGGGGCACGCATGTGCCAAGAAGACAGACATGCAGCCACCCATGCATGCATTCATGCAAGCTTACGAAGCTTGGTCACTGACTACGCAATAAATACGAAAAAATGCTGCAGACTGCGCTACGCAACATGCGCTCTTCCGCATCCTTGCAGATTTGAAGTCTTGCCAACTGAAGAGCATGGACAAGCCTAGCTTTCTCTCTGCATTAGCCGCCATTAGCCTCCCTTCTTGCAGACTGGGCCCTAATTTCCGTCTTCGACTTGATTCTTGGTTTCCGGCGGTGTCAGGTCCTTGTATGTTAAGTTGTATACGAGTTTCGTACCGTGTTATAGAGCTAAAAGAACCTGTATTCCCTTGGTACGTTTGGTATAGAAACGAAGCTTCCAGCGAACGTTGAAACTGCATGAATTTGCACGACAGCAAAAGTCCTCCTCGTCCTCTGAGAGGATGGCTACACATCCAAGGTCGTCCTTTCGGATCGCAAACTTGAAAGTGCAGGGCCGTTTGGTTGGAGGCTTCCGACAGCATCGAAAGCCAAAACTCGTCCAAAGATTGAACAAAACAGGGCAAGAACAACACAACAAAGCAACCATGCATGGCATTATCTTCGTGTCTCAAAGGTCTACATTGCATCCCTACTCGTTTGCACATGGTTGTATTTGTATTCTCTCCGTGTGAAGCTGCTGCAGGGCTATAGGGTTGTCGGCTTGAGCGCTTTAGAGTTCAGTGCTTCAGTCCTAACTAAGGCTGCATGCCTGTGGATCCCAGCTCGGTTCCTCAAGTTCAAGTATTGTGGCCAAGAGTTCGGGGTGACCCCAAGATGGACCCTAAAATGGAAGCCATAAGAATTAGAAAAGGGTTCCACTAAGGTTCCTTCATGTCGTCATGGTTAGCATAATATGGCCCCTATACAACCACCATAGTACCCCTTACAGAAAACTTTGCCAGAACGCTACTTGCTGAAAGGAACCCTATAGATCCCTCAAAGGAACCCTATAGATCCCTTAAAGGAACCCTCTAGATCCCTCGAAGGAACCCCATAGATCCCCGAAAGGAACCGGTGAGGATCCCAGAAGGGACCCTTTGTGACCGTGCCAGGTCCGGCCTTTTTCTCGGTGCATGTCCTGGGATCGGCCGGGTTGATCATGCATCGCTTGCCTGGCAGGGTTTAGGGTTTACTTGGAGGCTCATGAGTAGTTATAAGTAGGGTTATAAGTAGGGTAACTATGGTTATAACCCATATTATAGGGGACTTATAACCCTGCTCATAACTACCCATTACCCTCCAAGTAGGGTTTGGGGAGTTTTAGGGTTTAGGGTTTAGGGGTTTGGGGCTTAGGGTTTATTTAGGGGATCAGGGTTCAGGGATTTTTTGGGGTTCAGGGTTTAGGGTGTCTTTTAGGGTTTAGGGTTTTGTAGGGTTTAGGGTGTTTTAGGGTGCAGGGTTGAGGGTTTAGGGTTTTTTAGGGTTTAAAGTTTTTAGGTTTTAGGTCGTTTTAGGGTTCAGGGTTTAGGGGCTGCGACCCGGATCTCGCTCAACGAGCCGACCCACAGAATCATGTATCCGATTATCCTACCCCTGCCTGTCCACAGGAACCGAACCCGAAACTAGGTACTTGGGTTTTGGATAGAAACATTGTAGGTTAGTATGTTGGGAAATGTATGACGATCATGCGATACAAAGGTGCGAGTGTATCCTACTCTTTGCAGCAATCCCAAACACAGAAACAGCCCAAACAAGTTCTAAAGGTGTTCCAGACGGATCATGGCAGCATTCTATAGGCAAAAAACGAGTCCAGGGTCGATCCTTCAGAGGGGCCTTCAGCGGGCTTGGGGGTCATAAACCTCAACTAGGTGTGGAGCCTTTAAAGCTTTCGAAATTCAAGATATTAGTAAACAAGATCCTCTTAAGCCCAATTCCTAAACCCTAAACCCTAAACCCTAAGCCCTACCTAGTCAAGGTAAAATTCCTGTTGAGACATAGGCCCCCCCATATACTGTGAGCCTGAGGATGCTAAGCTAAACCCCCGACGGTACCTTAACCCTGAAGAACCTACCTTTTTAAGGACTCATATAAGGAAATCATAATAAGGAACCTTAAAAAGGTAGGTTATTCAGAGTTAACGTAGATCTTAAGGTCTTAAGGCTTTGGGACGGTTTATGGGTTTAAGGCTTAGGGCGACGACCATTCCTTGACATTGCAGCAGGGACCCTGAAGAGTGGTGCGTGAAGATAGCTTTAAGTCTACAACCACCCCAGCAAAACCCTCCCAATCCCTTCTGCCACCTCAAGCAGCACCTAGGGACCCTTCCAAGCCTCTCTAACAGTAACATGAGAGACCCTAGATGAGAAACCCTAGAATTAGGAGTATTCCGAAGGTCACGGCTTGACCCTGGCGCACCTATCGCTTGCCCTGGCTTCTCCTTCGTTCGCCCAGTCCACTGAATCACGTAGCCGCCTTTTCACAGAGCGGGTCAGGGATTAGGGTTTGGATGTTGGTTTTGCAGGATGAAGTGTGAATATAAGGCTTAGAGGTTTAGGTTAGGATCTAGGGCCGATGGAGATTAAAGAGTATGATTCGGGCAGTGTGACCCAGAGAAGTGCGCAAATTGTACCGGTAAGGGGGCAAGCCCGGAACCGTAAACCCAAAACCCTGAACTCAAAAACCCTAAACCCTAAAACTCCAAACCCACACCCTAGCCCCGAACCCTATACCCTCAACTCCTAAAACCCCAAAACCAAAAACTACTGGAGCCCCTGCGGGCTCCTTCCCCGGGGGTTGGATCCTACTTTTTTGGGGTCGATGCACGGGATCCGACCAACTTTCTGAAACTCCCCGAGAACACTTGATCCTAAAGCTTAGCTGACTGGATGGTGTAGGGGTGAGGGTCGTTGAGCTTCGGGTTGGGGGGGGNGGGGGGGGGGGTAGAACTGATGTTTTACCTGGTCTGTCGTTTGTGCGTGGGCTTTGGTCTGGTCTGGCAGGTTGTGGGCTGCAGGTCGGCTATGGTGTTTTAATTCGCATTTAGGGGATTTGGGGTTTAAGGCTGGCAGCCTACTTAGAGAATGCCCCCAGCTTTGGCAAGTGCAACCCCTAAAAGTTGAGCTGTGGAACTGATGTGTAAGGTATCAGATTTAGACCCGGCAAAGAACCACTACCCAGTCCATAGTCTCTAACCTCCTAAAGCCCGAAAACCCTGAACCCTGAACCCATAAACCCTGAACCCTGGATCCTAAACCCTATAACCCTAAGGGTCCATGTACCCAAATAGTATATACTTTGGGGCCCAATGTACCTTTTGTAGGGAATAGTATAAGGCCAAAGTATATACCATTTGGGTACATGGACCCATGAAACCCTAAACCCTAAACTCTATGGCACCCTTATAGGAACCCTTCTGGGAACCCGTAAAGGAACCCTGTTTGGGTACATGGACCCATGGACCCTAAAACCCTAAGCCCTATACACCCCTGAAGCTTCAACGCCCAACGCGCGATGCTATAGACTGTGCCTTGACAGTCTAGAGGCGCGTGGTCCTCACACCTGCTAAGTTGAGATTTTGGTCTTGGGGTTTAGGGCTTGCGGGTTTAGGGTTTCGGAGCTAGGGTTAAAAGGTCTTGAGGTTTTGGTCTTTAGGGTTTAGGGGTTTAGTGGTTTAGGGTTTCGGATTCGGGGGTTCAAAGGTTTGGGCATTTGGCTACAAGTGACTTTTTAATGAGGGTTTAGGGGTCCTGGAGGGGTGAGACTTGTTGGTTGGTTGTCTGAGGACCGGACCTGTAACCTTGAGTCTCCTTGAGTGTTAAGAAAGTCTTGAGGTTAGACCTGCGGAGCCGAAACCAGTGTTCCGTTGATATAAGAGGGGTGATGGCGGTGGCGGTTGTGGCGGTGGTGGCGGTGCTGGCGTTGGTAACTAGTGACGCCTTTGTCCTTGCTACTGCAACTGCCACAGCCCGGAATCAGCATCAGATCTGGCAACAGTTCCTAAACCCTAAACTTAATTCCAGATCTGATGAACTTAAGACTCCCTAGGCCCTAGACCGACCACTCCGAACCCAGAAACCCTCAACTCAACCCACAAAAAACCGTGAACACAGGTCTTAGTGATGACTTCATATTATGCAGTATTGGTTTAGGGTTTAGGGTTTGGGTTTAGGGTTAGTGTTAGTACTAGCATCATATGCGGACCACGAGGGCGAAATACTGCCACATATCCAGAGCTGTATAGTAGAGTGGGAACTGCATGCAATCAACTTTGATAGATGCAGAGCTTGGGGTTTGCCTGAGGGCTCAATATCGGCGTCGACATAAGTCATGACACTGTCCCTGCCGATAGGCCCGCTACAACTACATTTACATATTCCGTCGAATACTGAAGGACGGTATATTAGCAACGCTCAGCAGCAATCACCGAGCCCTCAATGAACAGCCCTCGCACGGAGCTGTTGCAAGCCCAAATCCCTGAAAGAACCTCGCCTGTCTCCATCCAGGAGGCGGCCCACGCATGCTGCATAGCACGGGTTGCCTTCCTTCGTGTTGCGGGTTTAGTTAGGATTTCTAGAGTTTAGGTAATTTTGGTTCAGGGGGTTTGGGGCTGAACCAAAAGACCGTTGCTTTGAGGGCTGCAGGGTTTTTTAACTTCACCATTAGGCTTGTTTTGGAGCTTAGCAGTGTCGGATGACGAAGCCGGGACACACCCCGCCTGTAATTAGCCCTGGATGCCTGCTGTGTTCGAGACATACTGAATACTGGAGTAGTACACTTGCCATCGGCGAAAGACACGTCCCTGGCTTTTCCTTAGGTGCTTCCGAGCCCAGGAAAACGCCATCAAACGATGCAGTTTTGATTTGGGACCCTTATCCCCTAAATCCCCAGCCTGACCATATCAACCACGAAAACCCCAAACCTGAACTGCACAGATCACTCTTAATATTGAAGTAAATAGTGGTAGCCGTTAACATCCTTTCTGTTCCTTAATAGAACTACACTCTAAGCTTGCAACAAAACCCTATTCGAAGAACCCCCTTACAGCGCCCGCATAGAAGCCCTTCAGGAGCATTGTTCCAGCTGTGGAGGCCGCCCTTATAGGCGCTGAGTATCCCCTCAATGATATGGGTACCCTTTTTCTGTACTATTCTGGATTAAGAAGGGAACCCAAAAAGAAAAAAGTGCAGAAGGGTACTGCCGAGGAACTTAACCGCTATATTGGATTTTACCGCCCCAGAAACCGTAACCGTAAGCCCGTCCGCTCCTTGCAGGTGGACACGCGCTTGTTCACCTCAACGACCTCCAACAGGCTAGAGATTTAGGGTTTATCATGTAGGACTTAGGGTTCAGGAAGGTTCAGGGTTTAGGGTTGTAAGGTTGACGGATTTAGATTTGGGGTTCAGGTTTGGGGTTTTAGGGTTGCGGGGTCAAGGGTTTCAGTAAACAGGACTAAACTGGGGTTCTGGGGATGCTAGTTGGAGTTGACTCCAACCAAAAACATGCATGCTGAGTCGCTGAACCTTGAACACATATCCAAATTCCAACTGGGACTGCCCGACCCTAAACCCTATAACCCTAACCCCTACCTGGACCCCAAATAACCGACCTTTTTTGGGTTCCCTAATATCATTTCTTTATATAAGTCCTTAAAAAGGTAGGTTATTTGGGGTTTAGGTATACCCTGAACCCTCAGTCTTGCGTTTAGGCTGGCACCGAGGGTTTCTACGAATTCTTCATCTTTGGATTGTGGCTCTCGGAATTTCGGAGCTCATTCCGGCCGGGATGCTCTCGAGCTCAGGATGGTCGAAGTGGGAGTTTAGGGAGTGTGCCTAGACCTGCAAGGTATGCAAAGAAACAGCCACGTCGGCTTATAAATAGCATAGGGTGTTGGGGATATGCTAGAATACAACAATATAGGCACCATAAGGGGGGTACTCTTACTATTTATTCCGTCCCAAGTATCTCAAATTATCAACTGATGGCTTAGGAACTACGGTAGATGGACAAAATCCTGCATGACCCATAATAAGGAATATACCATAATTCCCATAGTTTAGGGTACTTAAAGTAATGCAGGATTTTGTCCATCAACCGTAGTAACTAGAGCTTCCGCAAGCCCTGCTGGGGCTTTTGACCCAGGACCTCTGGCGCAGCCTGCTAAGGGCTTACTTAAAGGATCATGGGACTTAGTAAGTAGGGTTATAATTAGGGCAACTATACTTATAACTACTTATAACCCTAATTAAGGTACTTATAACCTTACTTACTAAGTCCCATGATCCTCCAAGTATGAGTACGGCCGTGAACATGTGCCTGTTGTGCGCCGCCTCCGCCTACCCCTAAGCTGTAAGGCTCAGGGCAACTTACGCTGTTTGCCCAGAAAGGCTGACAATCTCGAAACCTCCTATGTGCATGTCACGCACTATGGGACTCCCGGAAGACACTGATGGTAAGGTATCCTCACAACCAGCTCCCATGCTCTGTAAAGCCTCCATAACAGCCCTGTCGAACCTTGGAACCCCCTGAACCAAGCGGCCTTGCACTGCTTGAAGCTTCCATCGCAACCGTGGAAGACATTGACACAGTCACCGCCCGCCTCGATCGGTGAACATTCATAGAGTTAGGGGGGCTCCCAATTCAACTCACATGAACATACCCGCCACTTGTTCATGCTGGGTTGGTGCTTGCATACAGTCCTACAGAGCAGAGTGTAGAGAGAGAGAAAGAGAGAGACCGAGAGATGTACAAAAGAGGGAGGCAAACCGAAAAACACTACAAAGGAGACCCGCATGCTGAGGGCGCCGCAAGCTCACAAGGCTTATCGCCTTCTCCACGGCAAGGAAGACGAGTGCCGTTGCATTGCTGGGCCTCAACTTAACGCAATCGCTCCTAGAGGAACCTTAAAGGGCTGCTGGGGGCCTGCATGTCTTTCAGGTTTAGGCTTTACCTGGACCCCCAAAGTATGTAGAATAATGGCCTTTTGTAGGTGTTGGGCCATTATTTTATGTAGGTAGAAAGTATAAACTTTCAGCTTACAAGCAGAGCTAGAAAAAAACACAAAGGCCCAGCGGCGATCATCAGGCTTCTCAGAAGATCCGCGTCCTGAAGGTTGGAGGGCATAGGGGCTTCGGGTGTGGGGGAATCCGATGTAATCTATAGACCCTTGATTACTAATCCCCCTCTCTGAATAGGAAAATCCTAAACCCTAAACGGTGTGGAGCCCACGATTAAGCGCCCTTGAAGAACAGGGACTTCTTCATCAAAGGTCTACATAACCTCGAGTGGAGTCACAGGCCCAGAGGCCGTAGGTTTCGGGTTTACACTTTTAGGGGATTAGGGTTTGGGGTTTAGGGGTTTAGGGTCAGCGTTTAGACGGTTAAGAGTTTACTAAACAGAAGGCTTTCGTAGCCCGCCTTGGACATATATGGGGCTCCTGGCCACCAAGTATCAAATGCTTACAGTACATTTTAAAAAGTTGCAGCATGGATTGAGGATGATGAGCGGGAATCTCAAAACTTTAGCCCAGGGGAGTGAGCATAGTGATGTTCCAACATTCTATCTTCTACTTTGTGTTTATGCCGGCTGGTCAGCTGAAAGTTCTAAGACTCTAAACCCCCAAACCCTGAGCTTCAGCCCTTGGTTCTAAGACCCTATACCCCTAAATCCTAAGCTAAACTTAAGCCCTCAGAGCTAAGACCCTAAACCCCTAAATCCCGCACTTCAACCTAACCCCAAGTCTAAGACCCTAAACCCCTAAACCCAGCCCTTCCTCCCTCTGCGTCCTTCCGAGCTTTCCCTCGGCTCTTCCAGTAGTCGGCATACTTCTCATACCAGACCTCACAGTTGGCGCACACGGGTTTAGACTTCTTGGGGCTTCGGGTTTAGGGGTTTAGGGGTTTAGGGGTTTGGGGGTTTTGGGTGTAGGGCTTAGGGTACACATTTGGGATTAAATGAGATATGCAGTTGAGGGTTTGTATGAGGGGTAAGGGGACACGGCAAAGCCGGGTCATAGGGGCCCAAAATTTACATGGTGTCCCCCGATTCTATAAGAAGGGGGTGGGGAAGGGCTGTTCTTTTTCGTGCCAATGATAGCTCTAGGGCTTGCATGCAGGATATCCCATCAACGACACGAGTAGTGCCAACTCTCCCTGTCAGAGAAGGCCCCGCAGTATTCTGTTACCCCAAACCCTAAAACCCTAAAACCCTACTATATACCCTAAACCATGAAGCATAAAGCCAGAGCTGAGGTCCGAATTTTTGAAAGCCTGAAATCTGAACTCATAGAACCTTAGGTGTATTGGCTTTACAGGAATCTGTCCGGTAACCACAGGCCTGTACACTTACTTCAAAACCCAAACCCTATATGGCCCTGCATGCTTGACTCCCAGGCTAAACCCGGCAACCCGAATACCGAAAGCCCATTGCGCCAAACCCCCTTTCGAGGATGCCAAGAATGGAACCGTTTATCAAGCCCTCTCCTTGCCCATATCGTGCCTAGGACACCTTTTCGGGGATTCTGTTGTTGGGATCCTTTACAGGGTCTGAGTTGGTCAGACATCCAGGCCTGAAGCCTCTCGAAGTTCGACGTTCCCCGGTTGAGGACGCAGGGTTTCAGGCTGCCCGGGTCTAGGGTTCAGGGCTTTAGGGTTTAAGGTCTAGGGTTTAGGGTCTAGGGTTCAGGGCTTTAGGGTTTAAGGTTTAGGGTTTAGGGTCTAGGGTTCAGGGCTTTAGGGTTTAAGGTATATGATGGCGAGTTCTTGATCGGTCGCCACTGACCAGTGTAGACTGTGGGGTTTTGAGCTTCAAGGCTATAGGGTGTTCTGTTTCAGGGGCATTCTATCTACGCTGAAAGCGCTTCCCAGTCTGCGATTTGCAGCCTGCAGCCTTCGAGTCATAGATCTACAGTCCTTGATCCTCTAGACCTCACGTTCTCACTGACTCATCCAGAAAGGGAGGACTTTGATGGGGCCCCTCTTCCATCCACTTTCAGAAAAGTACTGCAACCTGAAGTGGAGCACTAAGTCTTGGGACACTCAAGCATCCAAGCTGCGGAGAGCTTTGTCTCCATGGCAAATGGCATGCCCTCTGTGTGCCTGGGTTTCGGGTTTAAGGCCGTGCACTGGAGTTCTTCTGAAGGGGCCGATGTAACTACAAGCCTGCAGTGGAAGTTCAAGGTCCGTCAAAAGTACCTGAACCCAGAGCAACACGAAGAACCTAACTGCAAACCCTCAACCCTGTAAGTACTGGTTCAGAGAGAGCGAGAACCAGATCCTCGCAAGAATATTTAAAGCCGAACGAACTGCTCCACAGCATGCATGGAAGCTTTGCGGTTATTGTCTATGTGTCCAGGAGATGGCTTGAGAATCAGCTATTCGAGCAAATGCGGAACCCGCAACAGCTAGTAGGATTCCGATCGATTGATCTCGATGCTCGGACTCGAGCGATATTCTATGACCAAGGAAACGTGGGCTTAGAACTCGCGCAGCTTAAGGCTTACTGTAGGGTCGAGTCCAGGTGCCATCAAAATTACACTCTATGGTTTGGGGGCAAGCTTGGATCCACATCAGGGGTCTATAGGGGTCCGCATATTATCTTCGAACACGTGTTTCAAGAAGCAAGACAAGCATGTTGATCTAGACATCAAAGATCTCTATGGGTTTAGAGTAAGCGTGCCAAAACAGTCGTAAGTTCTAAATGTAGTTGATTTGGACATATCACCTGACAAGGCTGGATGTAGGGTGAGCGTTATGGTTTGCGCTTGGGGCTTAGGAATTTCGGGGATCTTCGGGTCTCTGACGTCAGAGGTAAGGCAAGCACATGCGCATGACGTCGCCGCCGGTGATGCCAACACCGTACCTCAAGGGAGCTACCATCGGTACATCTGCTCTCTCTCTCTCTCTCTCTAAGCTGGGCAGAGGGTTTTAGAGGGTCGACCCTCAACCCTAGATCCCAAACGGCGATGTGAAGTTTGCTGTTCAAGGTTCAGAGGGCAACGTAATCATCAGGATACCAAGCCTATAGACTCTAGGATCCAGCAATGCTCTGAGGATAATACCCGCAACCCTGAACCCGAAGCCTTTAACCCGAAACCCCAAACCCTTAACCCTCACCCCTAAAATCCTTAACCCGAACCCTTAACCCAAACCCTTAAGCCCTAAACACTTAACCCCAAACCCCGAAACTGCCTCTAAACCCTAAACCCAAACATGAAACCTTTCGATACCCCCGACGTTCGGACAAGGAGCTTCAGGTAGCTCGTGGGGCTATCGCTCTCCTTCTTCGAAGCCCCTCCACCTGATTGATGTGCGAAATAGAATATGTATATATATATACATACATACATATCATATTGTAGTATATTACACAGTAGTAATTATATATTATAGTATGTTATATTCGTATATCAGGGCATGTTGCAGCATTTTACGGCAGATTGAAGCGTGTTATAACTCTACACAGATCGCTAGAAGGCTAAACGCCGAACAGGCATTCATTGCATTGGTTTTGCGGAAAGACTCCTCCGGGGTCTGGGACTCTCTTGGGTGCTGATTTTCTGGGTTACGGAAGTGTAGCGTGATGAATATGAATAATAGTGGTGGTAGCATTACGTACAGACTACGAAGGGATATCCCTAGACCTCCAGTTACCTAAATAAATAGTAGGTTGCTAAGCATATCTGGGCTTTTAAGTAACCAGGGAGAAAAAAGTATAAACTTTTATTTCATAAGGGTTCCTGTAAGCCCAGATATAACATATACCCCAGTAACCTACTATTTAGGTAACTTGACCCCAAGGGTCCGATTATACGATGTTTAACTACTTATCCAGACCCTAATATAGATGCCTTATTATTTGGACAGGATTCCTTTTTGGGGCCGCATTTTTGGGCTACTATAAGGTATCTATAATAGGGTACTGTAATATAGAGGCCTTAATAATTAGAATAGGGTTTTGGGGCCCATCATACTATAGTCATAATAAGGAATTCCCACAACAGTATTGGTAATTATTCAGACCCCTGTATTGAACTCTGGCTCATGGTGAGGGACTCTTTGGGTCTCCAGACCTTGGCTGCTGCTCCCTAACCTCTTACTTGAAGATGGGTTTCAGGGTTTAGGGTTTAGTTTTTAGGGTGTAGGGGTTTAGGGGCCATAGATATAGAAACGAGGGTTATGTCATAGTCTCGTAAGAAAGGGACTTTCAGGGAACGTGTTATTTGTAACTGTTCAGAACAGAACCATATAATAGGGCTTAGGGTTTATAGGGGGTTGGGTTTTAAAGGCCCTTTCTGACCCGCTGAGCCTTCAACAGACTCACTAGACCCTAAAGCAACAGTAGATTTCAAACCCTACACACCACAAGCCTGCACCCTGAATCCTAAATCCTAAACCTCTAAAACGCTATAAGTTCTAAACCGCTTCAAGCTGATGTCTGGGCCCTACCCCTACACCCCAACCTAAACCCTTTCCCCAAAAGCTAAACACTATCCGATGGACCCAAACCATCGGGCCTGCAGCCATGTCGAACGGGCATTTGCTGAAGCCGCGGCAGTAGCCCTTCCTTAGAATTCTCCGGTTTAGGGTTTGAGGCATTTAGACTTTGGGGATATAGCGTTTCAGGGCTTTAGAGGTTTAGGGCTTCAAGGGTGTAGGGCTTCAGGTTTAGAGTTTAAGGTTCAGGTCTTAATGCAAACCTTAAGCCTAAGCCCCAAATCCCCCAAATCCAGGTTTGGAGTTCTGCTCACTACAGGACTTAACAGGACGGGGTGCAGAGGTGGATGCCTGAGAAGTCCGTTGCTCAGCACTCCCTCATAAGCTCTCGAAGTCCTATAGCGCAAAACCCATAAATCGTGTTTAGGGTTTAGGGTTTAGGGTTCAGGGTTTAGGGTTTACACAATCCCTGAACGCTGAAAGTTCAACTCGAATCAGGGCTTCCCTGCCGCGACCAAAATGCGGAGAATTCTCTGCATAGAAATGGCATACTCTTTCAGGGGCCAGACAATTCACCCGTTATCTCACTTCGAGAGCTCCACATGTCGACATCACCCCTGGGCAGGACTAGTAAGAATCCGACTACTATCGTCGCCTGAAGTGGTCGTTATTATAGCAAAAGAAACAAGGCAAGACTGAGGTGGAGTCTGCTGCTCTTGGGAAACGGAAAGCATCAGGGTAGGCTGTCAAACCCGGGCCGGGTTTTGAAGTTGTGACAGTCAGAGCATCATGGTCAAGGTTTAAGATTACATATAGCAGTCTCTCAAACAAGAGACGGTTCGAAGTTGAGGATGTAGGATAATGTGGAGCCGCTCAGGATCCGTTGCAAACGAGCTCCTGATCTGGAACCCCTAATTATCCATGTCTTCGACGGGCATCTTCTTCGCGGTGCAAACACGGAAGAGACCGATGAAGTCACCCCACTCCTGAACCAAGAGAATTCAACATCGATGAATATGTACCGTAGAGCTGCGTCATGGGCACCTGGCTTATGGGGCTTTGATGTTCAAACCCAACAAGTCAGAGTTCAGTAGAAGGGTGTACATGATTATGCTACATTGTCTGTGAAAACCCTTGAAACCGGAAACTAATCTTAAAGCGCTTGGCAAATCCCAGGTTGAATACATTTCGCAAGCTCGGAGTTCATGGTGTTGGGCTTGATGTTTCTTTAGCCCCACGGTTAGGCTGTTAGGAGCCTGCTTGGAGTTCCGTTATGCGCAGTCCTACAACCCATTGAGCTCCTAGCACCCCAATATAAGGGCCTTAATACATACTATGACTATAGCTATGAAAAGGAACCCCCCCCCCCGCCGCCGACAATAGTATTGGTAATTATTTTTAAGCTCCTACATTATACTCTGCCCACTGCAGCTCCTCGGGAACCTGGCACTCTGGACAGTCCTGACGTTGGCAACTGCCGACCACGGCTTCTTGCTCGGGCTTGGCTCCCTAAGGCTCCATGTCCCCATATAGTATATACTTAGGCCTTGAAGTACCCATATAGGGACCCCTTTAAGGCTTAAGTATCTACTATGACGGTACATGGAGCCTTTTGGGCTGTGGGTCCAGGTACGGGGCGGGCCTTTAGCTTCAGGGCAGGGAGTTTTGAGCCTTGGGTCGGTGGAGGATCTGGCCTCGTCGTTTTATCCCTGGCGGTTTTGGGGGTAGGGTGTGCAGAGCACATGCAGCAAGTGTAGAGCCCGTCGTTTTCAGTCGTGGTGGTGTTCAAGGTACATGTCTACGAGGATCCCCTTTTCACGGATATAAGGGCCCTTCCTGGACCCTATAATGTTCTACCTTTTTTGGTTACTCACGAAACCTGTTATCCAAAAAAAGGCACTACAGTCGAGGTTCTGACTATTAACATGATTCCAAAAGACTTTGCTCGTGAGATTTATGTGGGATTAGATCAGGAGCCAGAAAGTTACATCCTTATCGCATCTACCTTATCGGCTCTATGTAAGACATGGATTAATCAATGTTCTAGTAATTAGCTCTTCGGACTCTTCCAAGCTTACAAGACAGTAGGAAGCCATGGGTGCCACACAGTGTCTAGAGTCTAGAGGCAAAAACACTGGATCTTTGTGTTGCATCGGTACCAGTGCGCAATTACCTCGCTAGTGTATGGCTTCTATTATACTTACTGTTGGTTCCAATTGATCTGGGCCCGGGTGAGGATGAGAAATGGGTTCTGGAATGTGGAGTCGAGCGAAAACCCCCAAACCCAAAGCCAAATACATATACGTATATTATATGGAACATGCAGACTTTAGGGCTAGGGTTTATAGATGTTTATAGTATCTTGGATTTTGGGGGACCCCAAACCCTAAATCCCAAACCCTAAACCCTAAACCCCAAACCCCAAACCCTAAACCCCAAACCCTACACCCCAAACCCTAAACCCTAAACTGCGGGTTGGGGCTTATGGTCGCGGCTCCTTGGAGTAGCCTTTGATGATCTTCTTCCCTGAGCAGACGTCTACTGTGGGCTTAGAGGGTTTGAGGTTGTTTTAAGGGTTTACGCGCTTAGGGTTTAGGTGTTTAGGGTTTAGAGAACTTAGAAAGCCACGGTATCCTAACTGCAGGTCCTCTGCTTCGAACCCGATCTACGAGGTCGTTCGACGTTCTTCGATGTGGATTTGTGGGCTTTGCGGGGTTGGGATTCATGCATGGAGTTTGGGAGTTTGGGCCACGACGTCTTTGGGGGAGGCCATTGAAGCCAAGACGAGATGGCAAGTTGCATATCAACGTCATGGTGTCGGCGATGTCGCGATGGAGCATGCGAGTAATTATGTGAGTGTTTCAAAAACTGCGGGGGTACTGATATATCGCCTAGACAGTCTCGTAAGGACCTCCTGAATGGATACTCCTCATTTCTGAAAACCCTCCTATACCAAGCTGCCAAGCTGGAACTGCCAGATGCAGTGAGTGCTGGCATTTAAAATGTGCCTCCTCTACATTCTGCATAAGTTCATTCCGATGACGACTTTTATATTACGGGACTTCGATCACAGCAGCGTTTAGGGTTTGGCGGATAATGGCTTGGGGCTCTAGACACAGAGCCGCCAAGAGTTTGATAAACAAGGCGACCGCGGACTTGGGGGAGTCGAGTTACAAAGGCTCATGTTGCAGGTGCAGATGGACATGTGTCAGGCTTGGGTTGCCTAAACCCTAAACTAAACCTTAACCCAGAGAGCCCAATACCCCTTAATTAAGGAATATGGCTTAAATTATATAGGGCTTCATATTATGATTTAAGCTATATTCCTTAATTAAGGGGTATTGGGTTCTCTGGGAACTAAAACCCAACTGGTCGAAACGATGGCAGGATGCGGTCGTAGTCTGACTCCTCCTTCTCAACATCCGCACACGCAGAGCTTGAATCGAAAGGGTTGCTCTCTTGCCTTGCAGTTCGCGGCAGGGCAGAGGAATGGAAGTGGATTGAAGCTTGGGCCTTGGGAGCTGAGAGGAAGTAGAGGACTCTGCAGCTGCGACCCTCGCCTCTTCTGCAAAGCAACTCGCTCTCTGTCTCTCTCTCTCTCTCTTTCTCTCTTCTTCTTCGTCTTCTTCTTCTTCTTCTTCTTCTTCTCTCTCTCTGTCTGTATAAGAGAAAAGGTATACAGCTAGTGTATAGAGGCATATATCAGCTCTGTTCAAACATACATAGATGCTCTCATTCTTCGATGTTGTTGCGGTCACTGTTCTCGCAGTGGATCAGTGCTGGCAAGTATGTGGCGCAGGAATCGTGCATTTTGACAATGAGCATGTAGGAATAGAATATATCCAAGAAGAAGTCGGTGCGGTTGTGGTCGTGGCCGAGGTCAACGTTGTGGTTGTAGTTGCAGTTGTAGTTGAAGTTAGTTGTAGCTGTGGTGGTATTATGATCCCTTAAACCCTAAGTCCCCCAACCCGACACCTCAACACCCTCAAACGCTAAAGCCTCAACACCCAAACCTTAAACCCCAAAATCCTCCAGTCCTAAATCAGGACTAGTGCGAGCGCGGCCACTCCCAAATCGCCACAGCCGTACCCTGCGAGGACACATATTCCAACCTGAACCTCGGCCATTGGCAAGCTTGGCTTGGGGACTTGTCTTGTTTCCAGCACCTTTTTCCGCCCGTCTACTGTCCGAACCAAGCAGATTGGGTTTCGGGTTTGAGGTTTATTGGTTTGAGGCTTTTGGGTTTTCAGGAAATAGCGGATGCAAATATTGACTTTGACCCAACGGCAGGAACCTGGCGACAACGACACCCGGACAAGATGTCCATAATCTTAATACAGCGGGAATCACGACTTGTGCTAAACGTTCAGGATGCACATCATCAAAGATAGTTCCTTAGAGCACTAAAGTTGAACTCGGAACGAGCTCAGACCAGAAGCCCGAAAATCCCTAAACCCCTGAACCCTATACCCTTACATAAACCTAAGAAAAACGTGCGATTGGACTGCGCGGCCAGGTGCTGCAACAGCATTGGCCCTAGGTCAAGGCTTTAGGTCTCGGGCTGGAACTTGATAAAGTTGTCTCTGAGGCTTTGGGGCTTCAAGTTCGACGCCCACGCAGAATCCTTCTCCAAGCCCTTGTAGATTATGGACCCGAAGCTCTAAGCCCTTATTGATTACATGTTATAAGTTATAGACCCTGTTAAGGAACCTTGTTGTCATTACTAAGGCTCTTAGGCCTATACCTGTCAGGACTTCCGCTGTCGGCCTGGAGCTCCAAGATGTGGGGCCCGAGAGCACGCAGAGGCCAAACAACATTTAACACACAAACGCAACAACAACAACAACAACAACAGCAGGGCTTAGGGTTTAGGGTTAACATGGAAACCCTAAATGAACCATGAGCCCTACACCCGAAAAAGCCGGAAAGAGCCCTGATACACCCGATACCTAAATCAAACCCTAAGAAGCGCCGACAGGAACGCTGGGAGCTCGGCTTGAACTTGCCAGATTTCATCCTCAGGACGAAACAAGAACAGGCTTGAGGGTTTAGGTTGAGGGCAGGTCACTTACTTGAAAAATCCAAAACCCAAAAAAACCTTAAACCCTAAACCCCTAAACCCTAAAAACCCCAAACCCTAAACCCCTAAACCCTAAAAACCCCAAACCCTAAACCCCTAAACCCCTAAACCCTAAAATCCCTGAACCCTAAACCCTATTCCAACCTAAAGCCCGGAATGTTGAAATCCTAAACGCCTACACCCCCTTTTCGCTTTGAGCCCCTTGCAAGCCCTAGAGCCTGCAACCCTGAACCCCTGCACTGCCAACCCCAACCCATCAAATTTGAAGCCTAACCATATGAAATACGAACTGCAGTTTAGGGTTTAGGGTTTCATATGATATTGTTTCAAGCACAGGTACATATATTCAAGCACCAGTATTCCCTGACTGCTTAGTGATCGTTCAGGGATGAATATGCTGCATGACCCTCTAGGCCGCACAATTCGAGATTGGGACCTGAGGCTCTTGAAGCACTTCAAGTATAGGGTTTAGGGTTTAGGGGTTAGGGTTTATGGTTGGGGGATTTTGGTTTAGGGAGTAGGGTTTGGGGCTTCGTGTTTAGGGTTCAGGGGTTAGGATTTTGGTGTAACTGTCAGTAGAGTTGTTCGGCTTAGGGTCCAGCGAAAGTCTGGGGGTTAGAGATTCGGGATAATGCAACTAATCTTAACTGGAGTTGCCTTGCAGGCAACGCTTTCGATCGAAGTGAATGATTTTGGCTCTTGGCAGCTTGGAGTTTGGGAGTTCGGGACCGGTTAAGCGTTGCGCACCCACTTCCTCGAACAGCATGCAAAACACAGCCACACACAGCATCATGAGTCCAATGCTGATGAACTGAAGCTACAAAGGGTCGAAATTCGAAGACTCTCTCTCTCTCTCTCTCGCTCGCTCGTGCGCGCAAATAGATAACGAGAATGTCAGGAAGACAAACTACAGCCACAGATGCCTCAAACAAAAACTTACCCTGCTCTAGAGCAAGATTTGTCACAACAGGTAAACATAAGTTGTGTTCATGAGAGCGCTTTCAACCATCACGTCGAGACCCCAAACCACCACAGCATTTGTGAAACCTAAGACCCCCAGCCCTGAACCCTAGAAGCCGTAAACTCGTAAACCTTATAATCTCGGCCCTAATGAATCCCAAACCACAAGTCAGTTGCTTCTGAGCGGCTTGTAGTCGCCCACCTCATTGAGAATGCTGTACTTGAAGTGCCTTGGACAAAATGAGAATTTACATCGGTTTAGGTTCGAGGGTGTGAGTGGAAGATCTTCCAAGTCTGCGGCACACACAGAGTGTCTCTAATATCTTCGTTTCAGACCGCTTTTCGGCAAGTTCGAGGGGCGGGGGGGGGGGGGGGGGGGGNGGGGCGGGGGGGTAGCGGGATACTGAGATGGAAACGAACATTTGGCGTGTTGGGCACTCCGGGAAAGTCAGAAAGTGTCTGGCTTCGGTGCGTTATTCATTGCGGCTCCAGAACCATGGAATGCGTATTTCGAGTGTTCTTTCCATCCCCAAACCCTGAAGCCAAAGCTTCGCTTCGTTTGCGACTGTTGCTCGCTATCTCTTTCGGTTTTGGTGGGTGGAGCGGTGAGCGGCTTCGGTTTGGGATTTCGGGCAGGAATCTCGGATTTGGGTAATTGCTGCTTTGAGGGTTAAGGCTTGCGCCTGCGGCCCGCTGATAATGACAGTGCTGGCATGAGGGATATTATTCTAACTTATAACTGTTAAGATTACTATGAAAGTGTCTTTGTGGCTTATGGGTGCTTGTTTGTCTTCCGGGGCGCTCAAAGACACGGAGCCTCAGCGACTATTTTTCTCACAGGCAGGCGCCGGCCCCGGGCTGCCACCATCAAGAACAATGTTATTATTGGAGCGTTAATACTACTACATATTACGATGAAAAACTATTCAAAAACAACCACTCATATTGCTAATAAGACTATTAATATTGGGAGCGTGTTTGGGCAAGTCTCAGGCTACAATTACTATGTCGCTACTGTCGCTATGACGACGTAGGCTACGACTAGGAATAGCGCTGTACTAGCAATAGTCAGTGGAGAGTACGAGTACTGCTACTGCTACTGCCGCTGCCACTGCGACTGCTGCTGCTGCGGCTGCTACTACAATTTGCTGCGACTACTACTGCTACTGCACTACTACACCTACTCCTACTACTGCTGCTGCTGCTACTGGTACTACTACTACTACTACTACTACTACTACTACTACTACCGCTACTACGACGACGATCACGACCACGACGACGACTACCACTCCCACTGCCACTACCACTACAACTACGACGACGACTACTACTGCCATTATGCCTATACTTCTGATCGCAATGTCATATTCAACTGTGTCGGATGTCATGAGGCCTTTTAGTCTTGGACCAGCCGGCCGCTGCTAGGATGTTAGCGTGAGTGGTGCGTAGACTATGGTGACTACCCGTGCGATGGCACCATTTCCGGTCGCCTTTGGCGACGGAAACGCCGAGTGGTCGTTAGCACAAGCACCACAGAGCTCCATGGATACGGAGTATGGTAAGAAGGCTCTTCTTACGAGCAAGAAGCCCAGCGGACAACATTGAAGACATAAGCGGTTAGTTCCAGCTACCATACTCCAGCAATGAAAAGCAACATCTAGAAACCCTAAACCCTAAGCCCCAAACCCTGAACCCTAAACCCCTAAACTCTCAACCCTAAAATAAACCCAAAACCCTAAACCCTAAGCCCCTAAACCCTCAACCCCGAAACCTAAAGCCCTCAACCCTAAGCATCGCAGGATGAAGATCCTAAGAGCCTATAGTCATTGCCTTTTTCAGAACCTATGTCTTGAAGCCAACCGTTGTGAGACCTGCTGCTGCGAAGCACTAGAAAGGCCTGGAACAGAGCACTACCAAAACTCCAAAAGTAGTTAACCAAAAAGCCCAACACCTATAAAGGGCTGTTCATCTATGTACTCTAAGGTCCAGGTAGGACCTCTGTGAGGTCGCAGCATTTCGCAGCTGCCTTGCACGCCTTTGGCGGCCGGATCGTTCATCGAAACCTATAGGGTTTGGAGTTACCAACTACAAACCCGATTACCTATTGTAGGTTTGCGCAAACCTTGAACAGCCTTAAACCCTAAACCCTAAACTTGAACCCTAAACCCGAAACATAACCCCCAAACCCTAAACTTGAACCCTAAACATAATCCCCAAACCCTCAACTTAACACAAACTTGAACCCTGACGCCGAAACCTAAACCCTAGGTCAGTAGGCAGGTCCTCGGACCTTTAGGCTTTCGACTCGCTTGAAGGTGCTCCCTTCAGGTACCTTGGCTGTGGATGGGGGCCTTCATTGATCGAACAAGGTCCCTTCTATGACGCTTTACCAGAAACCCTTTAAAAGGCACAAGGTGCCTTTTAATTAAAGGGTTTCTGTTAAAGGGTCATAAGGCTCCTTTGAAGAGTTCCGTGTAAAGGGCCCCATAAGGGATCACTATAAAGGGGTCATCTGGGGGTTTAGAAGGAAGGCTGTGGACTGCACTTGGCGGTAGGGCTTCGAAAGTCCCTTTAGGGTTCTAGCTTCTCGGGTTTCAGGGTTTAGAACCTTTAATACGGTTCAGGGTTTTTGTAGGGTTTTGGAGGTGTTGCGTTTCTTAATTCCAGGTCTCTTTGGATCAGGACAAAGCAGGAATTCCACTTGTTTGCATTAGGGTAAGTTTTGGACACGGTATAGTAAGCAGCCCAGCAACCATAATCAGACTGATTCATGATGTTACGAATTTCTGTTGGCTTGTGGTTTTGAAGGAACCTAGAGCCGAACAACATGGCGCAGAAAGCAATGTGCAAAACAAGCCGAAATCAACAAACAACGGCAACTCACCAGATAGCCCGAGTTAGTATGGACACAAAAACATCAGTGGCTGAATGAGCAAGGTTTCCAACGTTATCATGCCTTAGCGCACCAAGAACTGCACCATCTGCACTTCTGACCATAGCGACCGAAGACAACCAACCGTAAACCATGTAAACCCTGACCTCCACACACAAAATCCGACCGCTCTGATCCCCACATCCGAAACCCTACACACCCTAAACTTGTGACAGCGCAAAATCCCAAACCCCACCATCTCCCTAAGATCTTCGCCCAAACGCCAGTTTGTAGCCTCCTCCAAGAAAGCGGTGACCGCAATGGCCACCTGAGATGGGAATCTTACAGTTAGGATTGCTGTGAGTGTGCATACGGCTCAGGAGGAATACAAGTGAACTTATACTCAGGGTGCTAGGGAGTTCTTGCGAGATCTTAAATAGCAATGGAAACCGTGCTTTACTAGGGTTTAGGCAAAGTTTAGAGTTGAGTGCCCCGGAAATACAGACATTTATTTGCTGCATCTAATGCTGAGGCTAGTTGTTTGGGCTGGTCTGAAGACTTAAAAGTCAAGAGTCAAGGTTGGGGGCTAAGCCAAGCCCTGAACCCCGCAATCACACAGCCTCACGAACCCCAAAGCGTGCAAGACCTTCTCGCCCCTCCTCAATGCCAACATTACAAACCCAAAACCCCAAACCCCCAAGCCTAAACCCCTAAACCCCCAAACCCTAAGCCCCTAAACCGCCAAACCCTAAACCCTTAAACCCGTAAAACCTCCCAAAGCCCCAATGCCAGGAGCTTCGAAGTCCCTGATCAACCTGGAAGCCCCTGGCCCCAGCCCCTACCTGAACCTAAAATAAATTAGGGTTTAGTTATGGGGTTAGGGTTTGAGGGTTTTGGGGTCAAGGGTTCAGAGGTTTAGGGGTCTAGGGGTTTAGGGATTAGGGGTTTAGGGTTTCGGGGTTTGCCGAAAACAACAACAGGGCTTTGGGTTTACGTTTTGGAGTACCTGAACACGGAAAGCCTACTCTTTTAGGGTTCCTCATGATGAGTTCTTAAGAAACCCGAAGGGTCCAAGTACCTAGTTATCATATACTCTCCAAAATAGTAACCTACATAACTACTATCCGAAACCTAAGTACCTAATTATTGGGTCCTTTGGACCCTTAGGGAAAGGTCAGGCTTTTAGGGTTCAGCTGAAACCGTGAATCCAGCGTGGTTCAGGGTTCGGGAGGGCTTTGAGTTTGTAGGGGGTGTCTAGGGGTTATAGGGCGGTCTGTAGGGCCTATAGGGTTTAGGCCTCAGAGTATGGGGCCTCCAGAATTGATAAGACTTGCGGCAAAAAGCTCGCGCCTTGTCTCCGGACTTCTCGTCCCAGAGCTCCCGCCAATGCCTCAACCGCTCTCCCGAATTTAGGGTTTAGAGTTCAGGGTTGAAGTTTAAGGCGACAGCCGGACCCACTTATTCGAGATTCAACGTCGGGAAGTGTAGGTTTGAGGATTTCAGGATTCAGGGTGTAGGTTTGGGCTGAGAGCTTGCGGAAGCATCATCCCTGCTGTTGATGCCGAAGAGTCTCAGACACATACATACCTCTCAATTTTCAGATATACTTTCGACAACGCATCTACCTAACTGCCTAGAAGTTTTGCTTGCAAAGAAGCCACCTCGGATTAACCCTATACGCCCTTTCTACACCCTGCTGGCGATGCTTGAACCTTGAATTGCAGACCCGACAAGTGATACTAAACAGTGCCCAAGATGCTCCAAGCGACGGAGACGCTCTTCCTTGAGCAGCTCATTTGCTCGGTCGGCCTGGAACCGGCGGTTCGTTTGAGTTCAGGTATCTGTTTCCAGAACACTGTGTATCAGATTTTGAAGCTGTGTTGGCCTCGCCGACTATAATACGGTTCTTCGCTTTAGCCTACGTTTCATGGACATGCCCTAAACCCTAAACCCTAAACTCTAAACCGTTCAGAGGCCGCACAGAAGACTTCCGGTTCCAGTTCCAGACATAAACACCAGCCTACTCTTGTTTGAAGAGGCGGTTTAGGGTTTAGGGGTTTAGGGTTTAGGGTTTAGGGTAAACTTATTGTCTGGCTGTAGGGTGACGGTCTCCCCATCCTACTTATGACAGGATCACCCGTAGTCGGGGAGGCCCGAACCCAAACCTTCGCGAGGAGGTTCATAAAGTCGTGACCCTGAGTATAGGACTTTAGGCATTGGCGATGCTTGATTCGTGGACTCTTTGTCGTAAGTCTTGTGAAGGGCCTGCTGAGCGGATGGCTCAATGAAGATTTGCGAGGATGGAGGGAAGCCTGCTCTTGCTGCACAAGCATACTATAGCGGCCTTAATAATAGGAATAGGGTTTTGGGATATATAATACTATAAGTATAATAAGGAACCCCCAAAATAGTATAGGTAATTATTAAGGCCCCTATAGTACGCTCGCGAAGACGGGAATAACAATCGCTACGATAGAAAACCATTACGGTTTAGGACCTGGCGCGCGGGGCATTAAGCCCGGACAAAGCTTCAAACGGGTTAAATGTATGCCTGACTCCGACGTCAGTTAAGAGATACATCCTGTCAACAGCCCACAACAACCCACACAGCACATATCTAGACCAGTTTGCCTTCATGTCTTCACGGATGCCGCGCACGATCGTCCTCGGCTGGAGGTTCCGCACAAAAGTTGTTCAAGACTAGGTCCTACGTAGGCTCCCCTAGCGAAGAAACCCTCGTTTAAGACCAGGCCGTTCTCCATCCGAAAAGGCAGACACCCCGAAGCCCTACCCTAAACTCTAACACTCTGAACCTGAAGCCCGAGAACCCTAAACTAAACCCTACACCCTCAACCCTAAACCCTAGACGAGAGCACTAACACCAAACCCTAGAACCTCACACTTTAAACCCGAAAAGCCCTGACGTCCAACGAAAAAACACAACTGCGACTGTATCGCAAGCATACTAGCAAAAACACTATTGGTAATCATCATCTATAGCAATCAAAAATCAAGGTTTCAAATCCTAAACCCTAAAAGAAATAACCCGTACCAATGGACGAACCTGCCAGTTGAAATAGTTAAGGGTCCTCGGTGTTTACAAGGACTTCTGCATCAAGGGAACTGTTACAAAACCAAAGTTAGCCGCTCGATTTCAACAGTCCCCAGAATCATTTATAATTCGGGCTCTGTATAATAAACAATAAGGAAAACTAAGAAGTATCCCAAATCGATAGCTAGTAAAAGCACCACGCTTTTATCAGAAGTGACAGGAGGGTACACAGCCGGCTGCGTGGTTGGTCCATTATAGGGAGGGCAGCATTACAGGTAATTATTCATCTGTAGAAACCCTAAGGCCTTGTTTGCATGGGCGTTTGGTGTGTGTGTGTGGGGCTATACGTATGTATGCATGTCTGTCGTCCGTCCGTCCGTCCGTCTGTCTGCCTGTCTGCCTGCATGTATGTCTGTGTGTATGCATGTATGTATGTATGTATGTACATATGTCTGCACTTCTGTATAGAAACCCGAAGACCCTCCAAGACCCTCACTGGTGGAGCCCAAGCGTCTTCACCCGCTCGTGCCTTGCCTCTCGCTCTTCTGCTCGGGCCTCCAAACAAGCTAGGGGGAGCGCGTGGAAGAGCCCCTTCGTTAAGGTTTAGGGTTTGCGAAGATTTCTAGGGCTTCCTCGGGGTTCTGTCGTTTTGTTGTTCTTTACATTACTTTGGAGTTTATTTTGCTAGACATAGTTAATTTATGCTATGGTATGATAGGGTGTAGGTTCCAGGACGTCGTGTTGGTTTACTGCGTAGGCAAGTATATGTTAGGTCCAGGATATACTGAAGCTGGGGCTAAGCAGGCTATAGTTGGATTCTAGTTGCCACGCTGCTAAATCCCGATGTCCTTCGCATCTCATTCGCATCTGGACTCACTCATCGGTTTAGCCCTTAGAAGTTTGAGCCTCATCTGCAGGACCCGTGGCTTCAAGCAGCCCGGAGCATGTGTCTGGGTGCTGTTTCTACACCTCCATCACACATGAAATCCGAAACTGCTACATAGGAGCCTGAATAATTGGCATAGGGTTTTGCAGTAGATCACATTATATATATATATGTATATATATATATATGTATATATATATATAAATACTCATTATACCTCTATTATTGACCCCAAAGCCCTCTGGTCCCCGTCACCCTACGCCCTAGATCGAAAAGCCCGACGGACCCTAGACCTCAAATTAAATCCTCCCCAGACCTCCATAGCAACTGAAACTACAAGGGTCAATGTTCGTAGTGCATTCTAACTAGGCACACGGTGTGCAGTACCATCTACTTAGGCCTTGGTAGGGTTCCTACAGGGTACTTAAGGGTCCAAGTGTACACTCTTCATAAGCTTTCAACAGGCCCTGTGAACACAGGTACATGGTCCCTTCGGGCCATACCATCTGTTTTGCCTGGCCTCCTCAGCAGTTGGCTGCGTCGGGTGGTCTGCCAGAGCCGCGGCCGTGCGCGCGCCAGCGTAGCGCAGGGAGCTCGCTCGCTCCAAAGCTCGTGAGCCATGGAGCTCATCCTGACATGCTTCCTGGACCCCCAAAGTATGCAGAATAATGGCCTTTTTGTAGGTATTCGGCAAATATTTTACCTACTTTGCGGGGTTTAGCTTCTTTGCAAGGGCTTCGGGGTTTTGGGTTTAGGGCCTTAGGGTGTAGGGGAGACCCCAACAGTTCAACAGTAGGTTTGGGTGAGTTTTGGTGGAACAGGGCGTTTGGTTTGGGGTCTGGGATTCAAGGTTCGCGATGTGCCTGGTGGTGCACCTGCTCCTGCGCTGATCCTCCGGCCTCTGCCCCCTGATCACCCTTCCCCTGGCCCGACACAATCGAGTGTCAAGCATTCTGCAACGATTGAGGCTCAAGGTTTTGATAGTTTAAGGCTTCGGGGTTTGCAGACAAAGGGATTGGGTTGGTGTTCAGGGCACTTAAACTCCTACGACCGCCTAAACCTGAACCCCCCCGCACCCGCGCCCTTAAATAAAACAACCAATTTACTCTTATGGAAAAACAAGTCATGCTAGCAATGATGATAATGATACCGATAATGCAAAATGATAATGACATTAATCATCAAAACCAATCTTTCTCCAGAATTGGCCCAGAAAACCACAACAGTTCCTCACCCCAGAGAAGGGAAACACATCTTTAGTCCTCTGCTCGACCCGCTCGAGAGCCCTCTCCTGGGTCGAACTTGACATCTGAGGGCTGTTGGGGCTCGGCTCATAGGGCATCAAGGGCTGGTATCTGCGGGCTTATAACTTGTTGCAAGGCTTTTAAGGAGTTTTCTACATGCCTTAGGGCCTTAGGGTTTTCTATGGCTTAGACTTCTTGGTACAAGTATAGGGTTGTTCTGATCTCTTCCAGGGTGCTCAGCACTGTTTGCTTAGGCTAGAGGGCTTTCTGATACCATAGGCGCCGTTAGAAGATAATGAGGTGCTACAGACAGTTAAAGGGAAAGATGTTATCACTGCCTATTCGGACCGCTGTGTCCCCGGCTTCCTGTTTGAGGAAAAACCTCCATGGTTCGGAGCTCAGAGCGTGGGCGGTTTCAATTTAATGTTCACCTTAACCCGGAATAACCTCCCTTTTTCAGGACTAAAAAAGGAAATCACAATACGAAGCCCGAAAAGGGTAGGTTATTCAGGGTTACGCTAGGGTTCGGGGTTCAGGGCTCTCAGCTGCGTCTTTATTCCTGGAGCTCGCGGGTTTGGCTGTAGGGTTTAGGGTTTAGGGTGTTAAAGGGTAAAATCCTTACAACACCTGTATGGATAGCATAGTAAAGGCCATGAAAAGAAGACCCTGCAAGTCCCGGCACAGTTCTGTAGAATATGTGCGAAACAATAAAGATCATGTAAGCCCCTTGTGGAAAACTAACAACCAAGATTTTGGATAAGGGAAGGCCCAAGATTCTTGTACTCCCCCACATACCATCCTATGAAAATCACTACGACCCTAAGCTCCATCAGCCAATGATCGGGTCCTTTGCAACATTACAGAACCAGCTAAGCGTCTGGAAAAGGAAAACATCCCTATAATCCGATTTTCTCCGATATACCAAACAAGGAGCTAAACCCTCAACCCAAAATCCTAAGCCAAAAGCGCCAAAAGATCAATCAAAAACCCTAAACCCTCAGCCAAGCTTCTGGATAAGGCAGGCCCCTGCTTGGCTTTCGCCATCTGGTCGTTGGCGGCATCTGCCGGCTCACCGGAACTCTGGGCCAAGTCTCCTGCGGGAAGGATCGAAGCTGGGTTTATAGGAGTTGGGATCTTTAGAGGCTGCTTTTCGGGATCTGTCAGGGTTATACTACTTATACGGGCTCTACACGGGTTTACAGTAGGGTTCAACGTTTTGGGCTCTAGCGCTCCGGAGCTTTGCGGCTATAGGGTTCATTATTAATGGGCTTGGTGAGGGTCGGAAATAGTGTCTATAAGTATAATCAAATGAATCAAATGAAGGATGTCAGGCAAGTGGCCCTGAAACCCAAACCTCGAATGTACCCCACCGGCCATGGACCTCCAGTGATCCACGAAGCCACGGGAGCCGCTTTCGGGGTGCCGGAATCTGGCAAAAGCATCGGGGTTTTGTGCTTTAATAATTATTAGGCAGGGTTTAAGGATAACAGTTTGGAGCCGTTTGGAGTGTGGGGTTTAGGGTCGGGGTCATACCATTTGGTCCCCACCCCCACCCACACCGCATGTTCCAACATGTTCGATGGTCTAGATTATGGGTCAGCTTCAGGGTACCTTCAACGAAGGGTATGGAAAGATGAGCCTGAACAAGTGACCTCACAGAGAACAATCCGCATGTAGCTCGTCGTCGAATCAACTTGTGGAATGGACTTGCTTCGTATCATCTGGAAAGACACAAGATGTTAAGTGTCATGAAGCCACACGAAGAACATGTTTCTTGCCCACTATGATTCTGCATTGCAAGTATTGCTGATCGTCGTTTTCTTACTTGTCTTCGTTCTCTGCCTCCTCGTCCTCCTCCCATTCCCAGTCCCACTGCCACCTAGTCCTATACTAAGACAACGAAAACTACTGACGCCACGACAGCAATGGCAAAATGACGGTACAAACCGTTTATCTTCAGCTAAGCTTGTTCCAAGCACGCGCTTGGATGATTTGCGCTTGAGTGCGCTTGGGGGTGCGCTGAGATGACGCCTTTCTCAAAGACCAATTATGGCTGCAGGAGGGGGCATTGGTGCATTTTCTACTGTGTAAGACAAGCATTTGGGATTGCTTCGCAATGCATTAGCAGCAACCCGGAAAATGCGCAGAGCGTTCTCTCTGGCAAGGTGGCGAAGTGCATTTTGGCAGCCCCGGTAAAAGCATTTGTTAATCTTCAGACTGTTTGCCCTACAATTACCTTAGACCCGTAGTCCGGAACTCTACATCCTAAACCTAAGCTCACAACTCGTAAACTCTAAATTCCGAAACCTTAGACTCTCAACCCTGAATCCATGAATCCTTAGCCAAACACGCTTAACCCTTTACTTCGTCGAGAACTAAAACCGTGTAGAACCTTGGAGGAATCTTCAGAGAAACCCCAAGACGGAAGCCCGAAAGGGACCCTGAAACTCGAACTAATATGGGGACCTGAAAATAATTAGAAGAGGGTTTTGGGATACATTATACGATAATTAGAATCAGGAACCCCCAAGATAGTATAGGTAATTAAGGACCCTATAGTATCCTAAAACCTATAAAGCTGCTGTTGGCAGGTCGGCGTTCACCCCGTGCAAAGAAGGTGTTGCTCGAGCGCATCAAAGGAGCAAGACTGGTGTTGCCCACATGTCCAGCCAGCCTCAGCTAAATCCCCCAATGCGTCGTCCTGACGTGCAGGGTTGATGATCTGGATCGGCGACGACGGGTCCAGCATTGTCGAAACAGTACATGGTATGTCCATTGCAGCTGCGCAGTCTTCGAAAGCCGCAGGGAGGGAGTTGGAGGCAACATCGAAACTCCTGCAGGTGCTCACATTCGGAAGCTGCTTCGGCGGATTGACCACATCCCGCGACACTGGATTCTCGTCAGAGTCTGCATCCATCAGGCACCTATCTGTCATAACCCCCTACTCACTACAAACCCCGCGCTACATATGTCCCGTAACCCTAAACCCTAAACCCCTAACAACTAAGTTAAACCACTAAACCCTGAACCTCGAACCTTACACCCTTAAACCCTTAACCCCTAAACCCCTAGAGCCCTGAATCCGAACCCCTAAACCTACACCCTAAACCCAAACCCCTAAACCCCTGAACCCTACATGAACCCCTCTAGACCCTACACCCCAAACCCTACATCCCTACTTGGAGGGTTGATGGGCAGTTATAAGTAGGGCTATAAGTGGGGGAACTATACTGATAAACCATATTAGGGGACTTATAACCCCCCTTAAAACTACCATTCTACCTCCAAGTAGACCCCCGAAGCCTGAAATCCCAAAGAAACCCTAAACCCTAAACCCCAAAATCCCGAAGCTGCTCGGACCCAGCGCGCCTTGAGCCATGGTCCGAGCTTTGAAGGAGGGCAGGGGGCCCTCCGCCTCGGTTGGGGTCTGAAGCTCAAGAGAGGAGTAGTAGAAGGCTCGCCATAAGGCTTACAGTTTATAGTAGAAGCCAGAAAGTTGGAACATCATTATCCTCATGCCCTTAAGGTAAAGCATAGGGAATCCTAGCATTAATTCTCCTTAATCCATGTTCCAACTTTCTGGCATCCGCTGTAGGGTGCATGAGAGGAGTAGAAGGGCTACCATCAAGCTCTGGATGAGAGGAGTTAGTAAAGTTAGTATGAGGGTTACCATAAGCTTCTTTAGTTTGAAGATCATGAGAGGAGCATTATAAGGGTGACCATAAGGCTTACAGTTTAGGGCTCAAGAGAGTAGTAGTAGAAGGGTGACCATAATTATAAGGGCTTGAAGTCTGAAGATCAGAGTTAGTATAAAGTTAGTATGAAGGTTACCATAAGGGTTTAGGGTTCAAGAGAGGACTATTATAAGGGTGATCACAAGGCTTACAGTTTAGGGTTCATGAGAGGAGTATTATAAGGGCCATAAGGCTTACAGTTTGAAGATCATGAGAGGAGCATTCTAAGGGTGGTCACAACCGCAAGGGTCCAAAGGATCTAATAATTGGGCAGTCAAGTTTAGGATATCAGTTAATAGTTATGTGAGTGTTACAAGGGTGACCATAAGGGTTTGAAGTCTGAAGATCAAGAGAGAGGAGTTCGTATAAAGTTAGTATGAAGATTACCATAAGGGTTTAGGGTTCATGAGAGGAGTATACCATAAGGGTTTAGGGTTCATGAGAGGAGTATAATAGGGGTGACAATAAGGCTTACGGTTTAGGGTTCAAGAGAGGACTGTTATAAGGGTGACCATAAGGGTGTAAAGGCCTACCGTAAGGGCTTAGAGCTTAGGGTTCATGGGAGGAGCATGAGGGTTGCCATAAGGGTATAGGGATCATGAGAGGAGTAGTAGAAGGGTGACCATAAGGTTTTGAAGTCTAGGCCTCATGAGAGGATTGTTCTAAGGTACGCCTACCATAAGGGCTTAGAGCTTAGGGTTCATGAGAGGACTATGACAAGGGTGACACTAAGGCTTGCAGTTCAGTGTTCACGAAAGGAGCATTATAAGGGTGGCCATAAGGCGTACAGTTTACGGTTCATGAGAGTTACCATCATGAGAGGAGTATTATAAGGCTGACTGTAAGGGTGTGAAGGCTTACCAGAAGGGCTTTGAGCTTGGGGTTCATGCGAGGAGTATGAGGGTTGCCATAAGGGTGTAGGGATCATGAGACGCGTAGTACAAGGGTGACCATAAGGGTCTGAAGTCTAGGCCTCGACTCATGAGAGGAGTTTGTAAAGTTGGCATGAGGGCTACCATCATGAGAGGAGTATTCTAAGGGTGACCATAAGGCTTACAGTTTAGGGTTCATGAGAGGAGTAGAAGGGCTACCATCAAGCTCTGGATGAGAGGAGCTAGAGTATGTAAGGGCTAGATCATCAGGGTTTAGAGGTTAGGGTTCAGGAGAGGAGTTAGGGTTTAGGGTTTAGGAGGGTGCAGGGCCTAAGCTTGGTAGTGAGTTTGTGGGGGTAGGGTTTGAGCTTTAGGGCTAGGGTCTAGGATGTGGGATTTAAGGTTTAAAGGGGTGTCTAGTGCTTAAGGTTTAGGGCTCCGGGTACAGCCCCATCATCGTCATCTTCACTCTACGCTGCAAACCCAAAATCAAGAGGAAAGCACTCAAACTCTCATAATCACCAATACACTTAAAGCCTACACCTTACAACCTGAACAACATAAACCTTCACAACAAAGTCTAAAATCCATTTCGAGCGTCCGGAGCTTCCCCTTCCTGCACGGCCTAGCAAAGAAAACTCTTCGCGGACTGTGGCTTTCCCAAAGATTGGCGGAGGGGCAGGAGGCCCCGGTTTTGGGTTTAAGGTTTCGGGTCCCGTACTTAAAAAGTCATATCCCAAGTAACTTGCCTGATGTCAAGGTTCTTAAGACTTCCTGAGGTATCGTGTAAGGCATTTGGGTCTCCGGATTTGCCTGAAACGGTTGTAATGAAGCGACTTCATGGTTTCTCCGGGCTTAGGGCTGGGGCCCTAATCCCCTCAGATCTCAATCCGAAGTTCTCTAAACTGGAAACTCGGAAACCCCTTCTTGGGACAGCCGCGGATGGGAAGTTTAGGGTCAAGGAGTTAGGATGGGCTGCTTGATGGGAAGTGTAAACAAAACGAGACCCTCGTCACTAGTTTTGCCCTTTGTCACCCGCATGGAAAGATCTTTACCAGCTTGAAACACCGAAACCCCTCTCTTCCCCACCTGCACAAGCGAAAACCAAGCCGGGTATCCACCCCATCTCCACTTCCAACGAAGGACAAGCTTGGACAAAGCGCCAAAATGGCAAAACCCTTACTGTAAGCCTGGATGCTAATCAGTAATTTGCCAGTACCCTTATAAGCCTTCACTCCTAAAACCCAAACCTTCAAGCTTGAGTCTTTGAAGCCCGGGTTCACTGCTGTCAACCGAACAACAGGTCACAAGAACACCAGGAACTGCCAACAGCTCGCAACAAGAAGTACCACAGCGATACCTTTCATGACGCGTACGGTTTCGCAGCAAGCACTGGCTTCACCAACATCATCCATTCTATCTACTGTTGTTAGTTGTCATTCTTATTACATTTATGTCTACTGGCATTGTTAGTATCTTCATCGTCATCATCAACAATCATTCCTACTCCTCACATGACTGCGACAACCCATAATCGACACACTATCGTACTCCTAGTGCCTGTCACTGCAATGTAGATGTCTGAGTGACTAGTGATACTGCACCCGTTATTCTCAGCATACAGGCCCTTAGATTAGAACGAGTCGAACTCTAACTGTCAGACGAAGTCGTGAGGTTGTAGGTGGGCCCTGAATCCTTAACCCTAAACTCCAATCCTAATCCCAAGCAACCCCACATAGCCGGAAATCGTCAAGCCCATGAAACCCTGTAGACCTTGTAAAACAACATAAAGACTCCACGGACCCATATTGTCATATTGCCCGTCGTGGAAAACTCTAAAACACTCTGCAAGACGTTCTGAGACACCTTAAACCCCTAAAGCATCTCGAGGGCACCTCTTCTCCTCCAACTCGAGGTGCCCAGGTGTTTTTCTCCTGATTAGAGTTTCGGAGTCTCTGCCTCTGTGGGTCGTTTTGGGATCCTTGTCTGGGTGTAGGTAGGACTTGGGGTCCGGAATTCAAGGATTGGAGCCTTCAGGTACTTGTAGGGCTGTCTCAACGCGATTTTAGTCGGGCTTACGTGCTGATGACGTCCGGTACATCTCCTTTGGCTTGTGGCGTCAGCTTCGGGCTTAAGCGCGGCTCTACCCATCATACAGCATGGCTTGTTGTGTTTAAGATATTACTTGCCTTTCAGGAGAAAAAGCTACGCTTCACAACAAGGAAGCTGTACTATAGGGGCCTTAATAATTGGAACAGGCTTTGGGGTAGATTATACTTCCATTCAATCATAATAAGGAACCCCGAAACCCCAACTTTTCTGTTGAGCCCCGTAACCAGAGTACTCGCCTCAGACATCTGTCCGCATGGACCCCGAAACCCCATTCTAATTATTGAGGCCCCTACGGCGGCCTTATTATACTTCCATTTAATCATAATAAGGAACCCCGAAACCCCATTCTAAAAATTGAGGCCCCTACACAAAGCACAGTCACTACCGGCGGCCTTGCGGTCCTACAGGCCAAGCCTTTAATCCACTGAAGCTTTGGGTTTAGGGCTTAGGGTTGAGGGCCTAGAAGTTAGGGGCCGGCGGGTTTAGTGTTGAGGGCTTAAAGCCTATAGTAGAAGCCAGAAAGTTGGAACATCATTCTCCTCATGCCCCTAAGGTAAAGTATAAGGGATCCTAGCACGAATACTCCTAAACCCATGTTCCAACTTTCTGGGATTCGCTGTATGTCCTCAACCTACGAGCTCTTCAGGAACACGAAACACAGTGGGAGTTTTGGATGTTTCCGATAAGTCTCCGAGCTCGCCGCTTGAGCTAGTATATACCTAGGCTTCTTTAAGGCCTAAGTATGAACCATAAAAACCCTAAACCCCTAAACCCCAAACACCGCTAAACCTTAAACCCCCTGCAGAGCCTTGGATTTAGGATTTCGGGGTTTAGGCAGTTTAGGCTTGGCGAAGGAGTTTTCACTTCAACATCTATCGACATCAGGGCCTTCTGTTTCAGCAAAGGCCACCGCAAAGTTCAACGCGCAATGCCGAGTTTGCAGCGTAGGATCCAGCAATGCCGGGCAGAAGTGAGGGCGGGGGGCAAGAATCAGAGTAAAAACATAAGAGCTGCAAGCAATGTACATGTGGTGGTCACCACTGCTCTATAAGCTGAGCTAATGGCAAGCAAGCGGAGCCCAGCAACACCGGCTTGATTACATGCGGCATCTTCCTGGCTTATAATAGCCGGGTTTGCCGGCAGAGAAGGCAAGGAGGTCAAAGTTCAGAAAGCCCCTCTGCGAATATATTAAGACCGTCCCAACCAGAGGAAGATCAGACTAGAATCATATGGCATACCGCATTGCGATTTCCACCGTTCCTCATTCATCATTAGAAGCCCTGTATAGACCCTGAGCTTTAAACCCCAAACCCTAAACCCTAAACCCGGAGGCATGTAGCTTTGGCCCGCTCCTGTCCGCTCGGAGCCCATTGTGTCGGCTGCTGGCTGGGCATGGGAACAACCTTGGATTTCCTGCAAGCGGAAGGGTTGCTAAAAGGTTACTATCACACGCTCAGAACTTAAGCATGGCTTAGGGAGTATGAAACGAAAGCCACTCAACAACTGGATGGAAGGAGGTTCACCGCCTATGTTCAGGAGTGCTAAGATCTGAATAACACTCTCTGCGGAGAAACTGGAGCCGTGCCCACAAAGCCTGTGCTTTGGTTAAGCTGCTGGAGAGGAATGACGTTGTGAGAGAGAGGCGCACAGAGCGAGAGTGAGGCAGAGTGTGCGACGGAGATGGAAGAGCGAGCGAGAGCGTGCGAGAGAGAGGCAGAGTGAGAGATTGAGAGATTGAGAGAGAGAGAGAGAGAAATCATAGAACATAAATCCCAACCGTAAACCCAAAACCCTAAAACCAAGACTCTTTTTACAAGCCTGAAGCCCAAGCACAAAGTCCCCAACAGAGCCACTTGAACCGTCAAAACAAATCTGCAAGAGAGCCAGCCTGCACTGCCAGTGGCCTCGGAAATAGTAGGCTACTGTCCCGATGATCATGACCTTGGTCTGCCCCAAAGGCGCTCCTACCCGGTTCAGCATGAAACCACAACAAGGGACCAAGGGCCCCCGCGGGGGCTTCTAGCTACTGACCTTGCCCCCAAAGACTTGAACCTTGAACCCTAAGACTAAACCCGAAAACTCCGAAACTCCAAGCCCTAAACAGCCTAAACCCATAGGGTCCGACAGCCCTTGTAACGCCCCTACTCCGCTTCCAAACCCGAACGGCCCCCTCGTGGAAAGATGCTCGCTGCCCCCATCCCTAAACCCTTGTAAACTTCGTGAACCCTAGAACCTAAGCCTGCAACCCAGGTGACGGCTTAGTTTTTAGGGTTTAGGGTTTAGGGTTTAGCTTGAAGGGGTCCCTCATTTACAGCAGCTACAAGGGCATCAAGCAAAGACGGCCAGCCGACACCCTGCACCCCGAAAGGAATCATAGATGGATGCCCAGGTGAATGTGCTTCCAGCTCGTGTCTTGCAACTGTCGGTGTGACGTTCATGGTTCTGGCTTCTATCGGCATGAGAGTTCAGGAACCCAGCAAAGCCGAGATTGTATGTTCCACATAAGCAACCTTTTTTGTTGGGTTGCTCAAGAGCCAAGGATCTAAAGCTTAAGGTCCCTAGGGACTGCATTGAGCACCCGGAATCAACAGCCACATGTTTGAACCATCCTGAACCGAAACCCTTAACCCGCGGCTACCCCAAACAGCAAACCTTCATACCTAAACACTGAGACCTGAAATACTACATTACTGTGTATAAATACATAAATATATATATATATATATACACACATGTACACTGTAGACATGAAAAAACATACATACACATTCATAATATATATATATGTGTAATGTACGTAGAGAGAGCGAGTATATTGAAACAAGGACCTGAGCACTAAACTGCAAAACTAAGGAGCTGCCAAAAGTGCCGACAGGCAGGAGCCAAGCCATGTAGGAAGCCTCAGAGGGGTTTAGGGTTTACGATTTGGGTCAGGGTTTAGGGTCTAGGGTCTTGGGGCCTGGGGTCTAGGGTTTAGGGACTCAGGGAAAATGATGTAAACGCAGCAACACTCGGATTGAATGAGGGTAGCTCTCTAAATCAAAGTGCTTTTGTAGGTCCCCGAAATAGCACGACACCCTTATAAACAGTACCCCAAAGGGGACCCTAATTTGGAGAACTACCCACTTAACCCTAAACCCTAAGCTCATTTAATGAACAAGTCACCAGGTTCGAGTCACTACGGCGCTTTCCTGGCCTCGAAGTGGACTTTGCCGGGGTTTGCGAGAACTTGGCCCACAACGTTTAGGGTCTAGGGGTCCCTAGGGTGTTTTCGCGTTTATAGGGTTTAGGCCCCAATCCTGAATCCAGCCCAGGCACGGATGGAAAGGGCCTTCATAATGAACTTCAATGACCTTTCATTTCCGCAATTCCAGAATCGCGGCGACATGTTAGGAATCCGCACCGGCCAAAATTTGGGGAGTCGAGAGGGTTTCTGGAGACCGAAGATGCTCACATATTCATACCAGGTTTTGAAGAGACCGCCATCGCGCAAGACTGTAACTACTGCAAAACCAACCCGCTACCACCTTCATCCTCATCGTCATCATCATCATCACCATATTGGCATCATCGCTGTCATACTCCGCAGCCGTATCAACTTCAACACTGGCATAAGCAGAACCAGCAGAATCGTCCAAGCGCTTAAGTCATGGCTAAGTCGTGGCTTTGGGCTCTCCCGCCATCTACACGCAAGATTTCAAAAGTCATGGCTAAGTCCTTGCTTTGGGTCTTCCCCCCATCTACACGCATACATNCAAGATTTCAAAAGTCATGGCTAAGTCCTTGCTTTGGGTCTTCCCCCCATCTACACGCATACATGCAGACAGATCTGACTGCATTCTTACTGTATGCCATCCGAAGACCCTCTAGAGACATTACAATGGAATGGCCGTCGTCGCGAAGGAAACGCAAGCACACGCAAGGATTCGGGAATAGAGAACCCAGATGCCAATCGTCCGGCTTGCTGGGAAAACTGAAAACTGATAGTCATCTCCGAAAGAATAGCTTTCTGCAGGGTTTCGGGATGGAGAGGGTTGACGGTGAAAGCGCGGTTTAAGCTTCTTGGGGTGGTAAGCCTTCGTTGTTGTACAGGTTTGAAGCCTTTGGCAAAATTGGACAAAACCGTTTTTCATTCCGGCTTCACCTTCCACAAAAGGCCACATGCGGAAGCCCGAGTTGAAACTCGAATGCAACTGACAGTT
>BGNK01000232.1:15719-145303 GCA_003297005.1 Symbiodinium sp. clade A Y106 | reverse complement strand
ATCGTCAGCACCATCGCAGCACGCCAGAAGCAGCCATTCCCCATGTAGACGCTCCATTCCACAGGCACCCGTTCGAGACACACATCAGTGATCATCAGCAGCAGCATCGCAACACACTATGGAGCCCGAGTAAACGAAGCCTTTCCAAGCCTCCACAACCCTGAAATTCAAGATCCTCAACCCTAAACCCGACCGTTCCCCATGTAGACGCTCGATTCCAAGCGCCCGCTCGAGGCAAACATCAGTGATCATCAGTGGCATAACAGCTCGCCAAGACCGGCTATTCCCAATGTAAGCGCTCCATTCCACAAGGATCGCTCAAGGACGGAGNGGTTTAACCACTCGTCCAAACATCACTGATATGATAGTTTTCTGTTCCTGACATGTTAAACACCATCTACACGCATGAAACGCAACGACTTCTTTGCGAAAGCAGCGACTTAAGCAGTTTGCCTGTAGCCATCACAATCATTCTGAGCAACACCATCGCCGCTATCCAGACCGCCAGCAGCATCACCATCGTCGCGACATGAAACGTGGAATGCGGAGAGACAGAGCGAGAGAGAGAGAGAGAGAGAAAGGGAAAGAGAAAGAGCAAGAGAAAGAGACGGAAAGAAAAAGAGAGAGAGAGAGAGAGCGAGCGAGCGAGCGATATATATATATATATATATATATTATATATATATATAGAGAGAGAGAGAGAGACAGAGAGAGCGAGATGAAGAGAGAGAGCGAGAGAGAGAGAGAGAGAGAGAAACAAAGAGAGAGAGAGAGAGAGAGCGAGCGATCGAGCGAACGAGACAGAGATTCAGAGTGAGAGAGGGAAAGCAACACAAAACAGAGACAAATCAAGCTCAACAGCCAGTCAGATCTGCACTCAAAAGAACGCATGGAACATACTGACATGCATTCTACTCCAAAAACATATCTGAGCCCCAACACACACCGGAAGCGTTTGAGAGCGGCTCGACCTGCTTTCTGTAGAACAAGACATCCTAAACCCTAAACCCTAAACCCAAAACCCAAAACCCTAAAAACCCTGGGAGATTCAACCTCTAACCTGTGGCCGTGGCACCAGTCGAGTTCGATTGACGCCGCTTCCGTCGGATGATGGGTTGCCAGACTGCCAGCTAGACCAGTCCTGCCCGTGGGCCGTCAAAACCGTCAAGTTTTGACAAAACATAGGTGTTAACTAGGTAGTTTACAAAAAAACAAATACATCTCCTATGCTTCTTCATGTAACCAGATTGGCTTATCTTCCTTCTTGACTTAGGCATGTGGCATTGTGCCTCTCCACGCATTCACGTCCATCTAGTTAACACTGGCTGCTCACAATCACCACAAACATTAAACACAAAACATGTGCCGTCGCATAGATCTCGCGTAGTTGATACATGCTACATTACATGACTCCGAGGTTGCATACATAGAAGTGGAGCCCTCATAGACCCGTTCGTGGAACATGTCAGGAGAAACCCCATTCTAATTACTAACGCCCCTTTATCAAACCCTTATACCTAACCCTAAACTAAACCATAAACCCTGAAACCCTAAATAAACGCTAGCCCCCATATAGTACATCCTGCCAGCTGCCAGGATCCACGCCGTCATCGCCAGGATTCTCGCCAGGCTGCCCTGCCAGAACTTCGGAGTTTTGGGGACTAGCGTTTAGGGCTTAGGGTTGAAGGTTCAGATTTTTCGGAAAACGTATTTGTTTTTGGTCTTGGGTGAATCCTTCCACTGGGATCTAACTATACAAGATCTAATGTTTAGAGGTTCGGTCTAGGCTTTCAAGGCCATTTTAGGCCTTATAGGCCCTATACGGTTTCGGGTTATAGGGCTTAGGATATAAGGGTTAAGGTTTATGGCCGGCGCGTGGGGTGCAGGCTCAGGTTGGGGCTCTACGGTTTTGGGGGGTTAGGTTTTACAGCTTTGGCATACATGGTTTAGTTTAGGGTCTCGAGTGAGGCGATGGTGCTGCGGATGATGATGCTGATGATGATGATGATGATTGTCGTGATACTGTTGAATCATGTTACGATGATGGCGTTGATGATACCTGCTAGTACTACTCGCACTGTACTAGACCTTCAACCCTCATCTGTGTATCCTGAAAAGCAAACTTGTATAGTCAGTACCGCTAAAGCCCAACATGAAACCTTACACCCTGAATCCTGAATCGCTACACCGCCGCGCTCCGAACCAAGGAACCCCGATGCCCGAAGAATCTGAACTCTTAAGCCGTGCATTACACTCTGCATGCTACAATGCCCTTAAGCCTTATAATCCCTCAACCCTAAGACCCAAAGCCCTAAAGCGCCCCATACAAAATCCTGCAAATGCTGCGCTTGCCGGCCTCCGTCGGAGTCCTCCGAGCCACCGTCGCCGGGCCCATCGGGGCTCACCCAAATAGGCTGCCTTGAGTTGAAGAGGCTGAGGCTCTAATGTAGCGGACTCAGAAATAGAACAAGGTTTAGTGCACAACAGTGTTTATTCGCGATAAGGAACCCTAAGGAAACTTTAAGAATTTAGGTATTAGGGTTTAAGGTTGAAGTTGGGTCTGGGTTGTGGCATTGTTCGGGGTTTCAGCATTTTTGGCGTTTGTTGAGGGGTTTAGAGGGTTTAGGGTTTTAAAAGGGTTTTCGGCAAGGGCAAGACTGAATCAAAGGGCTTCGCCGCATTTGTATAGGTGTGTGTGCATGCATGCAGGTATGTATGTACGTATGTATGTATGTATGTCTCTATGTGCATATGTAACTATGTACGCATGTATGTGTACCAGTATGTGCACTTGCTTCTTGGATATAGGTATGTATGCATGTATGCATGTATGTATGTAAGCATGTGTGTATGTATGTAAGCATGTGTGTATGTATGTATGTATGTATGTATGTATTCAGTCGGTAGGTCGGGTGTGTGTGTGTATACATGTATATATACATCTATATGTGTATATATATATACACACAGATACACATATGTGTATATATATATGTATAATGCATGTGGTTTGTGTGTTGGCATGAGACTGGTGGTGTACATTTTAATTGACAGTGAAACAGGATACTGAGAGAGAGGGAGAGAGAGAGAGAGAGATCGAATAAATAAACCAAGAAAGCAAGGTCGTTATACAGACAGAGACATACACACATACAGACGGAAAGAACGAAATGCATGAGTAGGTAAACGACAGAAATAGGGCGAGATGTGTCAAACGAAGGATATGAGGATAAGCGGCTCCCACACGCCGAACAGCAGCTTGCCCATCAGAGGTGGCGCTGTCACACCCTGGCACCATGCTAAATCGGTGGCGTAGGCGAGGGAGTCTGGGCGTCTATGTTTTCGGGGCTTTGAGGCTCGAGGCATCCAATCTCTCCCGGTCTCTCTCAACATATGATCTCAAAGCAAAACTCCAACAGTTTTTGGCCACTTTCCATGCGTGGCGGAAGTCGAGTCTGGGGCTGAGGTTCACTTTGAAGTACAAGCAGAAGCGCTTCCTTCGGAGATCGACCATGGTGCAGGCCTGCTTGTCAATGTACAATCCCTAAACGCCTATTGTCTAAGCTTTATGCCCTCAATCACTCTTCGGCCGCTCCGCTTTCTTGTTGAAAAAGTATGACCTCCGTTGAGGAGGTCCATCGTAGACGACACAAGTTCAAGGTTTAGGATATGGCCGGTTTACGCTCTTGCAGATAGTGAATTAAGGCATTAAATCTTGACACAAGCCCGTCCAGAAGCAACCTCCAAAATGCACACTAAATCGCTGAAACACCTTTTAGGAACAATCACAGAGCAGGTGAAACCCAAACCCCGACTGCAAACCCGAAAAAACACAAAATGTCAAGCAAAATGTAATCTAGTCGGATAAACACGCTGCAAGCCTCCGTACCCTTCCCGAGACACCCCCGGTAAGGCTCCATGTGCCCATATAGCAGATGGGCAGTTCTCTAACTTAGTGTCTCTTTTATAGGAACCCCAAAACAGGCGAACCCTCATTAAAACGGAATTTAGAAGGGACCCCAATTTAGAGAACCGACCCTAGAAGGGACCCCAATTTAGAGAACCACCCATACACTTGGGCCTTAAAGCCTTAAAGTACTAAATAAACAAACCCCTTAAGGCTAAAAAGTGTATACTATACTAGGTGCCGATTTCAGCAGTCCCCAAAAATGTTGAGAGTGAGGGCTCCAGAGTAAGCAATAAGATTAACAAGTATCTCAAATCGATGCCTAGCATACTATGGGGGGGGGTACATCACCTTAATCCTGAAGAACCTACTTTTTTGATGACGTATATAATTCTCAGGGAATCATATTAGGGAACGCTAAAAGGGTTAGGATATTCACCCTGAGGGTCCAAGTACCTAATAATCATATACTCTCTTAAATATTGAGCTACTTAACTACTATCCTGAACCCAAGTACCTAATTATTGGGACCCTTAGGGTCAGGGTCCAGGCAAGACTGAGGGACCTCCAAACTCCCCAGGCTGCCTCCCAAGACAGAGGTGTTTGAAGCCACGATGCGTTCGGGCCAGAACCTGCCGGAACATGGTAATGTAGGAGCCTTAAGAATTAGAATAGGGCTTTGAGGCCTACTGTTTTCATCATAACCGGGACTATAAGCGGATAATCCTCCTAATTATTCCGACTTCTATAGTATGTTCTCTAAAGCGAGATGTTCCCTAAAGCGAATATATCTAGAGCATTCACCGGAAGCTTCCGCGGAGCCGCGGAGAGCTGCTAAACCGCACATATTCATCTAGGCACAACCACGCTAACTAACCACGGAACGGTTTAGTGTTTATAGGGCTTTGGAGTTTAGGGCTTATAGGGTTTAGGGTTTATAGGGTTTACGTTTTACTGTAGGGTTTAGGGATTATAGGGTTTACAGGGCTTTAGGGCTTTAGGGTTGAGGGTTAGGGAAAAACAAGAAAGCCTGAGAAGGGATTCTGGGATGGTCGATTCTTCAAGCTTGCGGATATTCTCGCCGTAAGTTGTCTCAAGCTAAGGTTTACAAACATCGCCTCCGCTGCATCCACGGACACCGAGCAGAATCCCTAACCAAGGCAAAGGGGTCTGCTAAACCCCAAACATTCCGGGCCGGAGGCACAGACTTCGCCATTTTGTTTGGCTCAGCCTCCGATTTCAAAATGGACGTAACCTGTATCCGCCGTCCCACAACATCCTAATGCCAGAACCCAACACCAACCCTAGCTGGCCCTAACTACAAAACCCAAAACTCCGAGACTCAGGGAATCTCAGGCCCCATAAAACTTAGGGCTGGGTAGCACTTACCCCATAAACCCGCAATCCTGAAACCTACAATCCCAACAGAAAGTTACAAGCCGTTGGTTCCAAGTCTCTACATGCCATGCGAATTAAGATTTTGCTGGGTCTTGATGTCCAAGTACCTAATAATCATATACTCTCCAAAATCCTAACCTACATAACTACTATCCTAAAACCGAGTATCTAATTATTGGGTCCCTTGGGGCTAGCCCCACAGCCTGCCAAGTCGTACAACCTTCCAAAAGACCTCCACCCCTAAACCTTGAAGAAAACAGACACGACCTGAATCTGTTAAGCTTGCAAGCCCTAAATCCTGAACTCTGAAGGCATAAACCCTATAATTATAATCAGGAACCCCCCAACTTAGGCTATGAAGGCCTCTACAGTAGTAGGGTTTCAGGTTCCAAACCCTATGCTCCGAGATGTCCTAATCCCAACACTCTGGCCTGAATGTATGGAGAACCAGTCGCTGGTGGTCTGCACCTTCGATGGCAGGTAGCTTTAGATCAAGCGAGTACACGTTTTCAGAAATATGGAGATGTTCTCTTACAGTTTTCAGTGTTCCTAAATCCAAGCCTAGGGTTCAGGGTTTAGGGGATATCTGGGATCACAGGAACGCCGGCGAGGAAGCCGGAAGAAGGACAGCTCTGGGGGCCGACCCTAAACCCTCAACCATAGCCTAAACCCCACCTGGACCCCCAAAGTATGTAGAATAATGGCCTTTTGCAGGTGTGGGCCATTATGTTACTTACTTTTGGGGGTGTAGGTAGACCCTATGCAAAATGAACCTCGGCAGGGTGTGAGACCAACCTCGGCACTATATGGGCACAATGTGAAGCTGGGCTCGGAAAGCCCATTTACAAGTAGCATTTAGTACTATAGTGTCTTCGTAGATAGTATGCGCATTCATTTTATCGTTGATATTGTGCTTATAATTACTGTAGTTAACATTATTAACTAGTTCTCATCACCGGAGTACTCTTACATAGGAGAGACTGCGGCACATGGACGCATACGGAAAGCCACAGAATGGTGGAATTGGCATCCAATGTCCCGTAAGGCGCCGAAATTCTCAAATCCTCGAGCCCTGCCCTGCCCGCCTTTCAGGGAGAAAACAATTAGAAGCCCCAAACTATCAAAGAGGCCCCATGGGGGGGGGGGTTAGGGGTTTAGGGTTGGCCACACATCGTAAAGCCTCCATAAACCATGGAAGAAGGTTCTGTAATGCTGCGAAGGCTCTCCGTCGGCAGAGCTTATCTCCCTTCCGTCTTGGTCGACAACATCGGCCTGAATCTAAATTGGCCATAACTTTGCGAATGATCGGAATCTCCAAAAGCTGGTTCTATATATATATATATATATATATGTATATGTATATAGATGTATGTAACTGTATGTATGTATGTATGATCCTGCCGAGACGGCTTTGTCTTCGGGAAGGTAACCGAACACATACTAGCACAAGGGCCTTGGGCCTTCGCGCTACATAAGGCTCTTGAACTATGTATCAACCCTAGGGTTCAGGTTTTAGGCTCTTAGGGTTTAGGGTTTAGGGGGAGTTTAGGGCTCAGGAGCAGCTTCATGTTAATCGATAGCTTACCGATTCAGGGTTTAGGCTTTGCTGACAAAGAACCGATTCTCTGCTTCAGAATGAAACTTTCCTGGGTCTTCTGCAACTGCCGCTAATTCTTCGAACTGCGCACACGTCTCACAGCCCATGTCCCGCACTTTCCAAATCCACGAGGCAGTACACACAATGCAGCTGAGGGCTACACAGCTGCAGCGTCTGAGGTATCCTGTCACAGGCTCCACAGACGCTGGTCTGGGACATACAAACACGAGTAGGTTGAGTTGTGTTTGCGCATCGCCTGGAATCAAGGCTGGAAGCCTTCGAAATTCATCCTGTAGCAAGATCTTATGGAAGAAGCCTTATGGTAGCCCCTGAGTAGCCCTTGAAGGCCTACAAACTCACGGGCTCATGACCAGAGAGCTTCAGAGCTTCGGATGTTGTGGAGAGAGTCTGGCCTTCGAAACCTGGGACCCCGATAGCTTCGAATAAAAAGGGCTAAAGGGCTTTTTTTGGGGTATTGGGTAGATATAAATTGAGGAACCTAAGACCCCACAAAAGGAACAAGGGCCCACCCCACTCGGGCACCTAAACAAAAAATTGGAGACCTAGGAAATCATTCTGAGGCTGATCGATCTGGGTAGAAGGGGCTACGCCCCAACCCAGGTCAAAGACTTTGCTTGAAGGATTCTCGGTAGCTCTAGCTGGGGCCAGGCTCTAGGTACCTATTTCGTTCTCGGACTTGGCGTCTTAACACCTTGCTTCTGGTGTAGGGTTTAGGGCACATTCATGGTCCCCAAGCCCGGCAATCATGGTTTCGAGCCTGCACGACTAAGACGGTATCAGCAGAGACGTTGCCGCCAAGCTCCTGAGGAAGCGAGAGGCGACTGGTATGATAATAGTACTTCAAGGATCATGGGACTTAGTAACTAGGGTTATAATTAGGGTAACTCTACTTATAACTACTTATAACCCCAATTAAGCTACTTACAACCTTACTTACTAAGTCCCATGATCCTCCAAGTATCGCAAGGGTTTCGGATTGAGGGTTGAGGTCTGCTCTAAACCCTACCTGCATCCACAAAGTGTTTTTTTTTAAGGGCCTCTTTCTATTCCGCAGGAGGTCTAGAGAGCCTCGATTGAGGCAGGCCCCACAAAGTGTTTTAGGGTTTAGGGTTTGTAGCCATGAAAAGTATGGCAGAGCGTTGAGGAGTGCCGGTGGCAAAAGGCTCAAAGCACCCAAGTCAACTCGCTTCAGTAGATCTGAGGTATAAGATACCGGCTACCGGCATCAGTAAGCTTCGGCCCACTTAAAAAACGCTAACGAGTTCGAGAAATGCATTATTAATTCAACATGCACGGGGCATAGTAGCAGAGATACTGCATCACATGAACCGCGAAGTTCATGCAAACGAAAGGCGGACTTCTACGTGGACGTTCCTGGGCTAGTCGATTTACCTACAAAAGAAAATCGTGACCGTCAAATTGGTCTAGAGTCTAGAGTCGTCTAGAGCGTATGCTACCATCATACAGCAGACTTGATCACATGCTGTCCTTACGGTTACCCCCATACCGTCCCATGCCACCTCCACGAAAACACGTGTTTTGATAAGTGTGTCCTCCCAAGGTCTCCAGCTGCACGAGCCACTGGAAGAGGCAGAGAGAACAACCTGGACAAAGACACCCATGTCTAGAACACCTACCTGGGCCCCAAAAGTATGTAGAATAATGGCCGTTTATAGGTGTTGGGCCCTGATTTTACTTACCTTTGGCGGTGTAGGTAGGACCTAGCGAAACCCCAAAAACACCCCATAGGGGACAACTGCCAGAGGGACATGCTCCTGCGACTCCCAGCCTGGTTCACCAGTCTGAAACATATACATATATATATATACACATAATGTAATGTACTATAATATAAAGATATATAGTATTTATTACATAACATATAAGCCTGAGGACAGGAAGCCAAACAAAAGCTGGTACATCCACTAGTCCAGTATGCGGTCTTTCCACGAGCTCATGCTGATGAGATGATGAGGGCCCTTGCAAAGACCTGTCCCCAACGAAACAGAACCAACAAGGTGTGAAGTCGAGTCACGCCGAAATCGACGCTGACCAGCACCAGATTACGCTCCCCCATCGATGATGGCAACTCCTGCCGGTTCTCGTCTGTGTGGCAGAAAAAATACCACGGTAGTAATGGATTATGGAACTGTGTGTACTATTGTCAAAGGGGGCCTTAGGCGCGAAAGACAGCCTACTGCGGAACCATCAAGTAGAGAACTGTGCTGCTGGGTCCTGATCGGACTTCGGGTCCCTCACACCCTTGTCCTTCTAGAAAAAATAGACAGGGCCCTATACCTATATCCCTTTGTAGGAAGTATTTAAAGAAGGTCCACTAACCGGTCTGTAAATTCTTTTGGGGGAACCATCAAAAAGGACAAGGCTGCTCCATCACGTCTAGACTTGAAGTCTCATTGAGGGTTGAGCAGTGCTAGTGTCAACAGGGGGGGGTGTTTTTGTTACAGCAATCACCAACGCAACAACTTCAAGCAAATTCAGAACTGCAGAGGTAACAGCAATATCATGAACTCGCTGTGAATTGGGACCTGGGATATCCTGGGATGCTGTGAGGAATCCCGGTTTGGGGCATCGCAGAAATGGAACAGGAAAATCCGACTAATTTCGATCTCCTGGATATATACAACTCCACAAAGACTAAATCCCAAGCCTTCATTCCTGCTTCCTACAGCATGTCCTTGGCTCGGAAACGGAAGCCATGTGAGTTCGACGGTAATGAGCTCGAGCCACCACACCTCACGAAAACTAGCATAAGGTTTTCGGAGATGTTCTACATAAGTTTAAGAGACAAGAAAGGGGGAACTACTACTAGCTATTCAGACACCAGGGATCGCAACATAAACTTCTGTAATTCGCATTTAGGGTTTAAGGGTTTTGCGGCATGGGCTCGTACTAGGAATTCCTGAGTTGCTGAACACCCCAGATCGGTGTCAGGATGAGCCGCTCTGCGTACTTTCCCCAACAAATCCAAGAAACCGCTATACTAAGCTTTGACTACAGCTCAAGGCTTTCATTGGGGTTTAAAAATTAGTGTTGAAGCTGGGAGTTTGTGGGCCGAGACGGCAGGGTCAGTCTTTGTGTCTTGGATTCACCAGATCCTCCTACTTGTAACTCCCCTGACGACCCACACGTCGAAGCTCCGTGGCCATGCACCCATACCAAACCCCAAATCCCTAAACCATACATGCTGGGAGCCGGCTCTCAGCTTGCCTACCCATTACAAACCCTACATGCTACGATCTGTCTGCCAGGTTGCATTGCAATTCCGTTGGACATCACCACTTCCAGGTAGTGGAAGGGGCTTGCCACACTCTGCAAAGCCACATTTCCATCTCCTAGCCGTTTGGGAGCTAAAAGCTCCGGTGGGACCCTCAATGTAAAACTATATCTTTGAAGGCCTGATTGTTCGGATTCCGATCGTATTATCCTTGGTTATGGGACAGGGGATGATTGTTCAGGAGTCTCCATTAATTCAAGGAGGGGAACGGATCGTGGAGTCGCCTCGGGGCTGCTTAAAAGCCTTCCCTCTTAGGGTTTGGAGGTATATGCATGGTTTACGGTCTCTGCAGTGCCTGCAAGCATCGGCAACAAACAACTCTTGCCTGAGTACGCAAAGTAACTTAAGACTTGTTTCTGCCTCTGCTCCCAAAAGCCCAGCACCCTAAAGCCGCGACCTCAGATCTTTGGCAAGTCAGGCCTTAATCCAAAACCTAACTCCACCGTGCTTCCCATCGTATACGATATTCCGATTTCCTTGCTATGGTAGCTTTACGGAATTGGAATTAAAACCTTGGACGTGAACAAATGAAATTAGTTTATCAACCCTTGTACAACCCTACAAAAACTGCACAAATTCGCATAAACTCACATATAAAAACAAAAAACACCATATAAAACATTCCCAAAGCCCCGCGCCAGGCGTCCTACGTCCAAGACCTCCAAGAGATGTCTCTCCGAGGTCGCGTTGACTTCGAAGGACCAGGAGCCCGCTGCATCCAAGCCGAAGTACCGGTCCTTCGGCTGAAAGAAGGGAGCGTGCTTTTTTTTTTTTTTGGGGGGGGGGGGGTTGGGGTTTTTAGGGTGGCATATAGGCTTTAGGGTCTAGGGTCTACAGGGTTAAGGGTTTATAGAGTTTATAGGGTCCTACGGCTGAAAGACAAGAGCACGGGGTTAAAAAGCAGCTCGAGAAGGTTTGACCTAGCTTTGATAGATTCTTTACAAGTTTTGGTGAGGGCTTACCCAAAGGCCCCAAAGTAGTTCCTTTTAGGGATTACCTTATAGAATTCTAAATATGAACCCCCAAAAAGGAACAACTTTGGGGCCTTTGGGTAAAAGGCACCGCCAGAATAAGGACCAGGAAGATGCCCTAGTTGCCATAGTTGAGGTTTAGGGGACCTAAGATACTGCAGGATGTTGCGCATTCAACTCTAGGGATTTACCTGAGGGTTTAGGGTTTAGGGCTACACCCCCCGAAAGGTAAGTAAAATAATGGCTCAACACCTACAAAAGGCCATTATTCTAGGTACTTTGGGGGTCCAGGTGGGGTTCTACTTGCGAAGGCTACGGTTTACGGTATCAGGCGCAGGCTTGAAAGGCAAACAAGACCTCGGTCTGGAAAGCCCGGGGTCTAGGATGATGCGAGATGTAAGGGCCTTGCGATGCTAGAAGCGTTACCTAACCCAGCCCCCCGCCTCCAACAACACATGTGAAACAGTGGCCCAGTGGCCCAACACATGTAAAAGGCTAGTATGTAAAAAGGCTAGTAACGGTTAGCATTCTACATACTTTTGGGGTCCAGGCCGGGTGCTAGATACATAGAATCTAGGCTCAAACTTCGTCCTCTGAGCTCCGCAGGCCAACCCTGTGGCCAACCGGCAGCAGATTCCTGAGCAAAGCAAGCAGGGACGGGATTCGGTTTAGGGGAAAAAGCCTAGGTAACCCTAAACCACAAACCCGTGAACCGTGACCCTCTACACCCCAAACTCCTACTCCCCGAACCCTAACCCCTAAACCCTAAACCCTAAGTCCTAAACCCTAAACCCTAAGTCCTAAACCCTAAACCCTAAACCCTAAATCCTAAACCCTAAACCCTAACCCCTAAACCCTAAACCCCAAACCCCAATGCAACCGAAGAGGCGATGGACGCTCCGAGGAGTGGGAGTCTGCTACCGATGAGGAGAGCAGAAGGCTTGGAAAGCCCAGCCTTTTTTTTTGGGGTTTCTTCTGGGATTTAGGGTTTAGGAAGTTAGGGCTTATGTGCTAAATTTGGGTTTCTTCTCGGATTTAGGGTTTAGGAATTAGGGCTTATGTCCTAAATTTGGGTTTCTTCTCGGATTTAAGGTTCAGGGTTTAGGGTTTAGGAATTTTTGGTTTGGGTCCTAAATTTGGGATTTACGGGATAGGATTCAAGCTGAGGGTTCATGTTCTGATGAAGCTTTACTTCTCTGTGGGCTTTAGGCTTAAGTAGGCAAGAGTCGTAGGGCTCAGGATCTTAGGGCGGGGGTTTAGGTTTCTATTATTCTTGTTCTTGCTGGGATTATTCGTTCGTTCTTTGGAGCGCGAAGACTTGTCCTTTTGTTCGTCGGTTGTTTCACCCCTTTCTCTTTGATTGACTGCCTCAGCACTAGAACCCCTATTGTGCTTAGTCAGTATCCTGGGGGAACCTAGGTCGTAGAACTTTAGGGGGGCGCTGGTTTCAGGGCGTGTAAAGTGTAAAAAAATCCATGGCATTTCGGCTTAAGGTTGCTCGTTTTAGGGTCGACACGTTTGTAGGTAGTTTAACAGCACGAAACACCTTCCTATGCTCAGTTAAATTGCAAGCGAGGACTGAGACGAATTCGGGAAGACACACAAGCTTGTGATGAGGAGCAGCAGAGCCTTTTAGCAAATTTGCAGTTTAGGGTTCAGGGACTCCGAGCAGCCAAACCCCCAAACCCAAAGCCTAAACCCTACATAGGAGTTTCCGAAAATTCAGGGGTACCTTATTTGGGGGTCTTTATAATAAGGATCCTACTATTTAGGGTACTATATTAGGGTCCCTTATTTTCGAAAAAAACCATATAGCCGCCAACCCTAAACTTGCGCAGCGGCAGATTCTCCAGCTTCGTTTCCAGGTTTGCCAGTGTTGCTCGCAGCGAGGCCTCGTCTTGGCCGAGCCTGTCGTTCCGCTGCGCACCAGCACTACTGTTGCGTATCTATAGGGGCCTAAATAAGGGTTCCTTTAAAGGGGTCTACAAGGGTTACTAAAAGGGATACTATAACGAAAAAATCTAGGGGCCTGAATAATTGCCAATGCTATTTTTTTTTTTGGGGGGGGGGGGCTCCTTATTGTAAGCATAGTATACCGGGCCCCAAACCCTGTTCTACTTATTGAGGCCGTTATTTTATCTACTATTCACAGAAGAATTCCACCGAGGAGTGGAACAGCATATTCGAAGTAGCAGCTGTAGGAGGAGCTGCAGTGTCGGAGTAGGAGTAGCAGTAGGATTGGGAGTCGGCGAAAGTGGGTAGTCGTCGTCCTCCTCCCCGTCGTGCTGCTGCTACTAACTACTCCGGCTGCTGCTACGACTACGATTACGATACGACGTCGACTACTACCACTACTATTACTTCGCGTAATTACTAGCATAAATACCAGTACCAGAACCAGTATCACCACAACCACTGCCAGCAGCAGCAGCAGCAGCAGAACCACGAGAATCAATACTAAAACTACCTACCACAGAGACTACCACCATTAGCAACAGCACAGCCACGTCCACAAGCACCAATGCCAGCGCCACCAAGAGTGATGCACTGATGAGTCTGATGAGCCTAAAACTTGCAGCGGCGACGGAGACGACGACGCCGCCGATAACGATTGTCGTTTTCTGACAACCCAATCGTCATCAGCGTCATCATCATTATCATCATCGCCGCCGACAACAACACTGGCATCATCACCATCATCGTTATTATCGCCATCAGTAGCAGCGACAGAAGAGCCTTCAACAGCAGCATCATCTTCCCGACACTCGCTTCTCTTATAGTTGTGCTGACCGTCCTCCTCCTAACGTGTCTTCATGGCATCCTCCGACGCAAAATCCCATTTATGGGGCAAGCATGGGCAGGGGAGCAGTCATGGTACTCGCAAGAAGTGGTACACATTACCAAGCCCAGTACTGTAGACAAGACCCTCAATCCTTTCAGGTTAATGAAACACCGTCCTTAAATCCCGCACCCCTCAACCTAAAACTCGAAATTTCCAGCTTTGAATGCCTCGCTGTGATGATGCGCAGGGAGACGATGTGAGGGCCAGACCTCACCGGAAATGTGACCAAGCATTGTCAGGGTATGCTGCAAGTTTCTATTGAAACATGATTTGCAAGATCTCATGGGCTTCTAAGCTGGTTACATAAAGTCCTATACAGGGAGTTTCGTAGATATCGGGTACCGTATGTAAGGGTCCTCCTAGCATGAATCTTACTGTTTAGAGTCCGCCTCGTTGCGGAAGGGCTATGGAGCTTGCCGGCCAGGCACTTTAAAAAAGCTGCGATGTTTTCGGTATTTTGGAGCCTGGGAATAGTAAGCAATACATGTAGAGCTGCCTATTAGAAACCGTGGTACTTCGAAGCCGATCCCACCACTCTGCTCCTGAAACCAAACCACTTTGAGTCGTTTCACCAGGCATCCCAAGCCCTGAACTCCCTAAACCCTAAACCCTAACCCCCCTGAGCAGCACATCCCCAATTAGGCTCGCGACCAATTCTATGGCTGAGGGCCCTCTACAGGACCATGTTTAGGGTTCCCTCACGGGTCCATTTAGGGGGTGATAGGGTTTAGGGTTTAGGGTTTAGGGTGATAGAGTAAAAGGGTTCATGGGGCTGCAACTGCAACTGTACGTTCGGGTTTTAAAAACTTCCGAGATGCTTGAGTCAAAATATGGCGAATATTCGTTCCTGAAGTTGTACAGGTATCCGGAGTGAATATGACACGCCAAATTAAATAAATGATAAAACTATCTACTACAGCCTTTCAAAACCCATAAGGGGCCATGCGTGAGTCTCCAAGCTATCAAGCCAGCCAAGCCGCGACAACACCTCGTCCGGCACATCCACTCCGCAAGTGTTGTCGGAGGTGGGATAGTATGGTATCCTGGCAGGCAAGACCCTCCGTACTCGGATCTCTACAAAACACCGACAAACACAACGCACGACGCTCTAAATTCAAAATCGAAAACTCAAACAAACACAAACAGAGCAACCGGCAAGAGGCCAAATCCTAGAAACACGAAAGCGGAAGCAACGAACAGCGGAGTTCCAGGAACAACAGGAGAAATGGGGAAGGCCCACTGGCCCTACATCGGAAACCCCTACGTAAACTTGGAAACCGAAAACCCGAAACCTTCTAAGCCCTTACCAAACCCAAGGAGACAAGAGATGCAAAACACAAACAAAGCCTGAAACAACATCGACTGGGCCCAGGGAAGCCCCTCCTGGACCCTGCAAAACCTTCTTCTCTGAGGGCTTGTAAAAGACCAACCCAAAAGATCTTTGGGGAGTAGGGTTCTTTAGCGTTTAGGGTTTATACAAAAAAAGCCGTAGATTAACATGTTGAAATTTCGAGTTGGTTGACTGAGTAGGCTTTCGGACTTTGGGCTGACTTTCGGGGTTTAGGACACACCTGATCTCTGAGAAGCATACGAGGTATCGGGGTTCCGTACTATGAGCTCTGCTTATAAACCTTGGGTCACATAGAAGCCCATGATCCCAAAGTCCTAGCACCCGGTAACCCTTGAAAGGCCTATGTAAACTCAAAATAGCCCCTGAACACCCTAAACCCAAAACAAACCCCTGATCTCAAAAGGCTCCAGGATGAAATAAGCCCTAAATCCTATAAACCCTAAGCCCGAAGCCCTTACCCTGAACCCTAAGCCCTAAACCCGAAGCCAACCAAACCCGAAGCCCTAAACCCAAAGCCCTAAACCAAAAACCCTAAGCCAACCAAACCCGAAGCCCAAACGAAAACCGTAAGCCCTAAGCCCTAAGATAGCACCGGAAGCCCCAGCTCAGCCCGGAAAGGCCCTCAACGCAGCGAGGCGCCGGATTTGGCCCCGGTGCTTCTCGAAGAATCCCCAGCCGAGGTCAGCTAAGGGCTGCCTGCAAAGATGAGGCTTTAGGGGTTCAAGGCTCAAAGGGTGGTTTAATGATTTAGGGGTTCAGGGTTTAGGGGGTTCGGGGTTTCGGGGTTTTGGTGTTTCGGGCTTTTGGGTAAGGCTTCAGCCCTTCGGGTGTGTGGCTTGGGGTTTGGGATACGGCTTTAGGGCTTAGGTTTTTTTTTTTAGGGTTTAGGGTTTAGGGTTCAGGGTTTAGGGTTTAGGGCTTAGGTTTTAGAGTCTAGGGTCTGTCGCTTGGGGGTTGTGACTCCGGCTTCGGGTTTAGGGCGAAGGATTTTCTGCACAGAGGTTTCCGGTTGAGGGCTTTAGGGCTTTAGATGGGGCTATCTACAGGACAATCTTTAAGCTCTCTAAAAGGGGTTTTCATTTAGGGCTTATGGGCTTGCGGGCTTGTTAGGGCTGAGAGGGTTTGTGGTTTTGGGCTCAGGGTTCACAGTCTAGAGGCTTCGAAGTACGACACTCTGCAATAAGAAGCTCCGAAAGCCGATAATGTAGGCACCTTAGTACTTAGAATAGGGTTTCGTGCTCCTTTATAGTGTAGCTGTAAGTCATATTAAGCATATTGCTAATTGTTTTGGCTTCAAAATTACCCTGATCCTGATCCCTTTGCTACTACACCCAGGCCCAGACTGCAAAACCCTAAAAGCTAGGGGCTCAGGATTTGAACCACGCAAACGTTGGGAGTCTGCATTCGGCCATGTCAAGGCATGTCTTAGCGGGCTTCCAGGAACCTGGCAGATCCTTTTGTTAACCTGGTACCCCAAAACCCTAAACTGAACCATAAATCCTAGACCCTAGACCCTGAACTGCGACATAAATCCTAAACCCCAAACCCTAAACTGCAACATGAATCCTATAAGCCCGATAAACCCCGAACCCCTACACCCTGACCTGGCATCCTGGACCCCTTTGGAGTTCAAGGTACACCGGCAGACTCAAAGCTTCGAGGCCTAACACTAAATATCTCAAACCATAAGCCAAGGCGACGAGCAACCCAAATATCCCAAATAGCCCTAAATATCCTGAAACCCCAAACGAGACCTGCAGCTGGAGCTGCGAGCCCATGTGCCAGTGCGGCAGCTCTCCTCAGATCTTCGTGCTGCATAGACCCAAGAATGTAGAACCCCTTGTCTGACGAACCCAGGTTCTTGTTATAGTTAGGGTTTAGGGTTTAGGGTTCAGGGTTTGATAAGTTCAGGGTGTTCTGGGGTTTCAGGACTCGAAGGTGCAAAAGCAAGCCCATGACCTTCCATCGACTACATTGCACCTATGATCTTCAAAAGTCTCGGCTCTGGCCGGCTTCAAACAGTATCTGAGGCTTACAGTGGCTTACAGTTTGGGGTTTTGGGCCAGTTTTAAGGTTCCACCGGGATCTTTGGGTTTCTGGTTGGGGAGTTTCGGATTTGAGGCATGGGTACGGCATAATACACCCTAAGGGTCCATGTACCCAAACAGTATATACTTTGGCCTTAAAGTACTCCCTATATAGGTACATTGGGCCCAAAGTATATACTATTTGGGTACATGGACCCTTAGGGACACCTCAAAGCCTACTCCCTGAATCTGGAACCTCTTCAAGGCAACAACAACCCGAGTCTGCGAGTCACAAGCCCAACACCAACGACCGTGACAACTTTGCTCCCAAAAGAGAAAATCAGCCAAAGCCCGCTCAGGACCTAGCACATTAACACGGAGTGCGAAATACATGCCGAGCCCCTCAAATGGGATAGTCCTCTCCAAGTTCTACGATGATGGTGGTGTTGGTGCTTTAGATTCTAGCAGATGCATGGCCATGACTCGCCAAACATTATCAACATACCCAGCGAGAGGGAAACACATAGCTCAACATGGGGAAACCGCTAACCCGTGAGGTCTTGTGCTTGACAGAGGCTTGAACCTCCCGACCCAGAACCCGAAACCTGTAAATTCCTGCTCCAGATCTGACATGCTCAACTCTAAACCCTAAACCCGAAATCCTAAAACCCGGATCCTTGCATACCCTAAACCCGAAATCCTCAAACCCGGATCCTGGCATACACCAAGTCTCACTCCAGGGACTGTAGGCCCAGCTCTCGCAGTTGTAGTCGGCCAGACACAGATCGCCGCAGTCCTGTAATATAGGGGCCTTTGTACTTAGAATATAATATACTTAAAAGATCCCTATAGCAGTATATTCTGATACACCCCCACAAAGCCTTATTATAAGGCTTTGGGGGTGTATCAGAATATACTGCTATATGGATAATTTGTAGTTAGGCGGATCTGGGGCCTGGAGGGTGTCTTCTGGTATACTGCCTTGAGGGACGATAACGGGATGATCATGATTACTAGATATTCTTACTTCCCCAATCAGCCACAGAAATAAAGGTTGAACTTTCCGGTTACTACTAAACTATGAGAACCCAAAAAATTTAAAGGTTGGGTATTGGGGAACTAACTATTAATTTTGGCTGCTAGAGTAGCAGCTTTAGCTGCAAGGTGAGTAATCGTCGCTTTTGTCACCGCACACAAAATACGATTATCAACCATTCAGACCTCAGGCCTCTATATGGGAGTTTCCGAAAATAGGGGACCCTAATATAGCACCCTAAATAGTAGGATCCTTACTATAAGGACCCCGAAATAAGGTACCCCTAATTTTCGGAAACTCCATATTAGCAGGCTGCTGGGTGCTCAAACTTTGGTTTCGGGCCTTTCTGTGTCGGTTTTCACCTGGGCACGCTGGGTTGGCTTGGGTTGGTGAAAGAGTGGACGACACCTGTTGCACTGCGAAGAATAACGTGAGCACTGTGGCCCTAGTACTAAACCCTAAACTCAGGGCTTAGGAGCATAGGACTGCGGCCCCAAACCCGTACCCTCAAACTCTGGACCACTGAACCCATTTTGCTATCCTCCGGTCGACGGATGTAGTAGTGCTGCTCGAAATGGCCGTGAGGAATGCCTCACCAAACAGATTCGAGTACTTCTGGGCTCCATTCTTAATGTTCGCTGTCCAATCAAACTGTATTTTCAATCTCATACAACTTGGGTTCTTTAGGCAATTTTCCATTGTGCGGGATCTTGTCCAGACTTTTATGCGGATTGGGGCCTGTATGGCTTGAATTCGCTATCCCACATGTGACATGTGTGGTAATGTCCACTCTAAATTCGATTTCTTGGGTCTACCCTAAACCCTAAACCCTAAACCCCTAAACCCTAAACCCCTAAACCCTAAACCCTAAACCCTAAACCCTAAGGTCCTAAACCCCAAAACCCTAAACCCTAAAAGCCTAAAGCCCTAAACCCCTAAGCAATGAAGAGGCAGGGAGCTGGTGTCCGGCACATTGTCGAAGATCTCCGGACTCACAGAAGCCTTCTTGGTGTGATTGTCGCACTCCTGGAGGCTCGAACAACTGCATGTCTTAGAGATAGGATTTAGGGTTTAAGGGTTTGGGGTTTAGGGTTTAGGGGTTTGGGGTTTAGGGTTTAGGGGTTTAGGGTGTATAATATAGGGAGATCTGTAATCAGGATCGTTGAGCGGAGTGGCAGATGTACAAACGCCACGAACCTGATGTGAACTGAGGCCGCGGCGATAAACACGCGAACACTGAAAACTTAATGATGTCCGTCCTCCCCGCGGAAGCCCTCGAAGCACTCACAGCTTGCGTTGCTGCCGTTGTCCGGGGGCTGGCAGACGCCAAAAGCTCCACATTCCACTCCTGGGCTAGGTGGTTACGGTTTAAGGGGGTATTGAGTTTCAGGGATCCCAGTACAGAAGACCACGTACCTGCACAGGAAGGTTAGGAAGACTTACATCGGGGTTAGGATTTCAGAACATTTGGGGATAAGGGTGATTTCTGGATGGGCTTCAAATTTGGATGACCTTACTGAGCGTGGCTCTTGAATCAATCCCAGCAACTTTGTTTAATGACTATATCCTGAAACCTCCAACTCTACATCCGCTCATATCCCAAACGCCAGCCGCGACTCCGTGGCAGCTGTCCGGAGCTCGGGCGCCGCGCCAAATGCCACTGTCGATCCACTCGTTGGCGGCCGACTGCCTGCGGCGCAAGACCTTGCTTAGAGGTATACTTGGAGGTTCATGGGTAGTTATAAGTGGGTCTAGAAGTCCTCTAATATAGGTTAGTTATAACCATAGGTATCCTACTTATAACCCTACTTACTACTGTTCATGAACCTCCAAGTAGGGTTCACGAATGACCTACTTCCTGAATAGTATTACAAGGGGAAATCGTGATAAGGAATCCCCAAAAGGTAGGCTTATAGGTTCAGCTAGGTTTAGGGTGTAAGGCAAGACCTCGGATGGAACGTCTAATGCACGGCCTCAGTAACAGGATGAGGGTTTGAGGGTAGTATTAAAAAATATGACAGGGAACCCGGAGGAGTAGTATTACTTACTGGGAGTGTGGGCAGACTAAACCCCAAGGGACCTGCCTTAATTCAAAGAGCATGAACTACTGCCGAGCTGCCCAAAGTGGTGACAGATTTGAGTCGCCGAGCTTCGGCGCTGCCCAGTCCTCAACCGAAAAAAACATAATATCATGGCTTTGGGGGAAGATCAGTGCGAACTCTGTTGAAATTACTGGTCCCAGTTGTTGCTGCTGCGTTGTGGATGGATGTTGCTCGGCCCTAATAAGACACACAACTAGTGACATCACCATTGTTCTTTCGATATTTGCAACTGACGTCCTGTCCAGCACACTGACTGTCTTGACCATGGCATCATGGTTGCTCTGGATAGCCGTATGACCGACTTTGTCTTAGAAGAGCTCCAAAGGTTCAAGCTCATTATCCTGGCTTTTTGGGAGAATTCCAGGTTCAGTTTAACCTCAGCATCACTTGTCTCTTCACAACTACTGTCAAATACTTTCCGACAAAAAGAGCTCCTAGATGTGAGAGCTTCCCTGTCCCTGAACCCTACACGCCCTCAACCGCACAATCCACCTCTGAGTAGCCCAGGCTCAATCTGCACACAGCGCACTGTCTGTGGCTCATCGTACCGGACCTCGAGATAGGCCTGCCCCGACACTCCACACCCTGTTGCTCAATTCATAGAGAGGTTCAGGGTTAAGGGCTTTACTTTAACTACCGAAATCCACTTTTTGCAGGGTCCTATATTTTATAAAAAGAATGCACAGCTATACAACAAGTCAGTAGGCTGTGGTAGTGTAAGGTGGGGTTTTAGGGCTACGGCCGTTTCGCGTTTGGCAATCTTTTGGTTGACCCACGAAAGGGTCCTAACCGTCCTAACCCCTAAACACCACCAGCAAACTGGGTTCAGGGTTAAGGGTTTACAGGGTTTTTCACCCTAACACCCTATACCCTATAGATTATAAACCCTAGACCCTTAACCCCAAACCTTCCGGCTTCGTTGCTGGCTCCAGTGTCTAAGGCTTGCAGCCTTGAAGCTTTGGAAGCCTAGGGATCGTATCGAAAGGCTATCCTCTCAGGCCCTACTCCCTAAATCCTTATGGTTTAGGACAAGGAGGTAGGGTTTGGGGCTTGTGCGGTGCAGGGTTGAAGCTTAAATACATGCAGCACAGACTCCCCAAAGCACTACAAAACCCGACCATATCCCGGACAATAACCCGAACCCTGCCCATCCCCCATGACATGACATGAGCCCTATTTTCCGTGTAGATACCCCCCCCCCCCCCCNCCCCGAGGAGCGTTGTTGGATCCTCATAGACCCTAGCGCTCTCCTTGCACAACCCTGGAACCTGATCCAAAGACTCTAAACCTGAACCCCTAAAGCCTTTAACCACTACACTACACCCTACTTGGAGGATCATGGGACTTCGTAAGTAAGGTTATAAGTACCTTAATTGGGGTTATAAGTAGTTATAAGTAGAGTTACCCTAATTATAACCCTAGTTACTAAGTCCCATGATCCTTTAAGTACACCCTAATTCAAGTCTAAACCCTCTAGCCCCTCACGGGCCGCCACACCGTGGATCTTCAATCAGGAAGTCTTAAAGGAAACCCTTCAAGCCTTAAACGGCCTGCTAGAGAAGACTCTAACGAAACCCTTTCTGAAAGCAGTGCCGCAAACCTACAAAACACGTAACTTTCGAGCGTGTGAAAGAAACTCCCATAGATGCCTTGTAGTCCTGGTATGAGACCCCTAATGACCCATACAGGCACCACGCAACCAAATCCCTGAAGACATCAGCCTCACCAGGTAGCACCACACAGTCAACGCCGGAGCAGCGGTGCGCGAAAGCCTGGCAAAGGGGTCCGGATCTGGGGGTTTAAGTTACCCATAGGCCCCATAGTAGTTCCTTTTTGGGGTTCTTTTATAGAATTCTATAAGGTAATTTCAAAAAGGAACTACTATGGGGGCCTATGGGTAAGGGCCTTAAAGGGGGAGTGTTGGTTTGGGGCAGGATTGCAGTTTCGGGCTGGGGGTTTAAGGTTTCTGTCCTTCGGTGTTTACGGGCTTAAGGAAACTCTGGCGTTCCTGGACCCCCAAAGTATGTAGAATAATAGCCTTTTATAGGTATTGGGCCATTTTTTTACCACTTTTGGGGGTTTGGGTTCTACAAAAGGCCACAGAAATTTCACCAGCCCTTAAGGAGACTGACTGCGTGACATGTCCAAGTACTACACACTGTGCTGGCAACCCCTGGAATGGAGACTTTTCGGTGGCTGTTGTGTTTTACAGCGTGTGGCATGTCGGAGAGACTAGAATTGATCTGCTTCTTCCAACTGGAATTGTGTGCAGGACTGGGGCACAGCATTCGGCGAGATTGAATTCCTAGACCCCGCATGGATGAAAGACGTGTCGCTGCTGCTGCTGCTGCTGGTCCCTGAACCCTAAACCCTAAACCCTAAACCTTAACCTGAACCCAAACCCTAAACCCCTTAATCCCAAACCCCAAAATACTTCCTGAAACTCCCAGAAAGCTCCTTCGGAAGCCAGAGATATCCGACTGAGGGCCCGGGCCGTGGAGGAGTTCCCATCATAAGCCTTGACGGGCAAGGGGGGGGAGGGGNGGGGGGGGGGGCGTAGATAAAAATCTGAGCACCCTGTGGCTGAGCAACAACTTGATCCCGATCAAACTGTACAGGAGTATGGTTTAGGAGCCATTGGTTGTTGTTGAAGGACGGCATGAAAGGCTTGAGTGACGACTCGTTGCTTGAATCCTTATAACACGCAACAAACATGCAGTCACTAATGTTCCTGAGAAGCGCCGTGCGCACTCTCCCCAAACATCTCAAAGACCCATACAAAACCCGGAACCCCGGCAAGATGTGTGAATACATTGTCTTGTATACATATGAATATGTACATTCATATACATATACATATAAACATACATACATATAATAGACATAGGCATAGGCCATAGGCTTAGAACCAGACACACACTTATATATATATATATGTGGTATATGATATATGATATATGCATACACATGTGTGTTCAATCATGCACATATACATATACATAGACATAGACATATAGATATACATGTAGATATACATATAGTTATACATATACATATACATATACATATACATACACATAACCTGTATGTATGCATACACACATATATACGTACACATCTACGTATGTAATGTACAGATACACGTGCTATACATACAAACACATTGTATATCAGATATAATACGATTTAGTGTCAACCAAACCATGAGGGAGATAAAACGTGGAGCAACAACCGCTATACCTATGTGCAAGCACCATCTTTGCTTGTGGTATAGAGCTTTCAACAGCATATGATCCCTGACGTGAACCCCTCAAGACCCCTGAGGCTCTGGTGCCTTCATCGCAGCCACAGAACCCCTGGAAGAGGCAGCCAAAGCCTTCTTGCGGGCTTCGGTTCAGGGCTTAGGGCCTTTTGGGTTTAGGGCAGTAGGGCCTATAGGATTTTGGGATATCTTGCCCTAGCCCGAAATCCCAAACCCCGAGCTGGGCACTGGGGTCCAAAGGTCGTCTGTGCAAAGCTGGGACTTTGGTGGGCTTTAGGGTTTAGGGTTTATTGGGGTTCAGCACGTTCCAGCGTCCAGGGAGTGGGTGTTCAAGAGATGCGTAAACTAAGAGTGTCGCGTGCCGAAACTACAGACAAAGTTCGAGGACCAACAAGTTTCCTCGAACTCCAAACCTTGGACATTAGAGTCCGAAACACTCAACCCTAATTCCTCATAGGACAGCTGGCGGTCGGAAATGAAGCAGAACACATCACTTGTCGCCACGGAGACACAAGGGCAACCCAAGCTAGTATCCTCGGTGTCTTGTTTGAAAAGCCCCGATCAAGGATTCTGAAAGCCTTAATTATGGTAAACCGTATAGAGCCCGAGCCCAACTACGTACCTGCGCACCCTAAACATCGAAGCCTGCTTGTCACGGGCCCAAAGAGCAACACAAACATGAACATCACCCAATCAAGTTTTCGCTTATGAACTTCAGTTTTGAGGCCTTGGGTTTTCGCTTTCGGGGTATACCGGCTATATGTAAAGGCACGTGATGATTCATGGCTTCGGACCTATTAGGGCCGCAAGTTGCCCGTGCCAACGGCGGCTAAACCTTCCTAGCTGGGCTGGAGTTCGTTCATTGGACTCTCTCTCTCACTCTCTCTCTCTCTCTCCCCCTCTCGCTCTCTCTCTCTCTCTCTCTCCCCCTCTCTCTCTCTCTCTCTCTCTCTCCCCCTCTCTCTCTCTCTCTCTCTCTCTCTCTCTCTCTCTCTCTCCCCCGCTCTCTCTCTCTCTCTCTCTCTCTTTCTTCCCTGGAACAACAAGAGTTGAGGGTTTAGGCCAGGGGTTTCAGGCTAAGAGTGCGAAGACAAACACGACCTTTGGTCAGTGCTTCGCCATCTCGAACTCGACACGCCACAACCTAGCCCCAACATAAAACAAAAGCTTCAACATCACATTTCACTCCCGCACGGCACATGTAAATACATGTATTCACAAGTGCATACTGCATGAGTTCATGGAGGCATCTCTTGCTCCAAGCGTGAGCCTCAACCCTAAAGGCCCTAAACCCAACTCCGAAGGCCATCAAAGCCCGAAGCCTCAAACTCCAAGCCAAACTCTACAACGCCGACACACACGCACACACTGGAAGTAGAAGCTACTACAAACCCTGTAAACACAGAAAGCGCTTTATCCAAACGCCTATACACTCATATACAAACTTTTCTGCCAACCCGAAGCCCTTAGTGCCAAACCCCTACACCCAAGTCTGACAAACCCTATAAAACCATGCTCTGACAACAACCCTGTGTCTTTGTCTAAGCTTAAACCCTTAACCCTAACCCTAAACGAAGTTCCTAAGCCCTACGGTTGATGGACAAAATCCTGCATTACTTTAAGTACCCTAAACTATGGGAATTATGGTATATTCCTTATTATGGGTCATGCAGGATTTTGTCCATCAACCGTAGTACTCTTTGAGACCCCTTTAAGGAACTCTAAACCCTAAGCCTATAATGCCCTTGCAGACCCCGTTCAGGAACCGTAAACCCCTCGAAGGAACACTACTGTAGGGGCCTTAATAATTAGAATAGGGGTTTGGGGATGCCTTTTATATTTATAGTATACTATAACCCCATACCTTATTCTAATTATTAAGGCCCCTATATTAAGAACCCTATAATGGATGCCGTATAAATCTCTAATAATTAGAGCCCTTCAAAGGAACCCTTCAAAGGAACCCTGCGCACCCACACAGTCGCCTCCGTCGCTTGGCTTGGGAGTCTCGGCGATGGCAGCGGACTCGTGCAGCCCGCGTCGGCAAAGAAGCGGAGCTCCTGGCGGAGAGCGTAATACGGCTGATGATATAAATCCTGCATTACTTTAGGAACCCTAAACTACGGGAACTAGGGTAGATTCCTTGAAGGGGTAATGCAGGACTTATGCCATGAACAGTCTAGGAGCTTTAATCATTGGAATAGGTCTCCTTTAAAGGGTTCCTTAAAACGGGGTCTTTAAGGGCTCTATAGTAACATAGGAGCTTTGATAAACCGAAGAGGGCTTCGTTTACGGGTTCCTTAAAATGGGGTCTTTAAGGGTTCGATAACAAGGGCTGCTATAAGGGTTGAACATGTTGTAAAGTCAATTACAGTATCGAAGAATAGCACAGGCATTCAATCAGGTGGTGGGCTTCTATATCAAGGTTTACAGGGCTTCTTTGACAGTATCATAAGGGTTCCTTTAAGGCTACAAGGGGCTGCTTAGGAATCAGGGATTAGAAGGCTGCTTGCCAGAAACAATGGCTCTCAGAATAGCGTGTTGTTGTAGATTGGTGCGGTACGGATCCTCCAGTTCCAGGTTGAATTTTTGAATCCCTAAACCCTAAACCACCCTAAACCCTAACCCTAAACCACCCTAAACCCTAACCCCAAACCGTTTTGAGAAGATTTAGAATTTGGGGGGGGGGGATGAAGTTCGAGGGTTCAGGAACTACCGATCTCTTTAAGCGCTCTTTGTGTCCCCAGATAGTATATACCCTGCATAGGTACCTTGAGCCCAAAGTATATACTAAAGAGGTACATGGACCCTGAGGGACTGTTATTTTGGGGTTGAAATAGCATCTTCCATTCTCTGTTGGGGGCCGCAAGCCAAAACTCAATGAAGCAAAGAATTTGGTTGACGCAATATGATGATTGTTGCTGCTTGGAATGGGATGGGCTTTGTGCTAAGGAGGGGTAAGGAACTCATCGTCTGAAACGAAGGTGTTGAACACACCTGTACTTAACATGTGGCTCAGTGAGAACCACATGTTAAACTATAGCGAGGTCCTCATGAACTAGCTTGTCGACTGTTGAATGCCTGTTAACAATCGGGAGGAGTATTCAAACCATGCCCTACGATGTTTAAACCCCACCCTCCAAACCCCGAGCCCGAACCCTAAACCTTTTCACGGAACTTCTGGCGACCTCAGAGGGCAGCCATCAAATCACCAAACTCTATATAAACTCGAAACCTAAACTCACTATGTATGGACCTAATTAGTCAATCCAATGGCTCCTGTACCGCTACGAAACCAGGTTGCTCCCAGGCAGCCACCACCTGACATCCAGCGTTTCAACGGATTCAGGCTCATGGTTGCATCTTCACGCGCGGTGCTTTTATTCACGTGGCGGCGCTCACTCTGCAACATGGCTGAAGGTTTTTGCAGAAAAACGACATTTGAACCCTAAGACGTGAACGAAAAATCGGTAATCGACCGTCGAAGGCTTTCAAACAAGCGGTCTGAGATCTTTGGTTTCCTAACTTTGATGGCTCCGGGCCTTAAGGGTTAAGGGTTTACCCATAGGCCCCATAGTCGTTCCGTTTTGGGGTTCATATTTAGAATTCTATAAGGTAATCCCAAAGAGGAACTACTATGGGCCTATGGGTAGGATTAGGCTCCAAAAGCGAATCTTAACACAGAATGGAGGCGTGCATTCAACTTTTTCTGATACACAAAGGAACAACCTGTTCTTCGGATTGCCCATCAGCCTATCGATGATACCAAAGAGCAGGGTACATATCAAACACCACAGCAAATTTCCGGGTGTCGAGATGTATATAAGACTGCACCAGCATAACTTCATACATATGCATGTGTGTGCAAATATGAAATACTTACAGACCGAACGACTCTCCGAGAAATCCCTTAGGAGAGTTGCCAGGCCTTGCAAGAACATCCCATCTGAACAAGCGGACAAGTTCTCCCTATGTTTTCCTTGCTGTGTCAAGCACCCCGTCAATGCACTCGTCGTTCAGCGAACTTGCCTGCCCACACCTATCTATATGTATATGTATATGTATATTATAGTGACTCCCAGAAAGTTGGAACATGGATTTAGGAGGATTCGTGCTAGGATTCCCTCTACTGTACCTTAAAGGCATGAGGATAATGATGTTCCAACTTTCTGGCTTCTACTGTATATATATATATATATATAGCTACTTATACACATACATACATGCACTTGTACGTTCTGACCTGTATATGGCGCTTCGAAAGCATACCCGGCCTGCCAATAGCGTGCGGCCGCTTCGGCTGTCTCGGCCTTTCATTGTTAAGCTCACAGCTTATTCACATACTTCGGTTCCGAAAACAGGTCTGTTGGATCATTTCTGGGCTTTTCGGTTTTTAAGGCCAGAACCCGTGGGCTTGCAGTGAGTGAAAGATTAACAGGTTTGGTTTAAAGTCGTGATGCTAATTTGAGTAACACAAAGCTTCGTCCTGAGGATGTCGGGACAGAAGTCTCGAACGACGTCCTGCAGTCTGTATTGGCATGCGCAAGTATTTTGTTAAAACTGACCAGTCGCTCCTACACCCTTTAACACGAAGGCCGTTGAGGTTGGCCAGCTGGCCTCGATGATGGAATCTTGTGAATAGTTGTTAGAGACAAGATTATGCTTAAAGAGAGGGGTTATTGTAACACAGCTTGATTCAAAGAACCCTAAGAAACAGTGGCAGCATAAATCATAAAACACCATTAATTATTCAGATCCACCTGGCGAACCTACATGGCTGCTTAATGCCTCGAATACAATCACTATGAAACGGTGACAAGTCAACCCCTATGTACAACCAGCCGATACAATACGTACAGGGCCCACAAACCTTGTCAGCAGTATTCAAAGAACAAGCGTTCTTTTGGACCCGGACTCAGCAGCGATTCAAGCACTACACTCAGTCAGACTTCCCTCAAACGCGAAAACTAACTCCGATACACTGTATGCCTGACCACCCCCAACATGCTGATCCTGCAGATTCAACTTCTGTGCCTTGCACGTGACCTTGAGATCACCCAAATTGCGCTCTCCCTCCGCACCTGCAACTGACTCAAGCTTGCACTGCGGAGGTAGTGTGTGCCAACTTTCTCGACGTTAAGAGTTGGTGTTTTTAAAATTTAAACACAAGCACTTCAGGGTTTGGTTTGCTACTTTCGCACTCTGCACAAGCTCACGGCTGGAACCGGGTTTCGTCTTGGGAGGCGAGAGTTAGGGTTTCGGGCTCTCAAGCCAAACTCCCTCTTACAGTCTCGGCCCTGAGTCCCCGAACACCCAGTCCGTAGCTCAAAGCTCATATAGACCTCAAAGAAGCCGCCTAGACCCTAGACGCCATATCGACCCCTAAAACGAGCCTTAAATCCACAAAGCCGCTTGAATGCCTTGGCCACGTCGCGTGGGGCGGCAAGAGGTTTGGTGATCCGGAGATTCGGGTTACAGGGTTTCAGAGACATCGGGCCCAGAACTCCAAAGTACAAAAACCCTGACCCTGATTTGAAGCCCTAAAACACCTAGCTCCTCAATCCAACCCAGAGAAGCCTTGTATATGCCTCACAGCCTGACAGAAATCTTAAGAACCCTTGACTCCTCCCTCTCTTCTTCAAAGACCGGGCCCCAAAAAGTTCAAACTTCCTAAGATAGAGCTAATATACAAGGCCAAAAAGCTTAAAGTTCCCCCGATCACTATCTAAGCTCCCCTTCGGGTCACCAGGCCTGCTGGGCAGTGGACCAGATCAATTCGTACCTGTAGCGTAGGATCCCGGATCTCGGTACCCTAAGGATCCATGTACCCGAATAGTATATACCTTGGGCCGTAAAGGAGTCCCTATGTAGGTACTTTGGGGCCGAAGTACATACTTTTTATTTGGGTACATGGACTCTTAGGGGTAATACCCTACAGTAGAGGTCAGAAAGTTGGAACATCGTTTATCCTCATGGCCTTAAGGTAAGTTTTAGGGAATCCCAGCACGAATTATCCTAAATTTATGTCATAAGCACCCCTTCAAGGCCAAAGCATCTACTATAGAGGTACAGGTGTTGGAGAAGCTTAGATTTGCGGGCGTCTGTAATGGGCGCCCAACAATGCTTAGGCGGTTCAGCTTTGGAGGCTGTGTTCTGCTAATCTAAGAAGTTCTAAAATGCTGGAGCATTGCTAGTGTTGTTTAGTCTAGCATATGTCTTTCGGAGGATTGGTGCTTAATATCTATGCTTTGCTTGAGCCTGGCAGGCGAATGCTCCTGAAATACCTACCGGTTTTTCATGCTTTAGATGAATGTAACGCTGAAGACCCCTCCGCTTTCGTCCAGCAATCTATGTGCAGAAAGCCGACCTTGAAAAAGCTTCAACCCGAAATCCCACCTCCTCCCTTAGCCCGAATCGGTTTCGTGCCTCACTCATGGGGATCTGGAACAGGATCCCAATACCTCATGATCATTTTGGAGTTCAGAGCTACGTATTATGCGATTCACTTTGAGACCGAAAGTGTTCCCTGGGTTTGATCTACCAGGACCCCCAAATGGCCCTTTAATGGAACCCTTATGGTCCTGTGGTCCTTAATGGTGGGCATTTAGGGTATATATTAGAGGGTAGTTAGGGGGTCTAGGTAATAGGGGCGGGCTAAGGGTTAGGAGTTACTTTTTGGCTCTTGGGCTACAGTGTTTTGGGATGTTTGCGCTTGTGCTGCGTTGTGGCTTTAGAGTCTGGGGTGCCCGGACGATTGCATCCTCAGCTAAGACCCTAAACCCAAGGGATTATAGGGTTCAGGAAATGTGTTGCTTGCTGCGACATCTGCACACAGCGCGTGTCCGTTCGACTTCGGCCATGTTCGTGTTGCCTATCGACGACAAGAAGGCCCCGATGGAACCGTGATAAAGCTTCGGAGCATGCTTTGGAAGCCAGCTTGACTGCGGCTGTGTGAAGCCTAACGGCCACCGTGTGCTACGAATCCCTACATCCTAAAGCAAATCCCTAGAGACTCAAGCAATAGACCACCATAAACCCGTGCCTAACCAGGAGTGAACTACCGGATCGACGTTGGACAGTTCAAGGCGCGAGAGTTCAGGCTGCGTCTGAGGCCTGAGGGTGGGTTATTGCTCCAGAGTAAAAGCCTAAAGCCAGATCGTATCCATAGCCTAAGTAACCTGCTCAGTCAGGCTACTGGGCTTCTAGGGAATTCTAGGAGTCACGCTGTAGGCCTATGGCGCCTGAATAGGGGTTTAGGGGAATATGCCTCGATAGCTATAATATGGACTATAAGGGTATCTTACAACCTAAACCCCAAAATTAGAAAATACTTGCTCAACACCTTTGAAAGGCTAGTGCTATCCAAACTTTGGGGATCCAAGTACAATTAAAGTAGAAGCCAGAAAGTTGGAACATCAGTAACCCCCATGCCCTTAATAGACTAAATCCATGTTCCAACTTTCTGGCCTTCACCATATGGGAGTTTCCGAAAATAGGGGACCCTAACATAGTACCCTAAATAGTAGGATCCTTATTATAAGGACCCCAAAATAAGGTACCCCCCCATTTTCGGAAACTCCCATATTCCGACGCCGGATCAGGGGTTTAGGGGGATATTCCACGATAGTTAAACTTGGCTATTACCCTAAGGCTCTAGGGACTCATATTTTAAGGCTTTTGGGCCTAAAGACCAGATTATGTTAGGCTTTTGGGCCATTTTGAGCCTTAGGGTTAAGGACTATAAGGGAATCCTACTACTAGCTATAGCAATTCTGACCCCAAGATTGGAGGTCGCAAGCCTGAGCCATGTGAACCTCAAGGCTCAAGTCGGAAGCGGCGAAGCGAAGCTCTATTGGGGTTTTGGTTCAAGGTCTCGGGTTCTGGTATAGGGTTTACGGTTTATGGCTTAGGGTTTAAGGTTTTGGTTTAAGGTTTAGGGTTGAGGGTTGTGGTTTAGCGTTTAGGGGTTTTGGTTTAGGGTTCAGGGTGCCTCAATGCCTCTATAGGAGCAACAAACCAACCTGTTAGAAGAGACCTCACTATAATCACTGTAGGTGGGTAAGATTCAATACCTTAAAGCCCGAACCTATAAACCAGTAGAGCAACCCTTCAAGTAGCGCTTATAGGATCCCCTATATGCCCCCATGATACCCTACATTCCGGTGCTTTCGGGTGCCTAACTCTGCACGAATTCGGCATGGGAGCGTAGCCGTGCTTCTGTCATGGCCAGCCATCTCTCTTCCTGTTGGCAAGGGATTGCGGTTCAAACTTTACAGATTGGGGGGTTCTCTGAGATTAAATACCGGGTCACCTATTGGGGGAATGATCATGGCAGGGATCATACTATTTGGGGTCCATGTTTGGGTCCCGCACTATCTGAAACTTCACTTTCGGTTCGATGGCGTCAGCCCAACGCTCCCGTGCTGTGTAAGTATAATACTAAGGCCCTGAGCCTTCAGTGCGCCCGTACAATTAGCATGGTCTATTCGCCGAAAAACCTGAAGTCTCATTCTGAGTTCATAAACCAAATCCCAGCATCCGCCGGCAGCAACTAAACCTGAAACAGCGCGAGTCCTTTCAGCTCCCGAGGAACTACGATGAGGACAGCCTTTTACTGTTCTTCAATCTAAGAAGAAACCAAGAAAGCCTGAAATACTGCTGATGGACAAAATCCTGCATTACTTTAAGTACCCTAAACTATGGGAATTATGGTATATTCCTTATTATGGGTAGTGCAGGATTTTGTCCATCAACCGTATGTTGAGGCATTCGTTGGCTTTTCAGGGCTCAGGATTCTGGAGTTTGTGGCTTTAGAGCAGGGCTTGCTTCAGGCGTAAATGACTCGGGGTTTGAATTTTTGTTGCAAAAAACTGGGATTCTTTGATGTAAGCCCTATCTTTGGGATTCAGGGTTTAGGATTTTTTTCCAAACCCAAACCCCAGCACAAATCTAGTATCTACCTGGTGCTCCACATGTGGTTCTACTGGATATTTTCGGTCATACCGTTGTCCCTCAAATTAAAATGTGATATTCTACTCTTTGTGGTTTGACCCTGAATTCCGATGCCTCCGTTCCACACAGAGAGGCCCGGAGAAGAATCTGCATAGCTTCGCCCCTGGGGTTTGGGATTGAGGGTCAATTGGGTTTGGGGTTCAGGGTTTAGGATGAGGGTCCAAAAACATGTAAACCCTAAACCCTAAAACCCCTAAACCCTAAACCCAACGGAAGCAAGGAATTCTGCTGAGTTTGCAACCCTAAAGCCCAGGACTAGGTAGTGACTAGGCTCTAGGCAGGGTCTACAACCCCCTCAATTCGGTTTCGGGTTTACGCTTTAGAGCGGTTTAGAGCTTAGGGTTTTGACTGAAGTCCGCGAACATAACTCCCAAGAGGGATGTTCTAATCTCGGAGCCCGAAGACGGCCACCTGCAAACCAAAGTCCGTAAGCCCAAGCACAATGCCTATCCTGCACGTATAGAAAGTTAAAGAGTCAAGGCAATACCTGAAACCCTAAAGCCCTAAACCGCCTGAAAACTCCCGTCAAAAGACCCATAAGGGAGTGGGCTCCACGTGGGGTGCAGAACCCAGTGCTCCCCAACTCTCCTTGGTTCTCCCCAGGGTTCCCGAAGCTTCTTTAAGGATCCCCCGCCCTTTTGAACTAGACCCTTGCGGATCTTCTAGTCCTGAGTAACGGCAGGAAGGGAACGGGCCACGATGCACCAAGCAACAACACCATGAAGCCTCAACCTGGAAAGCCTAATATAGGAGCCTGAAAGATTTCAATAGGGTTTTGGTTGTGATTGTAGCAGACTTATCAGAAGATACCCTATAAGGAATGTAGTAGTATTGGCAATGATTCAAGCTTGCATACTACATTCCCTAGCAGCACCTCAGTAAGAAGCTTCCTACTTCTCCTCGTGATTTCAAAAATCCCCAAAAGCATCTTTGACTACGGGCTCTTTACTACACAACAAGGGAAGCTAAACATTATCCCAAAGCGATACCTAGCCTAGTATATTCAACCCAACACTAAAACTCGAAGCCTGAAAGCATCAAACGCGGGAATTCCTGGAGCCGCCGACCTGCAACCTTCACAAGCGTCGAACAACGACCCTAAGCATAAACCGTATAGCCCTATAAACCATAAAGCGCAAAAACCTAAGCAACACTCCAAAAGCGTAACAACTCGAAAGCGTCTCCCCCCCCCCAAACCCTAAACCCACTTCACAAAAACAAGGCCTCGAAGGCTTGGGGACGATGTCGGGACCGGGAGCTCCCGAGGCATCTCTTTGGAATCCTTCTTTTGGAGGATTCTGAAATTGTTTATCTTAGTTTTTTTTTTTGAGCTCCTTTTTGCACCTGCCCGATCCTCCAAGCATCTTAGGGTTTAGGGTTCAGGGTTTCGGGTTTAAGCATTATAGGTTTAGGGTTGAGGGGCTTTTTTGGAATTCGCTGGACTTGGGGGGGCCATCTGTGAGGGTTCTGCAGGGCTTTGGGGTTGGGGGGTTGGGAGTTTAGGACCGTAATTTTGGGTGCAACACGATAGTTTAGGATGTGCTGCTGTAGTTTGGAGACTTGGGGATTCAAGCATGGAGGCTTCGTGATGTTGGGAGTGTCCAGGGGTTTAGGGTTTAGGGTTGTGATTTGCTTTTACAGGCTCTGAGGTTGCTTCGGGGCTTTGGGGTTCAATGATTTGGTTTTCAAGGGCATAATGTTGTTGGCCTTCGGGGCTCAAAGGAATGTCCTGCCTGTCCATTTCGCAAGGAGCCGGAATCAATAGGCCCTTTTGGGACAGGATCAGGCCGTGCCATTCGGGCTTTGGGGTTAGTGCCTGGGCAATGTTTGGTGCTGTTTGGCGGTGTTGAGGGCGCACCTGCCTTAACTTTAAAGAGATCAGCAAGACACCGCGGAACTGCCGAACTGCAATCACATGTTTTGGGTAACTTTTCTCATTAGGGTCGCTTTTCCTGCTCCCCAGACTCTCATATAGGATCCTGCAAAAGGAGCCCACACTCTGAGATGCCTATGCCGTGGATGGATGCAGGATTTGCGAAGACCACACTTCCCGACCCGGCCTGGTGGCATAGGTAGGACGCACTGCATCCTCGGTAGAATGCCGCTTTACCGAACAAGGGGAAATAAGTCAGGCGATCCTCCCCTAAGGGCCCAAATGCCTGTCAAATATATAGTTTCTAACCCCAAAGTAGCTATGTGGGTATCTATGTAAGAATCCCTTTAAGGCCTGGTGTGTGTGTATATATATATACATATATATATATATATATATATATATATATTTGTACATTTTTTACATTTATACATACGTAAATATGTATGTGTGTAAACACATACACATAACATGCCTGCATGTATGTGCATGTATGTTTGGATACAGATGTAGGTACAGATACAGATATTATACGTATAGATATAGAATGATATAGATATAGATTTTGCATACGCTTCAGCACACGGACCCTGAAGTTTAGGGTAGAGCAGACATCGAGACGGGCACGGCTCGGGACCTTTCGGTCTTCGAGAGTACAGGGGATTTTTCTCAAGCTCCGTTAAGGGTCTCTTTGGGGGAATTTGTGGTTTAGGGGCCTTAATTAATTAATGATTAGGATAGGGTTTTTATGCCGTACGTTTATCAAAACATACTTGTACAAGGCCTAGGAGCGCCAGGGGAAGCACATAATCATAGTAACGAAGGAAGCTGTCAAGCAAATGCATCTTGGTGCTCCACGCCTTTCCACCCGTGGGAACAGTGAGTCACGCAACCGTGCAACCCATCATCTACCTTAGCATACCCGAAGGGTCCGTATGCCCAAATAGTTTATACTTATACTTTGGGCGCAAAGTACCTATATAAGGACGACGTTAAAGCCAAAGTGTATACTATTTTGGATACATGGACAAGATAGGATTGAGGGTTTGGATGAATTTGGGGTTTGAGGGTTCCGAATGGAGCCACCCTTGCGAGCGGAGCATCTGATGAGATATCAGGCCGTCCGGACACTGAAGGACGCAGAGCTGGCCTCCAGGAGTTCTTCAGGTTTAACCCTGTATGCTTTGGGGCTGAAGGGTTTGGGGTTGAGCGTTTATCGGGCAAAGGTTTCTGCGGCTCGGCCCCTCTTGGGCTCTGATGGGCCACGGTCAGAAGAAGTACCTGAAGAGCACAGAGATGATGAGTTTCAACAATGAAACAAGCAACAAGGCTGGGTTTAGGGTGCAGGAGTTTCAAAACGCCAGCTAACCAAGCGCGCGAGCCACGGCAATGCCCGACAAAGCTTTTGGGTGCTTCGCTGTGGATATGCTGTCACAGAGTAGGTTGATGAGGGGGCTGGAGTTGGGGGGGTATCGTCCACAAAGCCGCATCTACTCCCTGCTTCCTGGAGAATTTGGGTGGCAGGTAAGGCAATCGGGATATTGCCTGCAATAAGTACAGTAAACCCTACACATTCCACACACACGCAGCCTTAGACCCAGTGTAAGGTCCCTTACTAGAAGTTCAACAACAGTCTCACACGAGATGCTGGGAAGGTTACAGGGCGTGTCCATTCCCGCCTGCGAGCTGCTCGATTGCATCGTCCCACCAGAAGTACCTGCATGAAGCTTCGCCAAAGCTTACTTGCTTGGACGGAGCGGAACGAACAAATGTAACGCACAGGGCTAATCATCGGATAAGCGCAGTTGAAGTACTTGCTATGTAACCCACAATTGAAATCGACTCTCTGACTTGCCTGTCACTTCCGTGTGTCACGGAACCTCACAAACGATTTCATGCATGACAGGCCTGAAACACTAGGATTCTGTGCCGGAGTACATGAGATGCAAGTATACAAGCACCCCTTAGGACTTCTTGTACCAATCCTAGACCATTCAGGTCCCTGTGCCCATAAGGGTGAGGTTTTACTGGGCTTTTAAGTAACCAGGGAGAAAAAAGTATAAACTTTTGTTTCATAATGGTTCCTTTAAAGAAAAAAGTATAAACTTGTATTTCATAATGGTTCCTTTAAAGAAAAAAGTATAAACTTTTATTTCATAATGGTTCCTTTAAAGAAAAAAGTATTACAGTATGGTACTCCAAAGCCCAGTTTAGCGTTTAGGATTTGGCGCGTGGGTTCCTGGGCTTACATCGACGTAATTGACTACGCACAACGTGGACCCCAGATAGACCCCAGAGCAATCCCTTTCTTTAAGGGCCCCTTATATATATATATATATAAGGATCCCAAATATCATCCGGTATCTTATCACTATCAGCCAGGTTTCTCCATGTACTGGCCTGTCACATTGTCGTCTGTATGTGGATGTATATATATATATATGTATGTACCTAGAGGTTCCTATGTAGTTCCTTTTTGTGGTTTCGGTTGGGAAACCATTTCTTTCTGGTTCTGGGTTTTGAGGACTTCAAGAACAGGTTTTGTATTTCTCAAGAATCCGAAGTACNTACCTAGAGGTTCCTATGTAGTTCCTTTTTGTGGTTTCGGTTGGGAAACCATTTCTTTCTGGTTCTGGGTTTTGAGGACTTCAAGAACAGGTTTTGTATTTCTCAAGAATCCGAAGTACAACATCAAGAGAATCTCAGAAAATCAAGAATATGATATGAGAATGATGTCGAAATAGATGAATAGATGGTGAGATGATGATCATGCGGTGATGCTGATGATTTGCTTGCTGTGCTGCAATCAAACACTCGGTCACCTTCTTTTATCGCTCACCCCGCCATCGAAGTCTGGTTTCGATCAACCACTTCTGCGCTGTGCGCAACGGCATGGCCGTTGGGTGCGGCGTCCTGGAGATAACCGAAGCCCTGCCTACGTAGTCCTCGGCCATGGCAGTTGAAAATGCCATCGGATTCAGGAGGCGTTGCTGTTGTCTTGACAGCTGTTGTCTTAGTTCCAAACGCACATGATCCAAATAGTGAAGCTTCGGAGTGATGTTGAAGAATACCAGACCGTCTTGGTTGACATCATGGGCGAGCCGAATGTAACTGATGAGAAACATGTCCAAAGTTTGCGCCGCACGTTGTCCTTGAGTCGGAGTCATGAAGATCCGGTCGGCCTTGTAACATATCCGCATAAAGTCATCCAGGCCTGGGTTACTTGGACCATAGACATTGTCTGCTTGGGTCAGTTTACATGCACAACCTTGCTAGCAACATGACAAGCAAAGCAACAAGCATGTCATGACATGAGCAAGACACCATGAGCACAAGCAGACAAGTTGTTGATGTAGTTGTTTGCTTGAAGAGGTCGCGCCAGATAGTCCGCAAGCCACGATAGCATCAAATAAGTGTCCGAAGCTTTAAAGCTACTGGAAGGCATGCTTGTTGTGGAATCCTTCCAGGAAAGATTCTCTCTCGTCCAGTGCTTAACCATTGGGGTCATCTTCAATACGTGCTTACAAAAGTGCTTGAAGTCTTTATAGGCTTCATTTAGCCTCACAGGAATGCTTCGCCCGAGATCCATGTCTNTCTCTCTCGTCCAGTGCTTAACCATTGGGGTCATCTTCAATACGTGCTTACAAAAGTGCTTGAAGTCTTTATAGGCTTCATTTAGCCTCACAGGAATGCTTCGCCCGAGATCCATGTCTTTGGGAATAAAATGACCCAGGTGTATCAAGAAACAAACCGCAGAAGCCAAAAACGTGCGACCAATTCCCAGGCTGACGATATGAAAAAGATCTTTCGCCAGAAAGGTCGCCTCCCCGTTCNCGTGCGACCAATTCCCAGGCTGACGATATGAAAAAGATCTTTCGCCAGAAAGGTCGCCTCCCCGTTCCTGGTTAAAGCAGCCAATGGCGGCTCGATGCTCCACGGGACGTCCTGACCCACTGTGGCCCTCCAAGAAGCCCCAGAACGAACATCAGTGTATGGGAGCGTCTCCCCATCGGCCGAACACCATGGACACATGGGGTTCGGAACACGCAAGAAATTTTGCTTGCAATGAAAAACCTTGGCCTGAGCAGGGAGATCACCTTCCAGACTTACAAAGCACAAGAAAAAGGTGCCGTGTTTGGTGACGATACCAGTCTCCATGGCCGATGTTGCCTGTTTGGCCAGCTCCTCCATCAATGAGTCCAGCACTGCGTTGCCCCATTCCCAACCCACATTGTGCTCAGTGTAAGCTTCGTGTCCCATAGCAGTCCAAAAAAANATGGCCGATGTTGCCTGTTTGGCCAGCTCCTCCATCAATGAGTCCAGCACTGCGTTGCCCCATTCCCAACCCACATTGTGCTCAGTGTAAGCTTCGTGTCCCATAGCAGTCCAAAAAAATATCGGAGCCAACTTGCATCACCAGATGCGAGGACTGGTCCCCACGAGCACTGGAGAACTGCACTCTTCCGAAGCCCAGTGCCCTCATCTATGTGAAGCTTGCAAGGGATACAAAATCTCAATTCATCTTGGGAATGGATTTGGAAGACCTTGCTGTTGGGCTGAAGTTGACGAAAGGTCCTCCAGAATCTCAGAAAAAGCCCATGTGCTGCNTGAAGCTTGCAAGGGATACAAAATCTCAATTCATCTTGGGAATGGATTTGGAAGACCTTGCTGTTGGGCTGAAGTTGACGAAAGGTCCTCCAGAATCTCAGAAAAAGCCCATGTGCTGCTTCCACCGATCGACCTGCCAAAAGCTTATCCTCGTAGCTGCGGAAGATCTCATTGGCCATATCTTGTATACATAGAACAGGATGCTGCACCGTCCCATCACCCTCAGGAGACACCACTTTGATGTGGGTGACTGGAACACGGAGAGCGAAACCACGCTTGGTCACAGCATTATTGAAGTTGCGGGCCTTGTTTTGGCTTGTCTTGGATTCAGCAAGGTTAACCAGAATATCTTGTGCATGATGCCCAGGCAACATTGTTTCGGCTGTGGTGCGTGCATGAGAACTGGCACAGCTGGCAGTCCCATCCTTTGCATATCTTGTGCATGATGCAACAAGCAAAGCACAAGCACAAACCATGGACCATGCACAGCAAACATCAACCTTGCTTGGTCTCTTGTATACATGATTAAAGTGCAACAGCAGCTATTGTCTACCTTTGCTCATGTCGGTGAAGCTTAAACATGTTTTGTTGTTTGGCTGCTGGTGCTGAAGATGTTGTCGTCGTCGTTGTTGCCATCGTCGTTGTTGTTCTTTTCGTCGTCGTTGCCGTGTTCGCTGTTCTTGTCGATGCCGTTCGTCATTGTCGTTGTGATTGTGTTCGTAGTTGCAGATGTGGGTGTGGGTGTGGATGTGGACATGGATGTTGTGGTGTTTGTTGTTGTCGTTGTTGTTGTTGCTGCTACTATTGTTGATGTTGCTATTGCTGTTGCTGTTGTTGCTGTTGCTATTGCTGTTGTTGTTGTCGTTGTCGTTGTTATCGTTGTCGTCGTTGTTGTGGGTGCTGCTGTTGTGGCTGTAGTTGTGGTTGTGATTGTGGTGGTGGTGGTGGTTGTTGTTCTTGCTGGTGCTGGTTATGTTGTTGATGTTGTTGTCGATGATGTTGTTGCTGTTGTCACTGGTGGTGATTGCAGTTGTTGCATTGTCCTGCATGTCAAGCCATGGGACCACGTAGGTCAAGAGCACGTTGGCCACGGCAGCATCACCTGCGCGAGGCGGGGGGGGAGGGTAACCGCAAATGCAGTCTCGACAAATCAAACACTGTAGGACATGCGGCGGCGGCACAACTTTTTCTCGATCAGCCACCACGAAAGTCGGGCCGTAGATTTCCCCGGAGTGTGCATGCCAGATGCTCAGCACATGTTCGTTTTAGTGTGTAAGTGCAGGTGCCCTATATATATGGCTCATGCCTACGTAACCAGGACAGAAAGATTCCCAGAGCAACTGCATGTCCCTATTCCAACTGTGCCGTTGCTGCCTGGACTGATTCTTGCAGCAGATTGCAGCTATACTGTGCGAGACTGCAGCATGAATGATATACCCCTGACATTGCCGTACATTGTCCACAGTCCACGTCGGCAGGCTAGCACAGAGGTGAAAAGAGGAGCAAAACATGACATGGCACATGATGCACGAGGTTGCTTGCTGCTGGAGTGCTGCTGAGCATGCAGTGCTAAGTGAGGGTGCATGAAGTAATCAACAAACAAGCACCATGCCACGGCTCAACGTGATCACATGGATCACTCCTCCTCTGTCTTAGCCACAGGAGGCTTTGCGGCCTTCTTCGGCTTCGGAGCATAGTGGCTCCTTGGCTGCAAATAAGGTTTCAAGACCAAGTACAATGCATGCTGTCGCACTATCATATGCCACACGTGAACATCTCATGTTGGCAAGCTTCTTCAAGGAGGCAACCTGATTGCCAAAAGTGGCAATCCTTAGCTTGTTGTGCTTGCAATCAGAAGCACTTGGGTATTATAGTATTTCTACGCAGCTGTACATACCTCGCATGCACTGAACTGAGCACATAGCGTATCGCGAACCACCTTTGCCACAGCAGTGAAGTTCAGAGGATCCCTTAGTCATCGAGGTGTGTTGCAGACACAGGACTTGAGCAGCAGCCCTTAAAATGTTACCAAGTCTCGTGTTCTGAAGCTCCATGTCGCAGAGCTTCTTGTAGAGATCATTGATCTCACCTGGGTAGCGACAAGCATAGATAAATGCGACCATGATTTATCAGTGCAAGGCAGCAATATGGTTGCGATGACACAAACACACCGAAAGACATCAGGCACACATGATACAACATTTGCGTGTTGAACTTGCAGCCAACTGCACCCAACGTCTTTTCACAAGCCGACAAGTCGTCCCTCGGATTGAGGCATGATAACAAGCAAGCAAGCCAAAGAACTGATGTTCAATGTACAAGCACAAACAAGACAATGTTTATGTGCAATATGTCAAGAGGCTTGCATGACGTGCACTGTTCCTCCTCCAGTCGGTCCTTGACTTCCTTCAAAACGGTTCGTTTGTTCAACATGGCCTTCTTGTATTTTCCCAGGGTTCCTGGCAAATCCTTTTCTCCTTCCACAATCAAGGGGAGGCCTGCTGCTTTGGCTGCTGTTCTGTTACCTCCTTTATTTTTCTTTTGAGCAGCAGCTTTGGAATCCGGAACCGTCTCGTCGTCGCTGATTTCAAAGGAATCGCCACAACCTAGCTGGAACTGGTCATTGAAGAACCCTGCTTCTTCCATGAGCTCTTCCAGCTCTCGGAGCTTTTCCTGGCCCTGCCTCATGGTCTGGGATATCATTTAAGATATTGTGTTTAATCATGCAAAGAATATCGACAGAACTCAAAGGCTTTTGTAGCTTCGGCTGAGGTTCGTGACTGTGTCGCTCACCAGAACCAAGTACTTGTACTCACCTGTGTATGGGCAAGTTTTGTAGAGCTTCTTGGCCGTGCAATACTTCTTCGCGCCCTCAATCTTGTTCCTTCGCGGGGTTTTCAATCTTATCGTTAGCAGAATCACAAGCTCCCCAATATTGAGTGTCAGCAAAGGCTAATACCATATACCAAGCTTCTCGGGCCAACCCTTGGCCTTCATGTCTTCGAGCGAGCACCACTCGAATCCCTGAGTGTTCTTTTTCCACTCCTTTGTCGATTGCCGAAGCTTGATCAATGCCTCCAGTCGCCCCTGCCATGTTATGTAAGTGGCACGACAAAGATGCAACCACCACCACCNCAATGCCTCCAGTCGCCCCTGCCATGTTATGTAAGTGGCACGACAAAGATGCAACCACCACCACCGCTATAGCCTATACCTACTCAGACAGCTGCCTTGTTCAGAGAGTGGTCATCGCTCGGACTGTAAACCTTTACCACAAAGTCGCGAAGGAGCCGTGCACGTTTTATCCCTCCTGCGTGTCTACATACATGCATGCTTCAAGCGCAGGCAAAACCGAGNGGACTGTAAACCTTTACCACAAAGTCGCGAAGGAGCCGTGCACGTTTTATCCCTCCTGCGTGTCTACATACATGCATGCTTCAAGCGCAGGCAAAACCGAGCACAAACTTCAAGTTGAAGACATGCCCATGCACAAGCAACAAGCAAGTGTTCTCCCGCTTCCCATGCGGCAGTGATATCGGCGAGGGTTCCCTTTTTGCTCTTCACCAGGCGGTTGAGGAAGTGCCATTCGGTTGGGTGTGTGGTGCTGTTGTATGCTTGCTCACTGGCTTTCCTGCATGCAGACAACAAAGCATGAATTGTCAAGCCAAGCACAAGCCCACAATTGTTCACGACAAAATCACATGCAACACTCTATGCAAGCGAGTCACACACCGACTGCCGGGGCCGGACTTCCAGGTGCCTTCGGCGGGCTCGGCACAGAAACCTTCGGCTTCGGCGGCAATGTCGCCCTTGGCATAGCCTTGGTTGGCACAGCCTGGCCGCCGGCCTCCTTCTGCCGCTTTTTCTCCGGCTCCTGCGGCTCCTCCGGTGCCATCGCCTCGTTCACGGCTGCTGCAGCCTCCAGCCGAGCCCTGAGGTAGGCTTTGGGGTCCGTGTCGCCGCCTGCAAGCTTCCTCACCTTGTCCGACAAGCTGACCTTCGCCACGGCCACGGGTGACCTGGATCTCGCAGGAGGCGTCGCAGGCTGGCACGGCTGGGCCTTCGGTGGCACAGGTGGTGGGATCGGCGGAATCAACACGTCCTTGGGCCAGTTAGGCGGGATGACATAGAGGTGGTTCGGCCGGGCTGGGATACCTCCGGCTTTGCTCGCAGAGCTCTTGCTGATCATCGCCAGTCTCAAGGCCTCGGCTCTCTTCTCCACCTGGTAGAGCTCCTCGGCCAATCTCTGGTTTTCCACAGCGTTCTCACGGTCTTGGCGCTCAGCCTCCTCCTGCACCGCCAGCAGCTCCTGCTGCTCTTGCAGCATACGTTCTTCCTGCTGCCGTCGATGCTCCTCGGCCAACCTCTCAGCCTCCAGCCTCTGCCGCTCCTCCTGCTCTTGCTTCTCTTCGAAGGCTTTGACTTGCTGCTGTTGCAGCAACATTGCATCTTGCACAGGCCCCGGAGACATCATGCCATGCAAACCAGCTTCGGTCATGGAAACGGGCTGCTGTGGTGGCTGCTGCTGGCTCTGCTGTGCAAGAACAGCCTGGGTTTGCAGCTCAAACTGCTTTTGTTGCTGAAGCACAAAGTTCATCCTCTGCTGCTCCTGCTGTATCAAGAAAGCTGTCGCCTGCTCCTTCATGAGTGCCTGCTGCTGTTGCAACCATGCGGTAGGGCTCAATGCTGCAGCATCGGTCCTTGCTTCTGTTGCGGCTACATGGTACACCTGTCCTGCAAGCCAAGCCTGTTGCTTCAACAAGTCACTCTGCTGCTCTGCTGACATGTCTGTCTGCTCAGGTGCTGCTGCTGGTCGTGCTGTAGGGCAGGGGGCAACCGGAACTGGCGGGGGTGGAGGCGGCGGGCATACCTTCGTTGCGGTCGGAGCCTCCATTGGCGGGGTTTTGGGCTGCGGAACCCAACCCGGAGGTGGATGGTTGGGCTCCTTGGGGCGCCTCAAGAGCCCTGGGCCCGGAGTCGAAGCCTTCGGTGGTGTCTCCGGCTCCGGCTTCACTGCTGCAGCTGCAGCTGCTTTTTGCTGCTGCCCTAGGTGTTGCTCACACAAGCTCATGATTCAGGACATGCAATCACATGTAATCAAGACATGAACAACAACTCATGTAAACCTGTGCAAGAACAAAGCAACTAATGCAAGCGAGCAGCTCATGTTCCTCAAGCCCTGCACCAGTTCTCGAGATTCCTCAGAATCATCGAGCGAGGCTATCATCGCCGTGGTCTTCGGGGAGAACTCGCCGTCCTCCAGGTTCATCTCCTGCTTGACCTTGGTTGCTTCAGCATATAATATAGCATTTATCAAGACATGTAGAATGTAGAGACAAGCACCAAAGCAACTTCATGAACAAGTGCTGTCGTGTTGCCTCCATCCTTGGTACAGGCCTCGAGGGCTGGTCCTGGCTTTCCAGGTCACCTTGGCCCTCCAAAAGAGAGCCACAGGACAGGGAAGGCCCAGCAAACATCTGCTTGAGGCAAAATGCCACTCTTGGGTTGAGTTGCAACACACAAGCACAACATCCACATTGAGCATGAGTTGCAACACACAAGCACAACATCCACATTGAGCATGTACTTGCATGTTACCAGCATAACAACTGACAGCCTGCAGCAAAGCATCATGCACTTGCACATGCAGAGAGCAGTGGGGACGGGTGGCACCTGCTTGTCTGCGGCGTTTGGCCAACTCGTCTTCATCTGCAGTACCTGGCAGCTACGAAGCAAGAGGGTGGCTCCTACATCGTGTGCTTTGTTGTGCTGGCATGCATATATTCTTCGCACATGACACATCAAGCTGGTTTTGCGGAATCAATGCCTGTGGTGTGCACACACATCATGCCAAGTCTGCAACCACAGATTGGTTTTCCAACAAGAATTCCCAGCCTTATTAGAATTGGCCGAAACCATNATCAAGCTGGTTTTGCGGAATCAATGCCTGTGGTGTGCACACACATCATGCCAAGTCTGCAACCACAGATTGGTTTTCCAACAAGAATTCCCAGCCTTATTAGAATTGGCCGAAACCATCAAAATAAGCGTTATCAGCTTGTTTTGGGCTTTCCCCAATGGTTTTCAAGGTTTTTGGAGCTACTTGGAAAACGTTGGTTGGAAAACCTTATAGTTATGGTTTCCCAATTGGCTTTGCATGGTATACGCTAAAGCTTTTGGTTTTCCAACTAGCTTTGTTTTGGTATATGGTAAAAGTTTTGGGTTTTCCAACTATTTGCGCTCGGTATGTTGTTGTTTTTTTTTGTGGTTTTCCAACCTCGTCCCTAGGATATTGTAAAATGTATTGGAAAAAGACACGATTTTCCAAAGAATTTCCAGATTGCGCGAGATTGCGCCAAGAACTGGTTTTCTTGCGCAACCTTGCGCGACCTTGCGCTGGGGTTCGGCTGAGGATTTTGGTTTTTGGTTGCATTTGGACCCCAAAAACAGACTTTTCCAACTAATTCCAACCAGCTTGGTCTAATTTAGTCTAATGGAGTCTAATGCCTTCAATATATGCTTGCTGGCAAAGCTGCTGCTGGTGTTGCTGCATGGGCATGTANAAAACAGACTTTTCCAACTAATTCCAACCAGCTTGGTCTAATTTAGTCTAATGGAGTCTAATGCCTTCAATATATGCTTGCTGGCAAAGCTGCTGCTGGTGTTGCTGCATGGGCATGTACAAGTCAAGCTGCTTGTTGTGCATGGAACCCACCGACAAAGGCTCATTTCTTCTTGCAGCCGGACAAGCTTGAGCAGCGAATATGAATTGTCCAATAATTACGAGGCAGCAAACGAACTGAATTGTTGCATTGTCATGCACCGCATAATCACAAGCCGAGAGCCTCTTTCAGAATAATCGGCATGTTCAAGGATTTACAACCTCGAAGATATGTGACAACATCAGGCATGGCTGCTGCTTCCCAGAGCTGCTGCTCTAGCTGCATCTCGGCCAAAAGGACGCTGGCTGACCCGGTTCCTGGCTCCTGGGACAACAAGCACATATGTTGCGACTGAGATTTAAAGTATCAGACCTCACAAGCGAGACTTTGGAGTAGAACATCAGCAACTAGCAGCCACAAGCTCCTTTGGTGCACGAAGTCCCGTGATGTGGGAGCATAGGTTCGGCAACAAGGCCCCGATCCGATAGCCAAATGCACGAGTGTACATCCTGCAGCAGACAACACACATGTTACAAGGTCAACAAGAATTTCGAGACAAAGACAATATTCGCAATGCTTGTGTGTGTGTACCAAATATGTAGTCGTTCAGGCCCCGGCTGGCTGTTCTTCAGTTTCTTCTTCACTCCAGTGAAACGAGTTTTTCCCTTGGAGTCCACGTAGCGTCGGACAAGGGGTGCTGCCGTTGCTCTCATCTCCTCAAGGAGCGACGTATGTGTTTGTGCAAACCATAGCCAGCAACCTCGAAAGGATACATGTAGTGGATGTAGCAGACAAGGTGCCGAAGACACAACATCTGAACCAAGCTCTCCGATAAGCTTGCTGTTGGACCAAAGACATGTTTTCTTCATGCTCGGAGCACCGAAGGCCCTCATGTTGACAGTCTGCCGGTAGACCTGAATGTCACGTATGACAAGCATGCGAGGTATATTGTAATATATATCAAGATTTGCACATTGCCTATCTTGCGACCAACAGTTTAAGTCTCAGCCCAGCTACCCATGCAACCTCTGAAGTGAAATGCTCCCACTCAGGTAAGAAAGAAAATTTGGCACTCCCAGGCTGCTCAAGGATGAAGCATATGTTCAATGCCATGGCCAAATAGCACAGCAGAATGCACCTGCATGTCGATACACCATATAGAGGGCAGTACAAGCTTGCACGCTAAGCAAGACAACAGAACATGTGGCGTGGTGCTGGGCAAAGTGGGGCTAGGGCGAAGTTGGAGTGGCGCCTATGTGCCAGTAAATTTCCGGAGCGTATCCAAGAAAGACTTTCGTCCCCGAGAGGACATACAATAGAGCGCCCAGATTTAGAAGTGCACATANAGCAGACAGGGGCCATGACGATCAATCCTCCTGCTTCTAGACGAAGGACGGCTAGCAAGGCCAACCTCCCAGACGAGAATAGCAAGCATCATTTGCCCAAACACACAGGAGTTCAGGTGTTGAACCACGATGCACAGCATATTGTGCTTGCTTGCGAACAAGGAGCGCCATACCAGCAGGCTTCAGCAGATCGAAATGGTTTTTGCCAGGTGCATAGTCGTAATCCAGCCGAATGGTTCTAAATGATAGTTGTTTCAGGCTCGCTGTTAGGTTTCCTGCTCCGGCAAAGAACTCTACAGCACGCCAATCCTCGAACAGATTTGGACGAGACTTGCTGCATCTCAGAAACAAGAACACAAAAGCATGACCAAGACAAGCATGCGACCAAAGAGCACGGCTCATGTTCACATCTTCTATGAAGTAGAGGAGAATGCAGCAAAGTACCACAACCTTGCTTATGTTTCGTAGACGTAAGCATAAAGGATGCATCCACAGCATTATTGTAGTCAAATAGCTCGCGGGACACTTGCTCGATACAAGTTACGAACCAGCACCCTCAGGTTCCATGCGTTGCGCCGATTCAGCATGGCTTCTGTGAATGCTTCAGGTTGCAGCTGCTGCCAAACACTATGCAGATATAGAATGACTTAATGACTCCTACATGCGCAAATAGAAAACTTTATGTATGTCAACCTTCCAACCGACTGAGACTCTGAGAATAAAACAACTGCTGCAGTCTTGAAGTTCGCCACATGCACATGCACAGCAACAAGGTGTACAGCGACATGGACAGCAGCAACATTTACAACTACCAAGTTTTATATCAAGCCATGCACATGCCTGCCTGTGTGTCCAAGGCAACTGCAACTTCAAGTACAAGCTGCAGATCAAACATGCCGGCCACACCGACCCTCGGCTGCAACCGCTTGCAACCACGGGGCATAGCATGAAAACCAACACCTCAGACATACATTGCAGTAGTTGAGAAGCCTAAGTATCGCAAACAACATGCATAGGTCACAAGACAAGCTTCATGCATGTAGCTTGGTGGGAGCTCATTGTGTAGGATGCCCATGCACAAGACAAGCTGTTATGCATGCCCAAGTCAGAATGATTTTTTCTTGCAGCGGGCTCGGTGGTGAGACTTTCTCCATAGATTGCTGCAAACCTAGATAGAGATGGCAGCATACACTGCACCATCAGCTTTGTTGAGAAAAGAACATCAGCTTTGTTGAGAAAAGAAGCAATCGCATCAAAACCGGAGTGAAAACCTCCTTCCAAACGCAATGTATGCGATTCCGGTTGCAACTGCTGTTCATTGCCGGTTGTAATTGCATTGAGACCGTGGAGGGCGCCTCAGAGGATCCGTTGCTAAGCAGCACATAGAAGGACAACTCAACTTAGTTTTCGGTATAAGCGAACTTTGGAAAATACTAGTAAATAGTTCGTGTATACATGAGCATAGCCGCATAGCCCATACGAACACACTCCGGAGAGTGTGAAACGGATCCTCATTCCCACCTGCCTTCCAGATCTGTTGCTAAGCAATCACCCAGCATTTCAAAAGAGGCTCTGGGCTTCTCAGACATCTACACCAGATTTTGATTCAGCTCCTTCCGATACTTCAACCGCAGGTTCATCAACACGGAGTTGGCTTTGTAGTTCACTTGTTCCCACTTTTGATTGGAACCATTCTTCTCGAAGAACACCACCTGATTCAGAACGGGCACCAAGCTCTTAAATCTACCGACGATACATAGCTTCTGCGTAGAGAACAACCTGTGAAGTTCAAACAAGTGGCCATCTCGTTGCATAGCTCGACCAGAACCGTGAACGATTGGAATGTGTGGCAAAACAGGGACTTCCCTGTCTGCTTGCATCGCACTCCGCATTTGGGCTGCTGGCAAGTCCAATACACTTCGACACGGAAGTTCTCACCATGACAGATAAGCCTGCATAGCAGTTCAAGATTTTGAGCACAAGCAAGCAACCACACAAGCACAGTCACACACATGCACACAACATACAATACATGTTTCCCAGTGACGACTTCAGCTGCTTCTTCTGCTCCGGGGTCACAAGGCAAACTCCTTTCTTGGGGCGTTTCGTTGCCTTCTTCTCCTCGTCGTGATCCTTATCCTCCGCCTGCTTCTCCTCATCGTCGTGCTTATCATCAGCTGGGGGATCCTTCCTCTTCGGGGGCTCACATACGGCCTTTCCCTTTGCTTTTGCCTTGGCCTTTCCTTTGGGCCATCCTTTCTTCTTCCGCTCCGGTGCATCGGCAGGCTTAGCATTCTCGGGAGCATCAGAATCTGGTACGGCCTTTCCNATGCACACAACATACAATACATGTTTCCCAGTGACGACTTCAGCTGCTTCTTCTGCTCCGGGGTCACAAGGCAAACTCCTTTCTTGGGGCGTTTCGTTGCCTTCTTCTCCTCGTCGTGACCCTTATCCTCCGCCTGCTTCTCCTCATCGTCGTGCTTCTCATCAGCTGGGGGATCCTTCCTCTTCGGGGGCTCACAGACGGCCTTTCCCTTTGCTTTTGCCTTGGCCTTTCCTTTGGGCCATCCTTTCTTCTTCCGCTCCGGTGCATCGGCAGGCTTNACGGCCTTTCCCTTTGCTTTTGCCTTGGCCTTTCCTTTGGGCCATCCTTTCTTCTTCCGCTCCGGTGCATCGGCAGGCTTAGCATTCTCGGGAGCATCAGAATCTGGTACGGCCTTTCCCTTTGCCTTTGCCTTTGCCTTCACCTTTGCCTTTGCCTGAGCTTTTGCTGTGCCCTTTGCTTTCGCCTGCGCTTTCGGCTTCCTCTTAGCAGCGGCCTTAGCCTGGGGTTCCATTTCAGATGGGCCTGTCTCCTCTGGCTTGGTCTTTTTGATAAAACCGGCTGGCCTTCTGAGGACCTTCTGCTGACGGTGAAGCACAAGTGGAATGTTCGCATCATTCATCTCCTGATCCTTTTGCTCCTCTTGCTCCTCTTGCTCCTCCTCTTCCTCATCGTCTTGCTGCTCGTCTTGCTCCATATGCTCTGGAGAGTAGTGTTTCGTGTGCTTATCCTCCTCCTCCTTTTCCTGATCATCTGCCTGCTTCTCCTGATCATGTGCATTGTTTGTTTCATCGTGATCATCCGCTCTAGCTGTGNTATGCTCTGGAGAGTAGTGTTTCGTGTGCTTATCCTCCTCCTCCTTTTCCTGATCATCTGCCTGCTTCTCCTGATCATGTGCATTGTTTGTTTCATCGTGATCATCCGCTCTAGCTGTGGCATCTCCTTCCTGCTCCAGTTCCTGATCCTGGGTTTCCTCTTTGCTTGCAGCTTCCTTTACAGGAAAGAACACTCCATTGGCTCGCAGGACAGCCACAGCACCTGGCCCACTCGCCAGCNTTTCCTCTTTGCTTGCAGCTTCCTTTACAGGAAAGAACACTCCATTGGCTCGCAGGACAGCCACAGCACCTGGCCCACTCGCCAGCGGCTCAGGGCTTTCCGAGCCATTCGAAATCGAGTCACCTTCACTCGAGGTTCTCACCTTCAAACTCACCGCACTCAGCGCATCTTCCTGAGACATCCATGATTCAGGCGGTGCCAACCTTGACTTGGGAGGGGTCAATGGCAAGTCTTGCGATTGCCATTCCGTGGACTGGCCACGCATGAGGGGCGGGATCACATTGGGGGGCTCCTGGTGCTCCTCATCCTCTCCGTCNGCCAACCTTGACTTGGGAGGGGTCAATGGCAAGTCTTGCGATTGCCATTCCGTGGACTGGCCACGCATGAGGGGCGGGATCACATTGGGGGGCTCCTGGTGCTCCTCATCCTCTCCGTCGTGCAAATGATCACCAAGCTGCATGGTAGTTGCATCGGACCTCATTTCTATAGAAACATGAGTCATGACTTTAAATAACAGATACAAATATACAAGCTCCAGCTACAGAACCATGGACAANCCTCATTTCTATAGAAACATGAGTCATGACTTTAAATAACAGATACAAATATACAAGCTCCAGCTACAGAACCATGGACAACATGCCATGAAGCACTGAACCCAGTGATTGCTGTGCATGTCTGTTGCTGCAAGCATGCTTCTCATCATCACTGATTTCCACGGCCGACTCCTGGACAAATAGCAAGCTTGGTGGACAGGAAAACATCAAGCATCATGATCTACCCCATATCCTCACGACTCGAAGACGATCGCATCTGTTTTGCAGCATCCTTAGCAATACAAAGCCGCAGGATGACCCACCATAAATCAATAGTTCAACATAGCGATACCACAATAAAGATTCTTGAAATAGTAGTCATTCAAGGACATGCAAGTTCATCGAGCAGAGGATCATCCAAGTGATCACCTTCCAGGACCTGCGTGTCCATGTTGTCCATTTCACCAGGCTGCACTTTGACTTGCAATTTGGGCACCTGCCTGCGATGACATGCAGGAGCAAAGCACTTTAAATACTACACTTGACCTATACAGACATCCACAATTCTGCAACTCAGCAGTTGGTTTGTTTTGGCACAAAGCTGGGTCGGGAGACCTCGCCATCTCAGCAAGTTTCTTCTTCAGATACCCGACAGCGGCACTGCGATCACCTAGCCGTACAGCAGAGAAGCAAGCACACCCATCAGGACCGATACAAGTTGGCTCCCGTATGACACGACATGCACCGAGGGTGCCTGGCGATGTAGTCTCCACATCGTCAAAGCTCTCTTCAGTCCATGTTTGCTTTGCTGCAGGATCTGTCATGGTAGCAGGTAGCACATATACAGGTTTAAACTGACAACAAGCAAAACAACAATCATAGTGTAAAAAATGTTGCTACACTTACCTGGCGAGTTGGGCACGTCAATGACGTGCACCGAGCTCGGCTGGGAGTCCGATTCCAGCGAAGCAATAGATGGAGCAGATANGTTGCTACACTTACCTGGCGAGTTGGGCACGTCAATGACGTGCACCGAGCTCGGCTGGGAGTCCGATTCCAGCGAAGCAATAGATGGAGCAGATATAAGGTCAGACCCGAAAGCTTTTTTGGCTATCCATATCCTCCACCTCCTCTTCATTCTCCTCTTCCTCCTCCTCGTCCTGAGGATTGTCAAAAATAGCCTCGATGCCCAACCACGGCGGCAGGGCTGGCCCCTCAAATACCGCCTCTCCTTCCTGCTCGGTAGCAGAATCCTCGGCCGGGACTATGCCTTCCTCTCCGCCTTCTGCCTCCTCCTCCTCTCCATCTTCTTCTTCACCAGGCTCCTCCTCTCCCCGCCCTCGGCGCACTCGCGGCCGGTGAGCCGCTCTATAGACGGCCAAAGCACCTGCATCCCCCAGCCGAGCTCGGTACAAGTCCTTACACCATGCAGCCAAGGAAATGCACATCAACAACTTGANTCGGCGCACTCGCGGCCGGTGAGCCGCTCTATAGACGGCCAAAGCACCTGCATCCCCCAGCCGAGCTCGGTACAAGTCCTTACACCATGCAGCCAAGGAAATGCACATCAACAACTTGAATAATCCATGCTGCTTGCTGTGTTGTGCTCAAGCATGGTTTGCAAGTTTGCAAGTTTGCTGGCATTGTCACCTGTATGCAAATCCAAGGACACTGAGATATTGGACATCGGGGTCGCGCTGCTCATCGCTCCGCTCCATGAGCCCTGAACTGTTGACGACTACAAGCACAAATCCAACAGACAAAAGTAACNTGTATGCAAATCCAAGGACACTGAGATATTGGACATCGGGGTCGCGCTGCTCATCGCTCCGCTCCATGAGCCCTGAACTGTTGACGACTACAAGCACAAATCCAACAGACAAAAGTAACTGGACAAGCAACTTTTGTGGGCGATCAGAAAGCTCTTGATGGCATGCGAATCCTGGTTGATCTGGTGCTCAGAGATCTCCACCTGTCTAAGCAAATCCAAACCTGCATATGCTTGGTATATAATAGCCACGACAACATTCAGTGCTGAGCAATACAGAATCATATCTGTAGGCTGCACTTGCTAAAGCAAAGCCACGTTGAACTCCTTGGCTACCATAGCCAGCACAGGGGAAATGACTGGAACCCGAGCAACTTGAGGATGTGTTGCAAAGTTCGGCACGAAGTGGCGCAGCAGAATCTCAGGGATGACGTATATTAACAACCATAATGATCTTGGCATGCAACCATGAATGCAGGACAACTTTAAAAGTTTAACAGACACCAATGTCCNTTCGGCACGAAGTGGCGCAGCAGAATCTCAGGGATGACGTATATTAACAACCATAATGATCTTGGCATGCAACCATGAATGCAGGACAACTTTAAAAGTTTAACAGACACCAATGTCCTTGTTGAGCTTCATAGCTTCGGTCGACGGTTTGCGATGCTTGCCCTTCTCAGAAAGTGGCCACATCACGAAAGTGTTGATATGGACCGTCCGAGCTTTCAGCTCTGCATCAGCCGATGCANGTTGAGCTTCATAGCTTCGGTCGACGGTTTGCGATGCTTGCCCTTCTCAGAAAGTGGCCACATCACGAAAGTGTTGATATGGACCGTCCGAGCTTTCAGCTCTGCATCAGCCGATGCAGCCTGCAAACAGTTCATAATCTACAATAAGAATTATACATCCCTGAAACTTACCTCACTAATGCGATCGACTTACATCGATGATAGCTCGCATCATCCGTTTCAAGACCTGCTTTGAATCCTCCTCTGCCATGGCGGCAACAATCTATCCGAGCTTTCACAAACCAGGGCAAGCACCAGATTTAGCAACAATCGCATGCGGTCTATATCTTGCAACAAGCTATCCACTATGATTCAGCGATCCTAGGCGACAAGATCACACATGTAGCATTCAGCTTGAGAAGCCTTCGACATCAGACACAACATGCCAAGACAAGCCAAACATGCACGTGTCCACAAGCAATCATCAAGCATGCAACATGACACGGTTGTGGCTTGCTTGTGTTGCATGCTGAGGCCAGAGCAATGAAGACCAATGGCCGATGTGATGTGCACTGCATGCTTCAAGTTTGCTTCCACTAGCTACTGCTTGCCTGTACATGCTGCTCATGTAATATATAGAATGAATGCAAATGATGGCCTATCTCATGTTGTGACGATTGATGTTTTGTCGTGGCGACGATGAAAATAGGAAAAGGTGCCATCTGATTGAGCCTCACAGAGGATCAACACAACACCTGAAGAACATCTTCTTAAGATCGAACCTCCTTAGAATAAAATTCCCAAGAACAAGTTTACTGACTTTCAAGAATATCAAGAAGTGGTTTTCTATTCTCAAGAAGAAATTCAGAATTACAAGAATCTCAAGAAGTGGTTTTATGAACCCCAAGAACAACTGCCTATACCTTAAGAATGCCTAAGAACAAGTTATCCAAATAGGAACCATAAATAAATAGTTTCAACCAGAAAGATCCAGGGAACCACAAAAAGGAACTACATCAGAACCTCTAGGTACATACATACATACATACATATACCTACATACCTACATGCCTACATACCTACCTACATATGTACATACATACGGGAATGAATGAACTATATATGGGTGGTTGTCAAAATTATGGTCCTTTTTTGGGTACCCTAAATAATAGGTGCCGTATTATAATAATGAGCCAAAAAGGGACCCTAATTTTGACAACCACCCATATCATATCGGCATGGACCTGTCGGGATGTGGAGAACTGTGGGGCCTACCGCCTCCTCCAAGCACAAGGCCATCAGGCCCAAGTATGAAGACGCTTGCGGGAGAGGGTTTGGTTATAGCCCTAAGGGTCCAAAGGACCCAATAATCGGGTACTCGGGTTTATGATAGTAGTTTTGTAGGTCACTGTTTTGGAGAGTATATGATTATTAGGTACTTGGACCCTTAGGGTAGGGTTTAATACATCGAGAAAGGAAAAGGAGTCTGGGTTGCAGGGCTCAGAGCACTTCATCTGCGGAGGAAACAGGCAACCCTTCAGCCCTAAACCCGAAAACATGAACCCTCCGCAAAGCCTAGAGCCAGCAACCCACAACATGGGAACACCGTAGACCCTTCAAAACAAAGCTGACAAAACGCATAGGGTGTCTAGGGTTTTAGTCTTAGAGGAAATAAACTGTATTTGCTTTAAACATTCAAAAGCAGACAGCTGGAACATCATTATCCTCATGCGCCTTTTGCAAACTACAAGGTATTTCTGCGCTATTCATCCTTAAGCCGTGTTCCCACGTTCTGGAGTTCGCTGTGAATAGAACAGAAGCAACTCTCCATAGATACCAACGCCTACGATCCCTGAACCCCTAAACCCGAACATCCTGAAACCCTAAACCCTAAACCTTAAAATCCTAAACCCTGAGACCCTAAACCCTAAAATCCTAAATCCCTAAACCCTGAGACCCTAAACCCTGAATTCCTACAGCCCTAAATTACCCAAAGCCGCAGCAGCGCCCAACTTCGAGAGCTGCGCCTGCGAAACGCGGCGCAAAGCCTGTTTCCAGGGGCGCTAAGGAAACCCTTAGGCTCTAAGGACTCAGATTTTAAGGCTTTTGGGCCCAAAGACCATACTATCTAAGGCTTTTCTGGGCTATTTTGAGCCTTACCTGGACCCCAAAAGTATGTAGAATAATAGGCTTTTATAAGTTTTGGGCCATTATTTTGCCTACTTTTGGGGGTCCAGGTATGGAGATTGTTTCATGCTTACAGAACTTTGGTCTCCATCCCTGCAGGTTTCCGAGAAAAGCCAGACAGGTTGAGGGCTTAGGGCTTACCCGGGCCCTTTTGACTTAGTAAGTCTACTTAGTATCCCCTAGAAACCATATTATAATCCCCCATAACCCACCTTACTAACCCTACTTACTAAGTCAAAAGGGCCTCCAAGTACCCGGGCCCTAAGTAACCTACCTTTTTAAGGACTTCTATAAGGAAATCATGTTAAGGAGGCCTAAGAAGGTGGGTTCTTTAGGGTCCAGGCAGGGTTTAGGAGGGCGTAGGGATTGGATCAGGGAAAGGTTTGGGCAATTGGGTGAAATGTTTCGGGATATGTAGAGCGACTATTAGTTACCAGAGACAATACGTAATACAAGTGCAATTTAAATGGCTACATATGAACACATGTCATAGCTTGTGCTCTCTGTCTCTCTCGCTCTCTCTCTCTCTACTTTGAAGAGGTCAGTGGGAGAACTGCCCCCTGAGTTTACACAAAAAACCAATGGTTGTTTGACTTTCAGTTGCAAGGCGAGAAGAAGACCTGAGATTGTGAGCCCCACTGTAATTCTGGTTGGTGCTGTTGCTTCAGCATCCGCGGCGGAGGAAACACGAAAGTCCTGGCAGGGCTCAGGATTTCAGGCCTACCTGAGTAACATATCATTTTACCCAGAGATCCCCCGCACCGACCCATCATCCATAGCCTTTGTATCCATCAGGCCTGATTTCGGAACCCTAAAACCTGAGATGGTACGTTAAGGATCTGAGTATAGCTAGGTTATGTTATGAGTAAAGCTTCGTGCTTTTTGCAACACTACTAACCTACATAGTAAGTCCCCTGAGACTCCAATAATCGTTTTCGGTTTCTGAATGTATGCCTTGGGACCCAAGCCCTCTTCGCCAGTTCACAACCGTATGAATGTGAAGTAAGTACCTCATCATCATGGCAGCTGCGTCCAGACCATACAAGTAAATACTATTCGATAAACAGTGTTCTCAACCCTGGAAGTCCAGCTTTGCGTGTGATGGATTACTGTAATATTACTGAACCCTAACAGTCAATAAAGCCCTACCAACAAAAGCCCAGCTGCAAACTATGTATACCTAAGGGTCCATGTGCCCAGACCGTACATACTTTCGCCTCAAAGTAATCCCTATATAGGTACTCTGGGGCCAAAGCCTGAAGGACGAAAAGACGCTTAAAAGTAGGGGGCCTATACCCATATACTATGAATCCCTATATGGTATATGAACCTTAAACCCTTTTAGGGTTCATTTCGTCCTTAAGGAGTATATATCACTTGGGTACATGGACCCTTAGGGAGACAATGCCGGTACCCTTTGTACTGTTATTCAGTTTTAATCAGGGAACCAGACAATAAAAGGGCGAAAGGGTACTACTCAGGAACCCTTGTACATCCGGAACCCTTATAGATTCTATTAAAGGAACCCTTGTAGATCCGTTAAAAGGAACCCTTATGGATCCTTTTAAAGGAAACCTTACAGATCCCTTCAAGGAACCCTCAGTTCCAGGAAGCTAACTCGGCGGTGTTGGTAAAACCTTTTCTAGGTGGGGCTTTTAAAGCTTTTGAAAAAGTATTAGTAAATAAGATCCTCTTAAGCCCAATAAGGGAAAATATAAAATGTCCCAAAGCCCTACCTAGTTTTTTGCCGGCATCACTCTGTCCGCGGCAGGCCCTTGGCCCTCGGGGTCCAAGTACTCCGCAACTTGAGCTGTTAAGGCACTCATAGATATTCGGGGATCCAGAAAAACCTACTGTTTTATGGGCTATACCTTCTCTTCTAATTAAGATATTTGGGGATCCAAAACCTACTGTTTAAGGGTTATACCTTCTAATTAAGGGGTCATAACCTACTATTTTGTAGGGTTTGGGAGATACAGTAGGTGCTAGAGGGTCTCTGTAGGCAAGCGCACACTGCGTTGGTACCTGGATCCTGAGGGCAAGGCTACAGATGAGCTCCTGTCGATGTCGAAGCAAGATCTTACAACGACCTTTCATTGACCACCTGGGAGTTTCCGAAAATTAGGGGTACCTTATTTTGGAATCATAAGGCTCCTACTATTTAGGGTAGTCTATTAGGGTCCCCTATTTTCGGAAACTCCCACCTGTCTTCTGTGTAGTTTGGGGTATGGGGTTTAGGGTTTGCGGGGTTTAAATTTATGTTGAGGATTTGCTCTTCGAACTGCTGTACAGGTCCTCAGCAACACCTACGCCTGAAACTCTGCACCCTAGCCTTCACGGGTACATCCTAACCCCCTAGGCCCCTAACCCTTAAACCCTAAACTCCTAAAGCCTCAACCCCTAACCCTTAACGCCTTAAACGCTAAACCCTCATGTGGGTGTGCGACTGAGGAGAGGCCCTGAACAGATTCCCGAATCACCAGACTCTTGCTCAGCGAGTTTTTGTGGACACGCCTTTCAGTTGCCGAACATTTTTTCTCTTCTCCAAAAAACGGGCCCAAAAAAAGTTAAAGCTTTCTAAAATAGACTAGATATATAAGCCCCAAAAGTTCAAATTTTTCCCATTGGAGAAGTAAGTTTAACATTGAGACACTCACTTGCCCAGTATCCTAGGGGAACTAGTAAAGGTGAAGCTTGGGGACTATACAGGGATTCTAGTGCCCCCCCTGCCCCCCATCAAAGGGAAGGGTCAACTACTCTGTTACTAAGCTTATACTCGCAGAAAGAAGATGTGGTTGCAAGTTCCGGCGAATCCTCTACCTACACAAGCCAGCGATAGGTCTAATGCAAAGTGTCTGACTGCTATATGTGGAGGTTCCAGAAAAATCCGAGTCCTGTTTTGCGGGTCCTTACTATATGTTCCTGTGCTTAGGATCCATATTGGTGTCTCCTGTTTGCTCCCTGGTACGATAGTTCATAGGCGCCGTACAAAGGCACCTCTCGACCGTGGGTTGAACCCCTACCGCTTCCACCAAAGGTCAAGTTTCAGAGGATCCTAGAAGTCCTAAACCCTAGGCCCCCAGTCATAAATCCCGAAGCCCTAAAGCCGAAACGACAGGGCTCAGACCAGTTCGGAAGGAGTGCATTCTCGTCAGAAGACGCCGCAGAAATGCTCAGTCTATGCAATCGTCGGGATGCTGGGGGATGAGCAAGATAACGGCCTGAGAGATAATACAAGGTTCTGGGGAGTTTTTATATACTATACAGAGATATTAATGCATAACTTTTTTAAAAAAGCTTAGGTTTTTTTTAAAACCTATGTTTTTTAAAAAACTTAGCTTACAGATTTCAGACCTCTCCCAGACGGGGTTTGGGGATGCCCCAGCCTAGGCTGAAGGCATTGGGCCGGAGTGTTGGGGTTTTGGCCGTTCGAGTTTAGGGCTTAGGGCTTTGGGTTTAGTGATTCTCGGGTTTAGGGTTTAGGGGTGATTATCGGGTTTAGGGTTTAGGGTTTAGGGATTATCGGGTTTAGGGTTTAGGGTTTAAGGGTGATTATCGGGTTTAGGGTTTAGGGGTGATTATCGGGTTTAGGGTTTAGGGTTTAGGGGTGATTATCGGGTTTAGGGTTTAGGGGTGATTATCGGGTTTAGGGGTCAGAGCTTCTGGCTTTGGGATGATGGGGTTTCGACATTTGCGGTTCAGGTTCAGGGATTTAGGGTGTACGGCTTGGAGCAGGCTCGTGGCCGATTGCTTCTGCAGAGCGCTCTGAGTAGTGAGCAACCAGCTCAGCGGCGGAAGCTGCCTTTGACAGTTTGTTCTCTACAAAGCGTACTTGCAGACACTGGATTTCTTCAGCAGCATGTTTGACAATCAGACCTTTAGTGAAGATGTCAGGATCAGGGCAGAAATGACGATGATGAGGAATATGATGACGACGACGGCGGCGAAGACGACGAGGACGAGGAGCTCCTCCTCCTCCTCCTCCTCCTCCTCCTCCTCGTCATCCCTCTACAACTATCACTGCGACTGCCCCGCCGGCAGTGATAAAACATGAGGAAAGTAGATTACATGGTAATGATCTATACAGGATGTCTGAACTAGCCCCGCTCCCTCTCCCCGGGGCCACGAAATCCTTCTCCACTCCACAGACCCCCGTGGCCTGCCTCTTTTGATTGGCACTGCTCTCTGTGGAAATCGAAAGTCGGTCGCTGTTGGCTTAAGGTGGGTTTTGGTGGAAATTCGGGTTTGAGGTTTGGGAGGATAAGGGTCTGGGTGATTGGACTTTGGGTTTACGGTCTGAGGGTTTACACTCGAGGTTCAAGGGTTGAGGGTTTCAGCAGCTGCGGTGAAGGTATTTTATACCGTACCCGAGGCTGGTTGTGAGCAGAGTGTTAACATCCCAATTATAACACCCAATCTAGACACCCGCTGTTGATGGCTTGAAGAATACCCAGGGAAGCCGGCTTGTCTGTCAGTCCGTCCGTCCGTCTGTCTGTCGAACTATCTATATGCTTGTTTTCTCGATCCATCCATCCATCTGCCCGCGGACCAAAGAGCTTGCAGCTTCGAGAATATATGGGTGGTTGTCAAAATTAGGTTCCCTTTTTGGGTCTTTAATATAATACGGCACCCAATATTTAGCCCTAATTTTGACAAACCACCCTAAACCCTAAACCCTTTATAGAACCCTTATAGATCCCTTCAAGGAACCCTTTAAAGGAACCCTAGGGGTCCCCTAATTTTGACAAACCACCCAGATGGCTCAAGCCCTGAGCAGCGGGTTTAGGGTCGCGGTGTGAAGGGAAAGGCAGCTTCCTCAGCTTCAAACGGACCTTCCAAAATCCCTTGATTAAGGAATATACCTTAAATCATAATAGGGATCCTCTTATAATTTCAGGTATATTCCTTAATCAAGGGATTTTGGAAGGTCTGGGTTCATACGGATAGAATCTCTTGGAGATGCATCCAGACGAACAGCAGCGCAGCACAGTCGCGCAAGGTGTGAGGTTGAGGCTGCATGATTGCACTGGTGAGTTTAGATCCGGAGCCCTATGGCCTAGTATCTCAAACTGCAAAGCCCTCGGGTATGAACTTTACGGTCAAGGGTTCGGGAAACTCTATCCCAGGCGTTTTGCCCCCCCCCCCCCCCNCCCCCCCCCCCCCCACACATCTTGCGGGGCTTCCCGGCGCAAGGTACGTCCTTGGCAGGACCACAGACATCGCACCGGCATCGAAAGGCATGGAATCAAGTTTCAAACCTGAAACCTCTTAAGCCTTAAGCCCTGGAGGGAATGTAAAGCTCTTCGGGCTGTTTTGTCTTAGGCTTGGGCTTAGTGTTTGGGGTCATGAGGGTTGAGAACTATGCGGTCGAGGGCTTGTGGCCCTCCAGATGTCGGCTCGTTAGGACCTGCCTTCCGATACGTACCTTAAGGACGAAATGAACCCTAAAAGGGTTTAAGGTTCATATACCATATGGGGATTCATAGTATGTGGGTATAGGGCCCCTACTTTTAAGGTTCATTTCGTCCTTTAGGTAGGCTCAAAAAAACGGGATGCTCTGATTGCAGACAACTGCTCCGGACGCGCAAGTGACTGCAAAGTTGTCCTTTTTATGGAAACAGAGGCAGCTACCCTAGCGGTGCCACCCTAAGCCCTGAACCCTTAAACCCCTAAACCACGCAACTCTAAGTCCTTAAACCCTTAACCTCTAGACCCGAAACCCCTAAACCCTTACAAAACCCTGAAGCCCAAACCCCTGAACTGAACCTCAAAGCCCTGAAAATCCCTATAGACCCCTAAACTTATGCAACATTTATTGGCCCATTGGTCCTCTTGAAGGAACCCTTAAGAAACCGGCCCGCAGTACCCTTTAAATGGAACCCGAATTATTGCTAAACCCTAAACCCTTCCCATTGGAGAAGTAAGCCTACAAAAAGAAAAAGCGACACCCTGAGCCCTCCTAAGACACCACAGTCGGTTTTCAAATTTTCTTCAAGACATGCACGCGTTTACCCACAGGCCCCATAGTAGTTCCTTTTTGGGACTACCTTATAGGATTCTACATATGAACCCCAAAAAGGAACTACTATGGGGCCTATATGGGTAGGGATTAGGGGTTTAGGGGTTGTGGGGTTTAACGGTTTAGGGTTTAGGGCCTGAGGGGGTTAGGGTTGGGGGTTTAGGGCTTGGGACCCTAAGGGTGCAAGTGCCCAAATAGTAGGGGGAACTACGTAGTTATAATATGCTCTGCATGGTTTTGGATATCAGGGACAAGGACAACCTTGCGTCAGAGGCTCAGGTGTTCCCAAAGCTAGTACAGGGGCCTGCACATTTCATATTTACTACTAGTCCTTAGAGCCTGGCCCCTCGCGATATTTTTAGTATTAAAATGTACTGCCCCCAAAACCCTAGTCTAAGTATTCAGGCCCCTATATTAAACTCAGACGATCTTGTTTGACGAGAATGAGTCTTCTCCGCGAAAGACGCTGAGTCTGCTCCCAAACTCTTTGAAGTCTTTGAAGTTCCAATCACACTTCGTGGCGCACTCTGCTTGAGTCTTCTGCTCGTAGTACTTGAACATGCCTGGGTGCTTGATGAATTTCGGGCTTTCGAACCTCGACCCTCCTGGGAGTTTCCGAAAATTAGGGGTACCTTATTTTGGGGTCTTGAAAATAAGGATCCTACTATTTAGGGGGCTATAAAAAGGGTCCCTGTCTTCGGACACTCCCACCTCGATTAAGGAATATACCGTCAATCATAGTACGGATCCGCCCCCCTCCATAACTACAATTCAAGGTACAGTATATTATGGCTCGTTGAAGTTCGCTATCGTATATTATTGTATCATATATAGAATGGTACATTTCCCATAATTTGAAGATTTTGGAAGATCTGGGAAGTTTAACGTCCTGTGCCCTGGCTATACAGGTCCTACCACACCATGCGGCTAATATGGGGGCCTCAATAAATAGGATAGGGTTTTGGGGTATGTTCTAATATAAATACATAAACGACTAAGGAATCCTAACAAATCGTATTGGGGATTTCAGGGTATATATTGGGTACCGACACCCATACAAACCCTACACCCTGAACCTTAACTCTTTAACAAGAGGATTGGTAAGGGCCCTATACATCTATATCAACAACCGCAGACTGAGCAGGGGCGGTATCCAAGCCGTAAGCTACATCCTGGTCACACATAAGTTACTAAAATTATACGAACCCCTTCTTAAGGCCAAAGTATAGCCTCATAGAACGAACCGTTTTGTAACCCTGACGAAAATCCTGTTCGTTCGGTGCATGGACCCTTGGGGAGGCTTTAGCTACGTGTCCAGGATGTGGTGCTGTTTTCGCGAGAGATATGACAATAGGTGCCTGAATGTCTTGAGAAGGGGCATGGGATGATTCTATCGCACTGCCATTATGTAGATGCTAGAAAGAGTCATTATGAACCCTAAACTCCTGAAACGATGATCCATTGCTCAGTCGGTCAGACCATCAACCCTAACCCCACAGGCCCCCACAGCCCGAACCCAACGTACCTAGACAGTAAACTCCCCAAACCTATAAAGGGCTCCTTTAAAGGGGTCTATAATAAGGGATCGATAATAGAGTTCTATAATGTAGGGGCCTTACAGAAATCCCCATAAAGTTGGAAACCGGATTAAGGCCAAATAGTGCTGGGATTCCCTATACATTACTCTTAAGGACTGAGGCTATTGGGTTTCCAACTTTTGGGCTTCTACTGTATAGTATAAGGTAGTGTTTCTATTTTTGAAATTACCATTATGACTTGGGGTAGTATCCCTCGTAACAGTACCTCGGACCCTTTGGGACAGCACCTCGGAACCGAAAACATCGAACCGACCGGCCCGAGAGGCATCAATTGGGGATTGTAGCGTTTTAGGGCTTTGGGTTTAGGTTTAAGTCATGAGACCTCCGTAGAGCTCCCAAGGGCAAATGCAAAGGAAATTCGGGTTGCAGGCAGTGCGAACCCTAAACCCTAAACCCCCAAACACCAACCCCCCAAGAACCTTAATCCATAAACCTTGACCCTGAACCCTTAACCGGAACCAGCTACGGTTAACCCTGAACCCTAACTGAACCCTAAACCATAAGCCCTTAACCCTGAGCCCTAAACCATGAACCCTTAATCCTGAACCGTGAACCCTTAACCTTGAACCTCCAACTTCGAACTTTTTACCCTAAGGTTTGGGGAGCAAGTTTGCTTCGGAAGCCCTCCGGCAGAAACAGGTCGGTTTGGGTTTAGATACCTACCAGCCTACGTACTTTCCTCTCTATCTAGCTAGCAATCTATCATAAGCTGTGGTAATATCTATATCTGAATATATATATATATATTTCTGTATGTTTGTATGCATGCATGCATGCATGCATGCATGCATGCATGCATGGATGTATGTATGTATGTTTGTATGTATGTGCATATGTATGCATGCATGTATGCATGTATGTATGTACGTATGTATGTATGTATGTACGTATGTATGTATATATATGTATCTACTATGCACGTATGTAGGCATGCACGCATGCATACACATCTGGATCTATGTGTGTAGTATGGGTTGAGGTAGGGTTTGGGGCGTTTAGATTTTAGGGGTTACTTGTTTAGGGTTTGGGCTTTTGGAACAATGCCGGGCCACGCCAGGTGCACACGACGGGCAGCATGGACACGAACATCCAGGCACAGGCCAAACCGATGTGACTGCCTGTGGCCTCGCAGGACGTCTAGTTTTAGTCTGTACTCTCTCAAAAGGTCCGAAGGGCCTACATTGGGAACCCTCAACCCAAAATTCTAAACCGGGAATACTTTACCAAAGCCATAATAGCACTTCCTACTGTAGAAACCCTGTCTTCTACAAAGGTACTCAGGAGCCTTTCAGTCTCAAACCGGGCCCTAATTTCTCCTACATGAACCTTTGGGTGAGCTCCGCGCTGCTAAGGCCGAAATGTAAAACGGTTTAGGGTTTAGGGTGATACTTCGCCTGTAATCAACAAACCTGCCTTTCAAATGCATTTTTTTTACGGAAGTCATCATATGGAGACCTAAAAATGAAAACCCTCAACCCCAAAACCTAAGCCCTAAACCTTAAACGGGGGGGGAAGGGGGGCAAGGCCTGGTTCCCGACCACTGCGCCGATGAGGTAGCACAAGAAGTACCTGGAATTTCAGGGGTCTTTGTTTCGGGTTTAGGGTTTAGGGTCTATTGAGTCTATTGAGGGCCTAGAAACCTAGCTCGAGAAAACCACAGGTTTTGGTAAGTTGCTTAGAAGCCTATACCTATCATTGTTTCGATTGGCTTATCTTACATGCAGAAAATATCACCATGTAAAGTTAGCAACCCCAAGCCCCAAAAACGAAATCAAAGAACCATCAGAGCTATGACCCTAAAGCCTCACCAAAGAAGCTCGAAGCTCACCCGAAATCCCGAACCAACCAAAAAAACCAGCCTCCTAACCGTAACCCTAAACCCCACACCCAGAGTCCTTGAGCCCTAAAGCCCGCAAAGCCCTACCCTCCACCTCCCCTCCTCCACACCAAAAACAGAAAGAGTAAACCCTAAAGCATAAATTTAAACCCTAAACCCATACTCCATAAACCCTATGAACCCTACCTGTGGCCGGAAAAACCTACCTTCTTAGGGTTCCTTATTATGGTTTCTATATAGAATTTCTTAAAAAGGTCGGTTTGGGGGGCCAAAGGTAGTCCCTATAAACCCTAAACTTAAACCCTAAACCCTAAACCCTGAACCCTAAACCCTAAACCCTAAACCCTGAACCCTAAACCCTAAACCCTGAACCCTAAACCCTAAATCCTGAACCCTAAACCCTAAACCCCATTTTCGGCCCGAAAGGCCCAACGCAGATGAGGAAGGTCTGAAAGCCGTTCCTTAGTGGGGAGCTCATAAGGCAACAAGGAATTCAAACATTCAGCTTTAGGGTTTAGGGTTTAGGGTTCAGGGTTTAGGGTTTAGGGTTTAGGGTTCAGGGTTCAGGGTTCAGGGTTCAGGGTTTAGGCTTTGGGGTTTAGGGGTCGTATTCTCCCCCCACAAAGTAGAAAAGCTTGACTAATTTCGATGTTGTCAGGGGGTTGATATTATCGAAAAGGTCTTAAGTTCAGTGATTCAGCTGCCCAGGTTCCAGAATCCCCCTCCCCAGCGTGGTTCGGCGTAGCGGTCGCACAGGAACATGCCGAACCTTGGATGGTGTGTGGAGATTGGGGCTTCGGGTTTAGGGTTTGGGGTCTAGGGTGGCTTGGGTGAAAAGGGGACAATGTGGATGTGCTTCTGATTTCGTACGTTTTGGACTAAGAAGGGCATTGCGGAAGTTGCTGTGCTTGCTGCATGCTCGTGATTTTGGCATGTGGGGTGTCGGTGAAGCTAGGTGGGACCTGTTGACTAGACCAAGAGGCATCTACTGCACCTGCGGCTTGAACGACGCTGCATTGGCTTTGTTGGGCAACCTATGTAACCTAGAGGGTCCATGTACACTACCATTATGGAATTACGTCCCAAAAACCATAATGGGGATGGTCTTTTGGGACCTAATTCCATAATGGTAGTATATGTGGACCCTCTGGGTAAGTGGAAATAGCCTACCATCTTGTCTCGTTTACGGTCAAGGATTGTGTTTGTGTGGCGATTTGTACCCCAAAAAAACAGTGTATCCAAATGTATGTACCTAGGCCCCAAAGTACCTAAATAGGGACTACTTACATGCCAAAGTATATACTAGTTGGCAAGACATGACCTGTGAATAATTCTCGATAACAGTCCTTGTGGAAACATATGTCCCGCAGAAGTAAAACTAGCAAGCGTCAACCTCGAGAAACCAAAGGACCCGATTGGGCACATGGACCGTTAAGGACATCTATCATCGATACCCCCAGACCTTCCAAAATCCCTTAATTAAGGTATATACCTTAAATCATATAGTAAGGATCCGACTATGACTTAAGGTATATTCCTTACTTAAGGGATTGTGGAAGGTCTGGGCCTTGCTTGACAGGAAGTCTGGGGAGGTGCCATCGTTCAGGGCCTGGCCTCAGGGTGCTAGGGAGCCTCGAATCTCTGTACTGGGTGGTTAGGGGACCCTAGGGTTCCTTTAAAGGGTTTAGGGTTTAGGGTGGTTGTCAAAATTAGGGCCCCTTTTTGGGTACCCTAAGTAATAGGTGCCGTATTCTAACAGGGACCCAAAAAGCCCTAATTTTGACAACCAGCCATATGTAGATTAGAAGGCCAAGCGTCGTGAGACTCAAACCCTAAACCGAAAAATCCTGAACCCAGAACAATATATATGGGAGTTTCCGAAAATAGGGGACCCTAATATAGTACCCTAAATAGTAGGATCCTTATTATAAGGACCCCAAAATAAGGTACCCCTAATTTCGGAAACTCCCATATGTCCAACGCCCGAAGCCCCAGGAACCCTTGAATGGAAGGCCAAGCGTCTTGAGACTCATCAGTTGCCAGAAGAAATTCACTCCAATGACCTGCTTGAAGGTGTTGCATATAGGTGCCGCGAGAAATTAGAACAGGGTCTTTGTATGTTATACGAACCGTATACTAAAGAGCTCCAACAGAGTATTGGTATTTTTTTAAAACCCCTACATTCGGCTTTTGGGGTCTAGTGTTTAGGGTTTTAGGGTTCAAGGCTATAGGGCCTAGGCCCGTAAAGCTTTAGGGTCGAGGGCTTAGGGCATAGGGCTTAATGGCTCGACCAGCTCCTTTGCGGGCTCTTCCTTAACGGATTTCTGTGCATTTAACGATAAGTATAAGGGCTGAGTAGATGGGTTTGATTCAGTGCCTGAATTAGATAATGGTGCTGGTGTACGTTATGGTGTCCTCATAACAGGGGAATGTTAGAAATAGTAACAGCAATTGTAATGCCGGCTTCTTTGTTAGCTGATGGTAGCTGCTCAAGCATTACACAGGTATCTATCCCTTTATTGTACAGTGCCTTGGCTAGTCATTTTAGAAGCGCTTCCTTGTCAACATGTCAGGACTTTGTCAGCGTGCCAGGACTTTGTCCTAAGTGTCGTGGGAACTATAGTGAACCCCAGAAAGTTGGAACATGGGTTTAGGAGGATTTGTGCTAGGATCCCCTATACTCTACCTTAAGGGAATGAGGATATTGATGTTCCAACTTTCTGGCTTCTACTGTAGTGACTAGAGGTTTAGGGTTTGTGTTTAGGGCTTAAAAACGGGCAACGAATTTTGGAGGATGTCTCTAGGCCTCCAAGCCCGAGTCTACTATGTCGGCAGAACCCTGAGGGTTTAGGACTATCCTTCATACCTTACGGCCATAAAACCTACCCATATAGGAAGGGATGGCGTACTCCGTATTTTAGGACCAAAAAATCAAGGCCTATCTCAGCCAAGGACTGTCATGCGAGTTTAGGGTGTAGGGTTCAGGGTTTGAGACCTAGGCCACGGTCCCAAAGGACCCAAAGCCCAAATCGAACCTTGAAGCAAGCCCTCCTGCAAACCTGAGCCTCGAATAAGAGACGGCGGACACGAAGCCAAATTAAGCGCCTGCACGTAGATCCTATGGGTGGCCCGGAAAACCTTCATAACATATTCAGGGACCGTCGGATTCTTGGACTACATGTACACACTCACCATCAAGCCCAAGCCGTGGAACAGCGAATGCCTTCCCAAGGAGATGGGACACAAGTGATTCGAAGGGCGCACCGGCCTGGCTGCATTTTCACGGGATGTCCGACACCAGCCAGATCCCTTACCCTAAGGCTCAAAATAGCCCAAAAGCCTTATATAGTATGGTCTTTGGACCCAAAAGCCTTAAAATATGAGTCCCTAGAGCCTAAGGGTTACTGAAAACCGAAAGAAAATCAACTGCTATCATGTCATCTTCAGGGTTTACACTGCCGATCTCCGAATCAGCGACGAATAGGAGTCTCGGAGAAGCTTGATTGCTTCAGGGTTTAGGGTCTTCAACCCTAACAAACCCTAAACCGAGCGCTCTCTTAGGGCTGACAGCATTTAGGCTGAGAATGAGCTACACTGTCGACGGCAACCTGGAGGGCCGCACCATCTGGAGGGTTAGGGTTTGGGGTTTAGGGACCCAAACCTTGATCCTAGACTGTCAAGTGTAGGGTTTAGGGTTTGGGGTTTAGGTCTTATGCAAGTAGAGCCTTAACTCTGCATCATAGGCCCCTCAGCTATGAAATGCAAATGCTAAACCCCAAACTCAACTTCAATCCTGAAATCCCGCCTTAAGCGCGGCAACGAACCTGAGTCGGGACAAGAGCTTCTGTTGGTGAACAATCCTGTTATGGCTCATGATTCCCGAACTATGGGGGTTATGGCACATATCGCAGGAAAGTTGTCCATCAGCCATACAAGGCGGCAACAGCCATCATAAAGCCCTATAAGGATTCCAACAACCTGTGGAATCTCATCGAAAATCCGCTTAAACCATGAGTGCTCGGAAATTTCAGCTTCTTGTTGTTAGGGCTGTGTTAGGGCTTAATAGACTCGACGACTTTTGCTTTTGAGTTTTACCTAGCGTGTTACGAGGTGCTTATTTAAAAGCCTGAGGGTCAAGGGTGTACGACTTAGGATTAACGGTTTGCAGGGTTTGGGATTAAGAGTGGCCAGAACAGTGAACAAACGTATACTTCCTTGCATTACCCAACGGCTCCGAAGTACCTATGTATTAGAATGTAGGGTTTCTATATCAGGAACTGCTGTAATAATTTGGGGAAGTATCCCCCGGTAACAGTACCTAGGACGCTTTAGCTACTGGCATCCCACAAGACAGAAGCCGAGGAGTTGGCGCTCGCATCTCTATCAGGATCCCACCATGCCTTGCAGAACTCATGTAGAAGCCTTTTTTAAATCATACGACTATTTCTACGACCCTTTTAAGAAAGAAGTGTATAGAATCCCCGTCGAGCCCTCCTAAGCCCTGCTATGGGCTTCACCCTAAACCCTAAACCCTCCAAGAGGCCCCTCGAGTCCGACGCTAACCGATGGCGTGGCAATCAGCAGAATGTAGAACTGGGAAAGACGTTTTAGGGTTTATAGTTTTAGGGTTGAGGGATTTAAGGGCTTAGGGTTATGAGTTTAGGATGGTTTTGGGTTAGTTTAGGGTTGATAAGGTTGAGGTTGTAGGGTTGAGGGATTTCAGGGCTTAGGGTTTAGGGCTTAGTCAGGGGTTCCTGCTGGTGTTCGGTTCGCAGGTGTTCCCTGTATAGGAGGCAGCGGGCTCATCTTACATAGCTTTCCCATAAGCTTCCCATAGTACTCCCATGAGATTATCTCATGGGAGTATTATGGGAGTATTATGGAAGCATTTTGGGAAAAGCTCTTCTATAAGATGCTGGGTCGCGTATGTAAGTTGATGGTGCCGGGATGGTTTCATTCCGGTCTCGTATGTAAGGTGATGGGCTCGTTTCGGGGCTCGTATGTAAGAACAGTGGCTTGCTTCAGGGCTCGTATGTAAGAAGAGGTGCTCGTTTCAAGGCTCGTGTGGGAGGCATATGGGGAGGCTTNATGTAAGGTGATGGGCTCGTTTCGGGGCTCGTATGTAAGAACAGTGGCTTGCTTCAGGGCTCGTATGTAAGAAGAGGTGCTCGTTTCAAGGCTCGTGTGGGAGGCATATGGGGAGGCTTGAGGGGAGGCTTATGGGTAAGCTTATGGGAGGCTTGTGGGAGCTTTACGGGAGGCTTATGGGAGGCTTATGGGAGGCTTATGGGAAGCTTATGGGAGGCTTATGGGAGGCTTATGGGAAGCTTATGGGAGGCTTATGGGCAGCTTGTGGGAGGCTTATGGGAGGCTTATGGGAAGCTTATGGGAGGCTTATGGGGAGCTTATCAGAAGCTTATGGGAGGCTTGTGAGAAGCTTATGGGAGGATTATGGGAAGCTTATGGGAGGCTTATGGGAGGCTATGGGAGGCATAGGCTTATGGGAGGCTTATGGGAAGCTTATTGGAGGCTTATGGGAAGCTTATTGGAGGCTTATGAGGCTTATGGGAGGCTATGGGAGGCTTATGGGGGGCGGATGGGAGGCTTATGGGAAGCTTACTTATGGGAAGGTTTCTGGAGGCTTATAGGGAAGCTTATCGGGGCTTATGGGGAGGTTTACGGGGAAGCTTATGGGAGGGAGGCACAGTGACAAACGCCGCACTTCTATAAGACAAGTGGACAAAAGCNAGGTTTCTGGAGGCTTATAGGGAAGCTTATCGGGGCTTATGGGGAGGTTTACGGGGAAGCTTATGGGAGGGAGGCACAGTGACAAACGCCGCACTTCTATAAGACAAGTGGACAAAAGCCTCACACTTCCATAAGAAAAAGATGCAAACCCCTGACGATACATGTCCGCACCATCGAACAAAGGATCAAAATGCCTGAACCTCCCATAAGAAAAGGACCACCTCCTATACAGGGAACACCTGGGAACCGAACACCTGGAGGATCCTTGGANCTGACGATACATGTCCGCACCATCGAACAAAGGATCAAAATGCCTGAACCTCCCATAAGAAAAGGACCACCTCCTATACAGGGAACACCTGGGAACCGAACACCTGGAGGATCCTTGGATTGAGGTGGAGGTGCCAGGTTCTACCTATGCGCTCCATTGTAAGGGGTAATGTCGGTGTTGCCGGTTATCTGATTAGCTGATTTCCTTCTTCGGGGACCGACCAACATTAAAAGAGAAGGGTTTAGGGTTTAGGATTCCTAGGCAGGATGCTAACACTACCTTACTCTGCTTGAACCTACGTCTTTGGCAATATCAAAGTAGGTTGTGGCGGGTTGGGGTAGGCAGCCAACGGCACGTCCTAAAGCCTGAACACAGAACCTAAGAAATAGCCTTATTTGTACCTAAATCCTGAGCCTCGAAACCCTAAACCCTCAACCCTAAACCGAAGGCCCGGTCAGCTCTTGCTGAGGCTCTGAGGGCATGGGTGTCTCAGCGTCTGGGGCTTTCGGGTTGTCTCGCCCGCTACTTTGTAACACAGCTCCTTTACAAGTAACCCTAAACCCTAACCGGGCCCAAATTGCCGACCTTTTTAGCAGAACAAGTTCAGAACCCAGCGCCCTTGAGTTTTTCGGTATGAGGGTTCGTGAGCCTGCAACTACAATCAAGCTGTTGCGTTGGATGTCTTGGCAGGAGCAGCTTGTCCTAGGATTGCACTTAAGCCCCAAGCGCCAAACTTCAGAACCTAAACCCGAAACTCTGAACCGTGCTTGCAACCCCGCAGAGGTATACCACACCTTGGGCGCCTCCGCGCGAGGCCTTGAAGATTAAGATCCCGGCAACTCGCCCCCATCACGGAACAGACATTCGGGTTCTGGTTTATTTTTCCTCGGGTTTGACGTTTTCGGGGCGTCTAAGAATTAGGGATGTTTCGGGTGGGTATGTGGGTTTAGGTTTAGGCTGGGGCTCTCTGTTTGTGGGCAAGTTCAACACTGAGTGCAGAGAGACAAGCAACTTCTACGTCTTCTTGGCTCATCCATGATGAGTTCCTTACCCCTTTGCTATCTCCTGAGACCTAAACTGCCTTCTTTTACTGGATCAGTTGCCGAGCTCTGGCTCTCTTGTTGTCTTCACATGTCCATTGCGTCGCGCCTTCTTTTGATACGTTCATTGACTCCTTGCGGTCAGGATGTATATAGGTGCCTAAACCCTAAACCCTAAACTGGATAGTCAACTAAACCTAACCTAGCGTAGTGGTAACGAAGAGACTCTGGGCACCGCGCTCGGGAGCCGTGGCACTCTTACGGAGTCGGATTTGTAGATTGGATGTCCAGCGATCGCATTCCGTAGATTTGGTAGTTTCTTGCCTCAGTTTCACGGGAGTGATAGAGAAAGAGGGAGAGAGAGAGAGAAGCACCAAGAACACAGGATTGTGTGTTGCATGCTTGCCGTTGACGGCCATGGGCTATGGCTACTGATTTTCACGGCCTTAACCCCATCCCTAGACGTGTTTTGGAGAGTTTCGGAGAAAATAAAGAAACTTGAATGAAAGGAAAGTACCCGGTGCATTCCGAAGCACCCAACGCCTGCACCATGCAATCCCTGTACTTTGAGGACCCCTGGCGGGGACATCCGAAGGGCACTCCCGATGGTGAGGAGTTTGACTTCCGGGCCTTAGATGTTGCCATTCAGGCTTGCGGGCTCTTATCTGAGGAAGGGTTTCGAGGTTGCGTGTGTGGTCTTAGGTTTGGGGATAGGTGTCCCGGGCCGGGTGCTGCATCTGTTACTGCTTTAGTAGGGATGAACAATCAGCTAAGGGTCGAAAGGGGGTGCCCTTATGCATATCTAAGATAACGGAATGTCAAAGTTAAGGTTGTAGAACCTTTTTTGTCATGCATGGATTTTGGTTCTGGAGCTCCCTCGACCCTGAGCGAAATCTGTACACATACATGCATGCCCATATACATACATACATGCATACATACATACATACATACACGTACACATGCACGTGCATGTGCATAAGCATATAAGCACACACACACACATGCACCGATACACATACACACACATGCACACATACACTTACATACATACATACATACATACATACATACATACATACACATGCATACATACGTACATGCATGCCTACATATGCCATTACACATATGTACATACATACATACATACATACATCCATCCATGCATGCATGCATGCATGCATGCATACACACATACAAACACACATACACACATACATACACATACATACAGATACATACATATACACGTACATACACATACATACATACATACACATACATACATACATACATACACGCACACACAGGTGCACATGCACATGCATTTACATGCACATGCACATATGCACACACACATGCCAATGTACTTACACATGCATATGCATACACTTAAGTACATGGATACATATTTACTTCTTCCTACTTACCTACCTATCGACCTACCTACGTCCGTCAGGCAGGCGTGCGTGCACAAGTGCATGGATGCATGCATGGATACGTGCATGCATTCAGAGACAAATGGAGGCATGCATGGATGTATGCATTGATTCGTGCATTCATTCATCCATTCATTCATTCATTCACTCATTCATTCGTTCTTACAGACATACATACGTACACACATACATACACACGTACACACATACATACACGGACTTTTACATACATGTACATGCAGACATACGAATACACACGGATATGCATGCATATCCGCATACACACATGAGCCCATGCATAAACACATAGACCTACGGTGTAGAGGGAGTAGAGACTTGAATGTCCTCATGCCCCAGCCAAAGGTATTGTTAGGGCTTTAGGTTCTTAGCAAGACCGATACGCTAAACTTTCTGGATAGTGGTCTTCGCGGGCCGTTCCTGATCAGAAACGGATCTTAGAACCATTGAGGCCAAGCAACCGAGATTCGATAACGACCCAGGCACTCTAAGCAAGTTCTGCAGGGTTGGTTTTCGGAGAAGTGCAGTATGTCTTTTTCAAACCAGGAGCAGCAAGTGCGAGAAAGTTCTAGTTGCTGGGCCGAGCTCAGACTTTCCAGAGTCATAACACCCAAATGCAAGACCCTGTTTGCCCTGGCATGCCACGACTGCAGGGTGGGATTCTCATGCACCACATCAAGCACACGCACTTCCCAGAGGTCTCACGCACCCCGTTTCTGGCATCACCGCGAGCATAGTGGGACTGGAGGTGAGTCACCTGATGGCGATATTGCCGCTTTTCTACTTAAGCTCGAGTTACATACGTGGTTCTAAGCCCCAAGCCCTTCACAGAAAGCACGCGAGAGACCCACTACTGCCTTGCAGGGTTTCCGGTTCTTCAACTGACTTGCGCATCGGACTTCCTGGCGGAGTCTTTTGTGCCATCTTCCTGATCTTTGGTCTTTCCGCGTCCGACAAGACTGCCCAGACATCCGCGAGGAGGATCTGCAGCGGTTGCCCTGTTTCCAGTGAACAGAGCTTGACCAGATTAGATGGCACCCAAAGTCTGGCGCGAGCAGCAGCGAGGAAAATCGTCTGACACTCTTGTCTCCGTGCCATGCTGCTGTGAAAGGGGTCCGGTTTTTGAACACATGTGAGGCAGGAATAACAAACAGGATAGTGGGGTTGAACAAGTGCCCCTTCTGCGCACCTGATATAGATAGAGCCTCATGATTCATGTCATTCCACATGAATCGAAGGTATGTTCGGCTGCTGGTCATTCCCTGTGCCGCTTCCTCAGCCGTCCAGATTCAGGGCAATGTGCACGTCGGTAATCAGTGTTTGGGTGTAAGACCTGCTGAGATCTGGGTCTCCGGGTTTGGGCTGTGCGTTTCCACCGCACATCTTTGCCTTTATTCCGAATCTCCCGCGTTTCGCGACATGCATGGAGACCCCTTTCATAATAAGAGCGCTCGACTTTGTGAATGGGTTTCGCCTTTTTGTATATGTTGGCTGTATGTATGTATGGAGTGCGAGTGCCAAAATGTATGTGTATATATATATATACAGATACATAGGTGAGTGAGTGCGGGAGGGAGGGAGTGTTTGTGTGTGTGTGTGTGCGTGTGTGAACGCTTTCCTTTGTAGGATCTCTTTGGAGTGTTTTCCAAAAGCTGCAGCAATTCAAGGGACCTATCGAAGAGCACCAGCTTTGGTTGTGAAGATCGGGAGATTCGGCTTTCGCAAGATTAAGGTTTAGGGTTTAGGTTTTAGCCCGGTTTCAAAAAAAGGTTTAGGGCTGAATTCAAGGTAAAGGCTATGGGATATGGGTTGGCCGTTGTAGGGCCTCGGACTCCAAGTTTGGAGCTCTTACAACGGAAGACTGCCCTGGCCGAGGGATAATGGCGCGTGTTGGGCGTTGCGCGTAGTTCGGCTGCTGCATTGAAGCAGGATCGATGTGAATACTTCTTGTGGATGCCGTCTGTAACTACATGCTGGAGTCAAACCGGTCAGAGATCAAAGCCGTTGCCATTCCCAGACAAAAGGAACAACCAACCTTTGGGATAGAGATGCCTTCTTAATTCCCTGCCCAACACATACGGTTGATGATATAAGTCCTGCAGTACCTTAATGACCCTAGACTATGGGAGTTATGGTATGTTCCGTATGTATGGGTTGCAGGACTTATATCATCAACCGTACCTCCACTTTGGGGGGCCGAGGCCTGTTTCAAATACTTGCCTGGGCTTGCGGAAAAATCTGGCTCGAGAGGCCACGGCGGACGTTTGCGATGAAGCCCACAAGGCTGGTCGCAGCAAGTACGTTCGGGGCCTCTATAGTTACCAATATTATTCTCCTTAGGGTTCCTTATTATAAGTATACCATAAAAAGGGTCCGAATAATTTGTGACCTACTTTAGGGCCTAAACAATTACCTATATTTGGAGGTTCCTTCTTATGCATATAGTATAATGGGGCCCAAAACCCTATCCTAATTACTCAGGCCCCTATACTACATTGGTTGTTGCAGCTGGTGGGGCGTTCGGGGGTATACTGCAATGCTTTGGGTTGTCGGGTATCGGGTTTGTTGTTTGTGACAGGGTTGTAAGCGCATGAGTCTATTTAAGTCTGTGGCACTCGTAGTATGTGGGGTACTATTTTCAACTAGCATTCCTTAGCGTTCCTCACTAGCAAGATATATTAATTACAAACACCAAAAAGCAAGCCTGATAAATACAAAACTGTACTCGGCCCCTGGCTTCGGTGAGTTGAGTGATTCCGCCTTTCGGCGGCGAAGCAGGCCAAGGCCACCTATCTTGCAAGGTCCTATGACCCTCCAAAACCAAGCAGGACAAGGCCTAAAGGGCCGGGTAAATTGGAACCAACATCATCTCCATCAGTTCCCACATCTTCCTACAGACCTTATACCCCAATACACTGCATTCTAGTCTGCTACAATTGAACAGAGGCCATGGTTCCGCAGTGCTGCCTAGTTTAGATATATTGGATTCTTGGACGAACCAAAGGCTCTTCCGGCCCTTCCTGGGCAACCAGAGCATTCAAGTTGTATCGCACAGAGGGTTTAGGGCTTAGGGAGCCCGAACCTGAATCTTTCAAAAACCATAATTACTTCTATAAACCCTCAAATGGTGTCTTCGAGCCCAGGAAGGGCCTACGCACTAGGGCCTTTGGGCTTGAATGTCATTCTGGACAATGCTGTTCGGTGTGTCGGCCCGCAGGGTTTAGGAATGATCATGTAAGTAGCCTTTCGAAGCCCATCGCAGCATCCCATCCAGACAAACGTCTCGCAGTAATGGCCTAAAGCCGAAACCCAAGACCCTTAGCGTGAACGAGTGGGTGCCAGGGCACTCCACCTTGCGTTCTTGGCACTACAGCTCAACGTGGTGGCGAGCCAGTTGGGCCATGCACAGTTCACAGCACTTCGGCTCAATGGCGCTCTTGGCTTATCCACAATAGATGTCCGTGATATAGACAGTCTAAACCTCAAATCCTGAAGTCCAAAGCCGTAGAATCTGAAAGTGAGTCTTCGTGTACCTTTTGCAGTAACAGTAACATATACCAAGTCCTCAACAAGAACCCAGGCTACCAAAAAAACAAACCCAAAACCCGGCAATGCGCGCTTCGCGCCTGCTAGGTAGAAATATTTGCCAAAACGCCTTCATGAGCGGACCCTTGTTTTGACTCCCAGTAGTTTTGGAGGGACCTGGGCCCCGTGATATTCAGCAGACCAATGTCCTTGCTTTTTCTGTATCATGTGATTATGGTAATTTAGGTCAAGTTGCTGAACAAGAGTCAGAACCTCTACACTACACCACTGCAAGCCCCGTAGAAGCACAAAAAAGGAGTGTGGAGTGAGGATGTCCAGCAGACCCCCCAAGCCACAAATTCCTAAGCTCTGCTTCCGGTTCGTTAGCAAGAACCTAGTGTCGAGCAACACCGAGGATGTCGCAAACCTCAGTTCTGAATAACACGCTTGAAGTCCTTAATCCCAATGAGTGGTTCTAATTCTGCATCATCCACCTTCCAATTCCTACACCCTTGCTCTGGGAGCCTTGTTTCCTAAATCGCGAGGATGTCCGGCAGACCTCCAAGCCCCACGGCCTCCAAGCCACAAATTCCTGTGAGGATGTGCAGCAGACCATTTTCGAATCCAGCAAGTTTGCCGTTCTCAGCCTGGCGCGGATCGGGGGCGTCAGCGGTGAACTGGAGGCTGACTACGCCGGGATTGCTTGAGGGGTTTAGGGCGTTTAGGGCCTAAAGGATATTTAAAGGGGCTTGATTTCTGCTCGGGTTATGGTTGTAGTGTTGGGGGGGTTGGTGCTTGTGTTTGGGTGGCACGGGCTGTCAGGGCGCAGGACTTTGTGATTCAAGATTGGTCTTAGGTTCCTTATATGACATTCCCCGATACCCAAACGGGAGCCCTAGGATCATTTTACCTAGGTGACTGGGGATCCTAGACTAGTTTGGGCAGTGCTAACTGCATTCGGTGTACCTGACCGCCCCTGGCAGTGGCCAGGCTCGGGTCTATGTCACGAAGGCCCGCCCTGACATGGGTTCTCGGCTTGGTGCCTTCAAGTAGATGCATGGTACAGATCTCCGAAGGTTCGAAGCAGCTCCCCTATCACCCCTTAATAGTTCTCCGAGAGTGTCGTTCAACGGCTAGGGTGTTGTTGTATAAGAGGGGCCGAGTGCTTGAAGTCTGGGATTAAGTAGCTGGGGTTTGGGGTTGGGGACATGGGATTTGGTTTCGGAAATCCCAATGCGTGTTTTACGTTTCGGCGCGAGGGCTTCAATTCTAGACAAGCTTTTGCCTACCTGGGGTCTGTATTTTGGGTTTTTGAAACCCGCCAGTATCGCTTCTAATTCTAAGGCTTGGTCGTTTTGCGTATGAGTGTGAAGGTTATAGCCACTCTATCGCAGGTCATGAGGTCCCCTACACTGAAAGCGGCCATGGCACTAGCGATTTCAACATGATTCTGTATGTCTTTTCTCGCTAGAGTGCGGTACTTATGTCACTTCAGGTGGGAATCTGGGATTTGCATTTAGGAGGATTGTTGGGCTGGGGACATAGACATTGAAAAAAGCAGTGCCCAAACCCTTAAAAGTAGGTAAAATAATGGCCCAAGCTTCCAGGTTGTTATCTTTACGGGATGCTGTGTTCAGCTAGTCCTCTGCAGCTTGATGTTTTCACTCATCAGACCTCGGACCACATGCTGCCACATGCCCCGCCTGGAGTGTCCGAGCGTGAGTGGCGAAAGCCTTACGAGACCTCAGTGGTAATGGTCAAAAAGTGGAAAGCTCAACCTCAGCACCCCTCTCTTGCAGTCTTCTTTTCACTGAAACCTCGGTGGAGCGCGAGAGCGCAAAAAGCCTGAAACCCAAACCTGAAAGCCCCAACCCCAAACCCTAAACGCATCCTAAAAATAACGAAGCTCGAAAGTAGTTGCCACTGTTGCCTGAACTACCCTGCAATGCGGGCTTCGTCCTTGCCAAGTAGGAGGGAAAAAACGCATCCTAAATCCTAAGCACTACACTTGCAGGCTACCCCCACTGCCGACTTCTTCTTCGAGAATACCACCGTAAGGCCTGGACTTGATCTTCTGCGTGTTTCCTTTCCGAAATCCGAAACACCAGAGCCGAAGCGGGCGCTTCTAAAATCAGTGAGTTCGTTCTAAGCGTCTTCATACTAGTTCGGGTTCTTGTGAGGGGCCCTAAACCCTAAACCCTAAACCCGGAAACGCTCCAGTTTTCTTAACCTCCCCTGTCTGAGAAGTCTCACCCAGAGGTGCAGCAAGTTAGCTGCAGAATTTACATAGCCAGATACCAGACCACCCCCGAACTCTAGACCGAGACCTCCCGATATCCCTTAATTCAGGAGTATACCTTAAATTACCTAGAGGCTCCATAGTAGTTCTTTTGGGGTTCATACATAGACTCCTATAAGGTAATCCGGAAAAGGAACTACTATGGAGCCTATGGGTACATTATAGTAGGATCCCGGTCTCTATAATAAACCTTTAGGTACACTCCTGAAGCCCTAGACCCTACACGTGCCTTGAAGGCAAAGCTTCTGCTCGCCGTACCTTCCAAGCTACCATGCATGAGGGCTCATTCTTGCTAGGTAGGAAGGAAACAACGTAAACAATAGTATGATTTGAGGGGTAAATTCCTTAAGGCATTTTGGAGTCTGTGGGGAAGACTGAAGCCCAGGCCCCAAACCCTGAGCCACCGCAACCCCCAAGTAAGTATTCATCCAGCCCTAAACTCTCAACCGTAGGAATTGCTTTTCTGATTTGGGGAAGTATCCACCATACCAGTACCTAGGACCCTTTGAAAACCCCAGATCCATTTTACTCCGGTTTGTGATATAAGGTCTCTGAGACGTGCAGAGCTGACCCCAAGCCCCAAACCCTTCGCTCTTAACCCCAAACCTCAATCTAGGTCGGACGACCTTACCTCAAAGCCCGCAAGCCAGACATTGCAAACCAAAACCGATGCAGTGGCCTATCGACCTTAAGATCTAAAGAGTAGCGTTCGCTGTGCACAAGCACGACGACACGAATGAGTCCAATGCCACGTCCTGTTTTCGTCGCTATGCAATTCTACTTCACTCCATGTCACTCTAACCCCTAGGCTCCATAGCAGTTCCTTTTTGGGATTCCCTATTTATAGGATTCTAAATATAAGCCCCCAAAACGGAACTACTATGGAGCCTATGGGTAACCCTAAACTTCAATCTGGCCATTGGGGCCCTTCTACTTGGAAGGGCGAGACACTATCTCAAACGAGTCCGATACTATAGGCGCCTGAAGAATTACGAATACTATGTTGGGGGTTCCTTGTTATAGCCTGGAATCCTCATACAGCTTCCCAGACCCCCGGGAGGATCTAAAAAGTAGATCCCTTAATTTGGGACCCTAGCTACTAAAGCGTACTTTATAGGAACTCCCTTAAGGGATTTGCTTGTTGGATCCTGCTCAGAGTCTGGGTTCAGATTTGTTCGAGTTCAGGGTTGTGGCACCCTAACCCCTCAACCCTAAAACCCTAAACCCTAAAACCCTAAACCCTAAACCCTAAAACCCTAAAACCCTAAACCCTAAAACCCTGTTTTGGCATTACCGACTTTCAGGTGGGCCGACGGAGACTCCTCGCTGAAGCCGGTAACGGTGCGCGTGGCCTGGCAACTCCTGGGTTCAGAACGTCCGTGGAGTTTAGGGTTCAGGGGTTTACCTTAACCCTGAAGAACCTACCTTTTTAGGGTTCCTTATTATGATTTCCTTATATAAGTCCTTAAAAAGGTAGGTTCTTCAGGGTTAAGGTAGGGTTTAGGGGTTTAGGTGGGGAGATATCAGGGTTCAGGGGTTTAGGGTGTGGGGGTGGGGGTGNGGGGGGGGTGTAGAGCTTTAGGATTTAAGATCCAGGGCTTCAGGTGTAGGTGTCAGGTCCAGGGTTCAGGGGTTTAGGGGTTTAGGGGGTTGGGTTGGGCGATATGTTAGGTTTCAGCCTAAGTTCTAAGGCTTTTAAATATGCAGGCTTGCAGGTTTAGGATTTTGGGCTTAGGGCTGTTTCGGAATTCAAGAGAGTAGACCTGAACCCTTACTTTTCCAGCTGACAGAAAGGCTTGGCAGCACTGTCCGCATACAAGGGCTTGGAGCCAAGCCATGAGGTTCATGATTTAGAGATTTATACATTTCAAACCCAGGAGGGCATTGTGCAGCAGCACGGGATTCCTATGCAAACGCTGACAACCAAACTCTAATGATCGAAATAGGGAACTCAGCAGAGGTCATGAGCAGAGGCCTGCAGGGTACTTCAAAGTAGTCCTGAGAAGGTGCTAGATGACACCGTCTTTGAGCCCAACGAGGCCACTTGCCCGACGAGGGCTCGCAGGACCTGCATGGAAAATTTGGGACCCCCACATACGGACCCCAGGGCGTGGGCCAAAGGTAAACTCTGGGCGGGTTTGCAGAATTTCGTTTGCAAGCCCCGAAATCCTGTTCTAAGTTCCGAAAACCTCGACTGTTTCTAAAGCTTACGGCCGGAAGAACTGGTCTTGGGTCGTGTAGGTTTCGGGGCAGCCTGTTTTGCTTTGCACGAGCAGTTTCTGACGCTGCAGCACATGCAAGCAAGGACCGACAGAGCCCCAAAGTCACCACTTGAATCGTTTGAGTTGAGGGGGCTACGCCCAGGGTCCCCCGTTCTGAATCCTTGCCTTGGTACTGATGTAAGCCTACGACCCTAAGCTCCCTAGGACAGGCCCGACTTTTCAGATTGAGAAGCCTTTGGTGTCCCTCCGGGAATGCTTCACGTCCAAGTCCTGCAAACCTGAATCCCATCGTAACCTGCCTGTTTGCGCTGTTGCGAAGAGCTCAGGTTATTCTTGCACTTAATACGACCGTACGAAGTGCGTAGGTTGTATGCTATTTCATGGCTTACCTGTCGCCCGTCAGTTCTGCCCGTTTAGAGGTTTTAAGTATGGGTTCCTAAAAAAATTCCTGTAGGTCAGGGCTCAGGTATGTAGGGCTGAGGAAGACCATAAACTTGCAACAGGCAATCTGGTTCGCTGTCAATGACACGAACCTGGACCCTGCGCCGAACAGCTCACTTCGCACCACGCAGGCCGCAACTTCTTTGGTGTGCCCATCCAGCTATGTGCCGATCTACCTATCATCCATTCACCTATCTCAAAATGTCTGTCAATATGTCTATCTTTCTAGTTGTTTGTTTCGGTATATTTTCTATCATGCCCAATGTTTTCGTTCGTCTATATACCACTTGGTTCAGGGCCCCGTCTTTGCAAACTTGTGAGCCCGCCGTGAAGTGAAAGGTTTACCGGAGAAGGACCCCCTCAACTCTAAATCTCTCTTCTCCAATAACCAGGCCCAAAACCAGTTCAAACTTTTTAAGATAGACCAAATATATAAAGCCAAAAGTTTAAAATTCTCCAATTGGCTAAGTAAGAAATACTTTCCGGAACACGGATCTGGCGGAACTTGGGATATAGAGCAGAGGGTTTCAATGGAGTGTGCAATGGTTGGAAATGCCCATCTTTCCGAACACTCGTGTATTTCTTTATTTCTCGTTTGCGCGGTTTTTGTGGGCCATCTTCGTGATAAGCCGCCTATGCTTGGACCCCGCAACGCCAAGCATCTTTCAGAGCCTACCTATAGTCTCCATTGTAATTCCTTTTTTGGTTCAACCAAAGTTGTAACCAGGATCCGATAAGGTAAACCCTAAACCCTAAATCCAAAAAAGGAAACCCTAAAGCCTAAATCAAAAAAGGAAACCCTAAACCCTAAATCCAAAAAAGGAACTACAATGGAGACTATGCATTCCAACAGTCCAATGCTTCAAAAAGGTAACCCGTCAAACCCCCAGATCCGACTGGTCTAACCGAACTACATAATTTCATAAGGGCCCTTAGGGGGAGGGGCAGTACGGGACTATACTTCCTTAATTAAATAGGGCGTATGAAGTCCTGATTATAGGCTATAGGTATTAAGGACCCCTAACCCCCTTCCCCCCCTAAGGGTCCTTGTGATAATTGCTGGCCAGGTAGCAGAGGAGGGGGCCGCTGATAAAGTAGAAGGAGCACTCGTGGATTTCATTCAGGTCCGCCTTCTGCCAGACGGTGATGGCGGCTTGTTGAGGTTCACCTTCGTTCCTCCAGGTCGGATGGATCAAGCGCTTGCTGTGGGGGAAAGTTCTGAGCAAGAGGCATGATACTGTTAATGCTAGCAATAGCAAAGACAAATCCAGTGATACTTGATTGCATAGCAGTTGGTAATGACAAAGCCATGTTCGTTCGATATCTATATATCTGAGTTTTACGGTCTTTGGGATTAGGACTCAAGGTTGCAAGGACTTAGGCCGGATTCGGCACGTTGGCCTCCAGCAGGCAATGCAGGCGTGTCCCTGTATAGAGCTATCCTCTGCCGTGTTATGCAGCATTTTGGTTTCTTGATTGCCGTCGCCTGGGTTGTTTGCGTTCGGAGACTAGGGGTTTGCAGCTGTGTAGCCCTATCATAAGGGTCCGGATGATTAGATTAGCAATACTGTTAACTAGGGCTCCTTTCCTTGATGATACTACAGAAATGCTGTTCTGAGTATTAAGGCGCCTACGGTAGCTTTGGCGTGCTGGTTTTGGTGCCAGGCTTATAATCTCGTACCTTCCTGCACAAGCACGACACTTTAAATCGCGAGTCCTGCATGTATTGGTATACCTGTGAGATGTGTCCCCAGGATTGTGTTGTGGGCAGGAGTTGCATAGAACCGTAGGTTAAGAGTTTAGGACCATAGGGTTCTCAAGGGTCCAGGTCCAAGTTCCTCATAGTTACATGTTCCCCGAAATGCTAACCTGCGTTGCCACTACCCTCAACCCAACGCTCCAACTTTGAGATCCTGTGGGCCAACAGGTTTACAGGGTTTAGATTGGACTCCTCTCTTTGGCACTGCCTTTCATCACTGACGTTGTTTTTTTTTCGCGGTCTCAGGTGCGACGCAATCGGTGAACTTGGTATCGTACGTCGCCACAGTGGAGGAAAGCTTTCAAGGACTGCGTCGACCAATGTCCCGATCTCTTGAACTCTAAGGTCAGCGTGCCCTAGACCGGTAACGGTCGAGAGGTTAGGGCAGGATTAAGCATTTCTTCTTGGATTTGTCCTGCAAGCCCAGTTGTTCAGTAGGTTAGTGGGCTATGCGTACGATACCTGACTATACCTACAGTCTCCTTCGGAGTTCCTTCTGGGGTTGAATAAGGATCCGAAATATAAAAGCCTACAAGTGGATAAGCCACAAAAAGGAACTACAATGGAGACTGTACCTCAGGGCTTCTAGCCTTTCCTTACCTTTGGTTAGTAGGGAATGGAAGAATGGTAGTAATAGTAGTTATTATTGTACCCCATTCCTCCATTCCCTACTAACCAAAGGTAAGTTTCAAGAAGGGCCAAGCCGAGGCCGTTTAGCCTGCATCCCGTAACCTTGCAGTCTAAATCTCCAAAGTTACGGCCAAGTTTGGTTTAGTGCTTAGGGTTTAGGATCTGGCGCTTCGGGTTTAGGTATCTCCAAAGTTAAGGTCAACTTTGGTTTAGTGATTAGGGTTTAGGATCTGGCGCTTAGGCTTTAGGCTCAAAGCCTACCAGCCATCCTGAGCCTGTCGACCCCCAAGCGGCTCTGGAACCAGAAGGCTCCAAGCACCAAGCCATTATAGACTACTCTAGACGGTTTAGTACTCGGTCTTACCCAAGACAAGCCATGCGGGAGCCAAAAAGTACTCAGGGTTTTAGGGTTTAGGGCTCTAAGGGCTCTAGGGCTCTAGGACAACTGCTATCTTACCTTCAAAATTGCTTTTATGAAGGGGTACTTGGACCCTTGCGGGAACAACAACCAGGTCCAAGTAGCTAGTAGCACTATCCCCTTCAATGGTCCCGGTAAAAGTATACTATAATCTACACCCAAAAAACCGTGAAGCCCAAAGACAAAAAGTCTAAGCCACAAGCCCTAGCACTTGAATGTTCATCCGCAAGCTCGACAGGAACCCCAAATCATAGTAGAGGTTTAGGGTTTCGGGGTTTAGGTTTAAGGTTTTAGGGCTTGTGGACCCAACGCCCGTGGGAGGCGAAGGAGCTTCTGATCACTGCTTGGTCTGGGCCAGTCGGCTGGGCGGTAGCAGCGGGAAGGCAACCGTATCGATCTTGCGGGTTCAGGATCTACGTTTCGGGATTATCATGGGTTCCTTAAAGGGTTTAAGGATCAGGGTCTACGGATAAGATTATGGATTCCTTAAAGGATCTTAAAGGGTTTAAGGATCGTTTGGGGGCTTTGGGGATCATGTTAACGGATTAGCTAAAAGAGTATAGGCTGCCTTCAGGGGACCTTGAGGGGCTTAGGCCTAAGACTCTTTCGGGGATCTAGGGGGATCTACGTACAAGAGCATGAGACTTAGGAGATATGGTTACGAGAGCATTTCTGAGCTTAACAGGTAAAACTTGAATATGTGTGTAGTAGCTCATTGCGCTGTTTTGTCTCGTTCTTGGTGATTTGGAAACCCTAGACCCTAAACCCTAAACCCTAAATTTGGGTTTGCCAGGCATGTTCTGGGAAGCTGTAATTTACGAGTAGACCGGCTGCGGCTGGTTGATAGAGCTGACAGTTTAGAACGGTTGGGTTAAGGGTTAGTGGTTCAGGGTTTAGGGTTTAGAAAGATTGGGTTAAGGGTTAAGGGCAAAAAGGTGTTCGGGGCTAGTAGGGTAGAGTCAGAGGTTTCGGCCAGGCAAGGTTTAGGGTCTGTGCAGCTTCCATCCATCTAGCCCTAGGTGTGGAGGAGGAAAGGTTTTGTATTCAGGGGAAATCATAGCTGTCAAGATAATTGCAGGTCGTAGTCTGGCTAGACTTGAGTCCAGTAGCAAAAAGGGGAAATCGCAGCTGCTGGCTTGTTTCGGCAGCATGGTAACTGCTGTGCATGCAGCCATGACCATGTGACCTCCCCTAAACCCTAAACCCTAAACCCTACTGTACAAAATGGCTACGGCTCAAGCCATTTTGGCTCAAGGTTCCGGCCGCTGCAGTGTAGTCGTCCCCCGAAAAAGAGGACGACCCCCCCCTTCCCCCCTTGAAAACAACAGGTAGGCCTGGTCTAGCTCTTGCCCCCGATGCTGCATGCAGGTGGTGAGGTGGATGGTGAAGTTGCGATGGATGAGGGTGGTGGTGCTGCTGTCATCGACAGTGATGAAAGCCCCCTTAGTGGGACTGGGACCCACGGGGCCACCTCTGCTGCCTCACTCATCGATGCTGAGGCCCGGAGAGATGCTTTGAGAGATGCCGCTGATGCTGCCGCTGCTTTACAAGCTGCCCTGAGAGTTGAGCCACCGTTGCCTAATCCGCTCCCTAACCCATACGAACAACAGGCGCAACAGGCCCTTCATGAAGGGAGTATGGCACCCCCGTCAACTACACCAACACCTCGCAGAATTCCGCCGAAGAAGAAGGACAAAGCAGCCAGCCCAGAGAAACGCATGAAGCTTGCAGGTACGGGTTTGAACCCTCCCCCACTTTTTGGTGGGAGTACTTCTATTAATCCTACGAATCCCTCGAACCCATCTGCTCCTACGTCCCTAGCCCCGACCCCAGGTACTAGTCCTGCTCTTGTTGCGGCTCCAGGAACTGCTCCTGCCTCTGTTCTGGCACCCTCGGAATGCCCGCCGGGTCTCCCACAAGCCAACCATGTTGGACCCCAATATTACCAGCTCGACCCGACCCCGGCCCCTGCATGGGTTCAAGAACTGAGGGATCTCTTTCGTGGAGGACAGAAGGAGATGCTTTCGGAAATCCGATCCCAGGGGAAGAACGTTGCTAAGGTGTCGGAACAAGTGAACAATCTCCAACAACAGCAGACTACTTTCCAATCTAGACTAGACCAGATGGANCAGAAGGAGATGCTTTCGGAAATCCGATCCCAGGGGAAGAACGTTGCTAAGGTGTCGGAACAAGTGAACAATCTCCAACAACAGCAGACTACTTTCCAATCTAGACTAGACCAGATGGAGTTAGAGATGAGAGACTTGAGAAGTGCAAGGTCTGTGAGCCCTGGGCCCTCACGCAAACATGGAGGAGGTACGGGAGGCTACATGGGAGATGTNTTAGAGATGAGAGACTTGAGAAGTGCAAGGTCTGTGAGCCCTGGGCCCTCACGCAAACATGGAGGAGGTACGGGAGGCTACATGGGAGATGTAAGCCCAAGAAGCAACGTACCCAGCTCAGTAAGCCGCCCCGTAATAGACGATTTTCAATTAGTGATAGGGGGATGGAACGAGGCCAAAAAATCAGACATCGAATCTGAGGTCAGACAAATTTTCTCAAAGATTCAAGCTTCGCCGCTGTTGCACGATGTTCACATACCGTTTATTCGTTCCAACTTNGCCAGGATAGAACTCCTTTATGCGGACACACAAGGCTTAGGAGAGCGACGTAAAGTACAATCCCTCACACTAGAAGGCATCAAGAAGTACCTGGCAACAGAACCGTTCAGCAAGCTCCCTCAGCAAGCCCAAAGCCGACTATGGGTGGCGCGAAACAGATCAAAGGAGGACCGCGCAAAGATTCGTGCCCTCGTTGGCATTAAAGAATACTGTTCTAAATACATCTCCCAGGACTTTATCGATTTGGACTGGAGGGGGAAGCTCTGGATAAGAGGGGAGCAAGTGCTCTACTTTGCAGCGAACCGTAAGCCTTACGATCATAGCCTCATGTTGAATGATGCTAAAGGTGACGAGTCTGGATGGTGGGTGGACTTGCGTGTGCTTGCTAGGGTTCTAGCGAGGAATCAGGATGAAATCACCCGAGAGCTCACCGAGTGACTCTGCCATCACACTGCAGAACACAGGCACGAACACCGCAGCAGCAACAAACCCAAAGCCCTCAGAGAATTCACTGCATTGACATGGAATTTACATGGTAAACACCTCTCCTCACTGCAAGCCGTGCTGGACCGTACTGAGGATGCATGGGATGTTCTCTTTCTGCAGGAATTAGGAGGTTTCGCGAGTGTCCCTAAAGGGGATGTCAAAACTGAAGTCCTTTCTCTTTCTGGAGAGTCTTATCATGTGTGCGTGTATCAGGCCCCTATGAGTCATCACTGTATTGCGGTCCTTCTGAGGGATAAACTGGCCCTTGATATTAAGAATAAGCATCCCTTTGGTACAGGATTGATACTCGAGTGTCGTTCACAGGGCAGGACTATGTGGCTTGGCGCGGGGCACCTGCCCCATCAACAACGGCCGGATGCGGAAGAGGTTTGGCTCTCTTCGCTCGCTAGAGTAGACGAAATTCTTTCGGAAGCTAGGTTCTGCGATAGCATTCTTTTGGGTATGGACCTCAATCAGAATTTGACCCTGATGAATTCGGGCTTCCCGGCCCTTGCTAGACTGCGCCTTCTCCTTTCTCATCGCGGACTGGAATTTAATGCATGTATGGGAGATACTTGGCAGGCCAGAAATGAATCTAGTTGTATTNTCGGGCTTCCCGGCCCTTGCTAGACTGCGCCTTCTCCTTTCTCATCGCGGACTGGAATTTAATGCATGTATGGGAGATACTTGGCAGGCCAGAAATGAATCTAGTTGTATTGACTGGTTTCTCTTCAGATGGCCCATGATACGACCTTCCTTTGCTTTAAGAGATGATCTCCGACTTGCCCTGCCCTCAGATCATAAGGCCGTTTTGGCAAACTTCTGCGGTAGAGTAGGTCTTTTTGAGCGACCACACAGGCCTCGGAACGGGTGTGGGCGCTGGTATGTCCCAACTGAGGTTCTAGAACGGGCTTCCAATCTTAAGTCTTTCGAGTTCACNTGTGGGCGCTGGTATGTCCCAACTGAGGTTCTAGAACGGGCTTCCAATCTTAAGTCTTTCGAGTTCACCCAGGAAAACTTCCGTATTCTGTGCCAGGAGTTTGGATCTAGGCTCCCCTCAAGAAAATACCGTGACCCCCCCGAAATTAAGGAACTCCTTCGTCAACGCAAGCTATGCACTGATTGGGATACTAGAGCTGATCTCGTCCGACAAATCAGCCAAGCTAGACTAGATGCACAAAAGCAACACAAAATGAATCTCTTGCATGCAGCCAGACAAGGGGATAGGGGAGCCATTTCACACCTCCGCAGGAGCGCTACCCAAACCTTTACGGACGGGAGTTTCATCGAGCAATTAGGTGGCCAAGATGCTGCAACCCTTGAGATGCAATCATTCTACAAGAAGAAGTATTCCTTGGGTGCGGAAGATTATGAAATCACAAGCCCACAGACTCAAGCCCTTTTTACCAAGCATGTTACCGAAGCCCCGCGACCTACACCCATCTCCCCAGAGGAAGTAAGTCTTGCCCTCTGCAAAGTTAAACGTAACACGGCATCAGGGTCTGATTCAGTTTGCTATGATGCTATCAGATCTTTCTTTGCAGCAGATAAGAAAGGCAAACTTGTCTCTTTCTTCAATCGACTTCTTTCGGGAGAGGTAGCTGTTCCGCAATCTTGGAAGGTTGGTAAGATATGTTTTGTCCCTAAGGTCAGACGACCTTGTAGACCCAATGACTTAAGACCTATCTCGCTTACACCCTGCCTAGCCAAAATTTTTACCAGGATTTTAGTACTGCGCTTGCAAGATAAGTTCCCGGAGTACGGAGCTGGTCAACACGCTTGTAGAAAAGGAACCCAGGTACTTGAAGCCGTCGCTTGTGCACAATCTGCCCTACGTATCTTTAAGAGATCTGAGCGACGTAATCTACATGTCCTTAAACTTGATATACGACAAGCTTTTGATACGCTCTCGCACCAAGCCATATGGAGGTTCCTAATGTCTACCTCTTCTAGCACCGAATCCTGGTTTTTGTGGAACATGTGTAGGGATAACTCTGTAGGACTTCAACTGGGCTCACAAGCTTGGAATCAAAAACTTGAAAGAGGGGTATTACAAGGGACGTCGTTCAGTGCCGACCTTTTTGCGCGCACACTCGACTTCTTTTTGACAGGAGTAGTGCAGGAATGGAAGCAAAACGAACACCCCGCCTTTAGGAACTTCTGCTTACCGCATTTATTATTGTACGCTGATGACCTCCTACTTTTCGGGGCCTCTGCATCAGAGCTACAATCCAAGCTGAGATGTATCCAACGGGTCCTATCCTCCATTGGATTACACATCAACCTAAGTAAATGTGCCGTCTTACAGAACGANCTCCTACTTTTCGGGGCCTCTGCATCAGAGCTACAATCCAAGCTGAGATGTATCCAACGGGTCCTATCCTCCATTGGATTACACATCAACCTAAGTAAATGTGCCGTCTTACAGAACGATGATGGTACTGCACCAGGTGTATGGCCCCTCAAATCATGCTTACCATTGCAGTCGGTAGAAGAACTGCTCTATTTAGGAGTCCCCCTGGCACATAACCAAAACCCAATGGGCCAGCTAGGTCTCAGCTTGTCTAAAGTCTCTGCGTCCTTCTTCTCCCTAAGAAAGCTGTTTGATCATGCTAGCACACCCGTCAAAGAGAAGTTGGTCGAAAAAGCAAGCATGTAACGGCGATTCACCTGAACCACAAGGGGCCGAGTTTGGCCTACTGTAAAGGCTCTTAGAAGCCTAGAAAGTTTCAAGCATACCCTCCTCTTATCACTCCTTAAGTTAGATTCGGATCCCCTTATTCCGTTTCTCTCTAATACAATAAGCAGACGGAGGGCTGTTAAAGCTGTCTGCCACGCACACGGGTGTAAGAGATGGGGGTCACTTTGGTTAGAGCACCTCTGGTCCTTTTGGGGACATGCACTCCGGTCGACTCTTGCCCTCCCCCTTCATGAACTCATGCGTGCATGCAGCTCCTTCGCAGCAGGTCGTACACGTGTACCGCGCCATGTGATCGTTGATCTAATTCCACGACAACTACAACTGTTCTGGCAGAGGCGACGACAGACTCTCTCACCGTACCCTTGGGTTGAAGTGCTCGCAAATGATAGGATCGCTTGGCAAAACCAGCTCAAACTCTGGCTAGCGAACTGGGGATACCATGAATCCGTCACCCCCCCAAGATGCCGCCATGGTACCTGCATGACAGACAACTACTTCTTGTTGGTGAACGACTGGCTGTGCTCCGGCCTGCCAGACTTTTTCCCGACTCCCCCTATCTAGACAGCGTGCGGCATATAAAGCCTGGAGTTCCTTCCCGCAGGACTTGGACTTGCTGGGTCGTACTGATTAACAAAGCAGCAGGAGTCTTGTTGGTCCCTCCTAAACAGATCAAGAGGGATCCGCTTTGGATACAATTTTCTCTTGAAGAGGACGTAACTAGATCCCTAATCCGCCTTTGGAAAACCATCCTTCAGATCTATACGTATATTCCCGAACTTCAAGACACCCGCTGCCCCTGCTTCTTTCCGAGCTCGGCTTTTGTCGCGCACCTTTGGGCACAACGAGTGCCCATTTCCATGCTCTTCGAGATTCAGGCCCTCTGCAATTCGGAGGTTGCTTTTGATTTCCTTCGGTTTTGCTTCCTGCAACCTGAAAAGACCCCTCCATGGCTCGCACAGTTGGTTCAGACCCCCTTAGGACCTTTCCCACCAGGCTTTCAGTTCTTGGTGCGCACTTCCGATTTCAGTACTGCGAGGTACTTTGCTGACTGCTCATTTTTGAGGGATCGTTGATCTCTTAGTTTTGGGTTACTGCCTTGCCTTGCCTAGGGGTCAGACTTAGTTTTTCTCCGTTCAGTCTCCCTACGACAGACCCCTTGCATACATCTAGGCCCCCGACCTTCCGTCCTCTGCTATACTAGGAGACTTGTGACGAGAACAGACCTTCAGTCTCGCATGTGCACCCTGAAGAGAACAGCCCGGGGTAAGGGGGGGGGGCAGGACGGCTAATAAATCACTGTGCATCTGGGCATCCTGAACACATGCAGCCCTTGCCACTCCAGACCCAACTCTTGGTGAAGGAACTGGAGACATAAAAGCTGCCCGTCCGGATGATGCCAAGGATGCTGCAACCCCTACAGACTCGACGCAAACTACAAAGCCAGCCAGCGATGCCACAGACTCTCAAGGAGGTGGTGTAGATGGAAAACCCTCTGACAAGACGGAGGACAAGCCTAAGGAGGACAAGGCACCCGCTAGGAGTGCACCGGCGCCAAATGCAGTGACACCCCAGTCACTCCAAGCGGAAGTGCAGTCCTGCCACAGGGACATCAAGGCCCTGGCCTTGGCCCTCAGCAAGTACATGGACGACGTCCCGGAACGTGGAACCCAACATGCCTTAGCCCTCCAAGGAGTCAAAGAACAGGTGACAGACATGAGCAATGCCATGAAGCAGCTCAAACATGANGCCCTCAGCAAGTACATGGACGACGTCCCGGAACGTGGAACCCAACATGCCTTAGCCCTCCAAGGAGTCAAAGAACAGGTGACAGACATGAGCAATGCCATGAAGCAGCTCAAACATGATGTCCTTTCCATCAATGGGGACACAAAGTTGCTGGCTCAGAGGGTCACTGGCGTGGAGGCCATCCTGGGTCAGCTCGCACCCAAGCTTAGCACACTTGTGGGAAGTGTGGGCTCTTGAGCACGAACCTGGACACAGTCAGGCAGACCCTGGATGGCCATTGGAAGGACCCTGCCAAAACGCTGCAGGCCCTTGGTGCCAACCTTAAGGCGAACCATGGGAGCAGACGACAGAGAAAAACCAGCAGCACCTTGTCGAAGGGGTCAAGGAAGTCCTGAAGAAAGTCACGACGTGTGACTACGAAAGCTTCACGGGGCTGACCAAACAGGTGGAGCAGCTCGGACAAGAAATGCTGGCAGCCCTAGGCTTTCTGCAACAGGAGTCCGGAGCTATCAAGGATGGCCTCTATGGCTTGGCACAGGCGGCGGCCAGCACGTCGGAACAGGTTGCCATCGTGAAGGAGTACTGCGAGCGCCCCCCAGTGCCTGTACATGCCCATTTCGACAGGGCGCCGCCCCCACCATCATATGAAGCTCCGGGGGTGATCACTGAGAGGAGGCAGCTTCACCTCCAGAGTGCCATCCCAAGGGCGAGCCAAGCTCTGCCACCTGTGTATATTGATCTTGGAGAGGGCCGAAAGATCAACATCCCACTTTTCAAGTGAAAAGGTCGCTGGCCTTCGAATGGACCCACTAAAGGTGTGCACTGATTATATTCTGAGCAGTGTATCTATATGCTAAGTCCTCCCTGCAACTGCATGCCTTTGCGGGACTGGAATTCATCTCCTTGCTGTACTCTGCCTGGGAAGGACTGTGCTCTGCACTGTGCTTGCTTCTCATAACCAGCCGTCCTTCTTGCAGGCCTGGAATTCATTTACAACAGCAAACCCTGCCAGATGTCGGAAGCTTGACTGGATATCCCTTTGTTATTGGTTTACTCTTGTTCCGCCCCTCCCTTAGGTTTTTACCTCCCCGTCCCTAAAGAGTCGAGCAGTTTTTTTATTTACATCCGTACATAGGACACGGGCTGTACAGTCGCAAGTCTCATGAGGCAGGCCTTGGCCTGCTGCCCTTGATTTGCTTATGTCAAAGCCTTTGCTGTCGGAATTCAAAGCTGGACTGTTGTGATGGACTGTGCCTGCGCCAAAATGAAGACTTTGTTTGCATGTGCGAGCGAAGCCGCCCTGCCCCTGTTCCCACCTGGATGTGAAACTTGCGCAGTACTTCGTCATGCATCAGACATTGTTGTGAAGCCCTGGGCTCCAGCAGATATACTTCACCCTAGAACCACGTCATGACCGTTGTACGCGACTCCGTTTCGAGGCTTTGGCACTACTAGCTACTCCCCCTGTCTAACCGCCCCGACCAATGCCCACCTCCGAAACTCGAAATCGTTGTCGACGGGGATGAAACTACTGTTGAAAGCCCTGCCTGCCCCTTGCCCCATATCCCCCTAACAAACAACCATCTCTGGAAGCGCGTAGAAGTTGAGGCTAGGAACACCCTCCAGCAACTGTCGATCACTAAACAGGATGTCTTGCGTCTCTTTCACATGCTGCCGCGGAGTCTGATGCTGGGACAAGCCCCCAATCAGTACGTCGTGGCAGGGGCCAATCCTAGATGCAGAATGAATATTCTGACTTTATCTAGGAACCTTCCTTTCTTTACGCACTGTGTAAATCGTTTCCTTAACATGGTTGCTCCCTCACACTCCTACACAAATTTTGTCATCAGACAGGGGTGCGTTGGCACACCACATAGAGATACTCGCAATGGGCCTTTCCCCACTGCCATCATGTCCCTAACCAAGCCGAGCCCAGGGGAGGGGTTGTGGTTCCAGGACAACTTAGGCAGGGTCTANTGCGTTGGCACACCACATAGAGATACTCGCAATGGGCCTTTCCCCACTGCCATCATGTCCCTAACCAAGCCGAGCCCAGGGGAGGGGTTGTGGTTCCAGGACAACTTAGGCAGGGTCTATAAAAAACACAATGGAGTGGATTTGGCAGGCACGGTAGTAAGTCTTGACTCTGTCTTTTACCTGAATGCCCGTAAAATCCTTCATTGTGGACATGTGCCAAATCTTCAAGAGGTTTCGAGCAGAGTCATTCTTGTGGCCTTTACTAACATACAAGTAAGCACGCTACATGAATGGTGCCTAAATGAGCTCAAAACGCTGAACTTCCCCGTCCCCGATAACTTGACAGTGCACCAGGCCCTGCATGGAAGCATCCCAGGAGAACCCAGGCGACTTCGACAGCTCACTCTGAAGGAGGCTTTTAACTGCCCTCAGGAGCTGTTGGACCGACACGACGTGATCGAGCTCCTCGAGGAGAGTCAAGAACCCTCTGTAATAGTTGAGAGGCGATAAAGCACTTGGGGAGGGGGTCTGTATGCAAGATATAGACCGAGAGTGATAGGATGATGAGGATTGCTTTGCCTCTGCCACGCTTGCTGCCAGCCTTGCTGCGCCCTCGTACTGCCTATGGGACATCGATGATGCATGACCTTGCATGCCCTTGCACTTGCTGCTGCCCCTTGCTTTCATCTGCATGTACCTGCTGTAGAATTCGGAATTCACCTTTGAACTGATACAATGAACTGATGCTGTGGATGATGTGCATGTTTTGCAAACCTGCATGGGTTTTAGAGTTTTGTCCAGGCCTACCCGTTTCACCCCCCCCCTTTTAGGACCATACTTTCCATGTTTTATCTCCCGTCCCTAACAAACCACTACCCCGCGCGACCTGCCTCCGCCATGGATTTTGNGAGTTTTGTCCAGGCCTACCCGTTTCACCCCCCCCCTTTTAGGACCATACTTTCCATGTTTTATCTCCCGTCCCTAACAAACCACTACCCCGCGCGACCTGCCTCCGCCATGGATTTTGCCTGCAATATGACCCCTCTGGTCAATATTACGGTCTTCCGCACGCACCATAACCATACTGCTCGCTGCTTATGGACTTGAGCGGGGACACATCCGCCTCGCCGCATTCTCGTTGACATTGGTGCCTACACTTTTGCAGCCTGCAAACTCTTCTGACAGTGGAGAAAGCCAAAACTGGCGGGAGAAGAAGGGCAAGCTGTGAGTTTGGGGCCGATAGTTGACGTGAAAAAGAGGAGAGGCAGCTGACGCTGGAGAGACTTCTGCGGACGTTGGTCTCTCCACGTCTTGGTGGACATTTTGGCTTACATGCCTCGCAGCCTGCAAAGCTCTCTGAAAAAGGGGGGGCAAGCTAATACGCATGCTGCGGGTAGCCTGCAATGACGACTGACATGAAGCGAGACCACGACAGAACATGCCCGCCACCTGCTTCGATGCTTGTTGGGGGGGCCCAGCTGGCACCTACTCTTCGTCTACCGAGACGAACAGAGACGGGGATGCAGACGTTTCCCTGCTCCCCAGCACTGTTGCCCACTGCATGCGATCCTGATGAAGGTCTGAACCGGCCCTGTGAGACATTCCAGTAGACTCCCCGAAGTTTCACCAGCAGCCCAACATTTTCTGCCTCATCTTTGCAAGCTTTGTTTGCTAACAAATTTCTTTGTTCCCTGATGCCTCCGTGACGGAAGGGCTGCAGTCCTCTCTCGAGTACTGCGTGGCTCTAACTTTACCTGTTGCTTATGCTTTTTTCCGGCTTGTCGAGCAAACCAGAAGCCTTGGACCATAAGCAAGTAACAACGTAGTGTAGAACTGAAGGCAGACTTCCTTGTCTGCATGTGTTTTCACCCCCGACCACACAGACCTCGTCTGGCAAGTCCGAGTTGCGAGAGTGTAAACCTTGCTAGATTGCTAGATTGAGAGCCAGCCTCTGTCGACCAGTCAAAGCACTTCGAAGCCGAGACCTCGTCTCCGAGTTGCGAGAGTCTGAGAGCGTTGCAGACCTTGCTGGAAGTGAGTGCTAATCACTATCGCTCCGCCGGCTCCGCAGGGCCCTGGGCCATCCTGGGCCCTGGGCCTGCTCGTAGCAAGGAACCTGCCTTTCGAGCAGACGCTGCAGTTCCTTTCTCAACGGCGCCCGGCGGTTTGCCCCAACGACGGCTTCCAGAGGCCCCGGGGATTGGAGTGCGAGAGATATTGAATGCTTGCAGTGCCTCTTAACTTCCGAAAAGGCACACAAAATCGCGGAATCTCTCCTGTGCGCTCTGTGACGGGATTGCAGTGAAGCGCAACGCCTGTGAGGCAGCTACGAAGGTACGAGTCCTCCAAGGAGCGGCTCTTGCTGGCACAGGACGCTCTCCTGCCCACAGAGGGTGCCACCGGCTACTCTTTGAGAAAGCTTCTTGTCCTGCAATTGCTCCTCCAGGAGATGCTCAAGGTTCCAGCCTACACGGAGCTACAGCGACAGGACTTGGAGACCGTGGCTGCAGTCGCCTGGGGTTTCCAAAATTGCTTGATGTTTGAGTCTCGATTTGCTTAGCACAGCAGCACAGTCCGCAATCTGAGCCTAGGATGCGGTGTGGCAGGCAGGGCCGCAGGGCGGCGGTCCAAGAGTCCATTTAAGACCTCTGTGCTCTTTGGCCAGGCCCTGAGCCAGCGCAAAGCCCGTGGTCGCTCCGTGGAGGCGGCAAAACGTACTCCAGTTCTACAGGCTCCTCCCACTTTGCAACCTGTGCCATCAGGGTGGGCGAGCGACGCCGGCAAAACAGGCACAGGCAGCAGAACAGAGGCTCAACAGAGTCTGCAGGGCATGACTCGAACCTGCTTAGCTCCTTCCGCCAAAGCAGCTTCAGTTTTCGCTTCTGACCGCAACAGGCTCTGGCTGCGAGCTGACGAAGTTGATCTAAATTGCCGTGTGATCTTCCTTGTGAAATTCTGAAAGCCATCGCAACCATCACAAGCATAGTCGGCTGCGTGCTGTCTCCCGGTAAGGTAATCTACTGCAGAGTAGTTTCTGTCAGCATCGAGAACCCGCAGGGACTGTTTGAATTCTTTTCATAGGTGCACAGTCTCCTCAATCACAATATGCAAACGTAAGTGCAGGCCAGCGCGACCTGGAAGCGGTAGCGTCCCCATCGACCAGCTGGCACGGCAAAGAGCACTGCAGGCTGTGCTTTGTGACCACTTGGTTTGACAGACTATGCAGAAAAGATCAGACCAGCAAGGCAGTGTGTTTTTCAGCCGAAGATCAGGCTGTTCAAGCTACTGCACAGCGGCAGCCGGGCAGCGCAATCCGAGTTGGCGATGGGTCACAGCTGCTTGATCCAAATTGGGAGGCAGATGGCGAATATTGGTCGTTTATTCGCCTTGGAGCTCTGGCGCCACCCCCGGCCCTCAGGGCCGGAGCCAGTCACAGAACAAATGGGAAGTATGAGGTGCGTTCTATTCTGATCGACTTGCTGGTTGATGTCGGCCCGTTTTTTTGTTTCTGGTTCCTATAGACAAAGAAGGGAAATAGCAGAGTGAAGAACAAACTCATAACACTTTAGGAGAGAAACGACAAACACCCGTGTTTCGAGGCTCGGTTGCGAGCTTGCACAGGCAGCATCTACTGAAAACTCCGGTATTGCAGTGTACTGACACTCAGGCGCAGTCATGAAGCATGGCTCATAAGCCAAGCCAAGCCACTAGGTTTTGGAATCAGCACTCTTGTCTCGCTTGTCACGGCACGCGATCTCACCAATAAACTGTACCCGGACTGTACCATTTTCTTTCCAAGATGCACTAATTAATTAACCCTTCTTCCCCGTGTTCCCCATGCTCATTAAAATCCTTGTAAGCCCAGAAATCCGTCGGGATTTGTATCAACACGCATCTAGAAAGAATTCAGCGAACAGAGATACCGAGTAAGATGAATAAAGACAGGTAAATGGAAAGGCAGCGAGGCCCGATGCCCAAGTCTGACAAGATAGACAGATAGATAGACAGACAGACGGACAGATAGATGCCTTCTTGTTTTACGTCCTTGTCGCATGTCGTGTTGTTCCTTTGTGGCTCTTGTTACGCACATGACTGACACCCTCGTGGTGTTGACTTTCTGGCTTCTGGGTTTTCTCCGGCTTGTCTTGGTGTCTTCGCGTGCCTGTCTCCCACCGTGCTGGAGTCCGCCTGCCGATCTGTTGCACAGTCGTTATGTCGTTGAAAAGGAGTGCGTCTGGTGATGCAAGCAGTCAAGGCAAAGTGGCGAGCACGCGTCAGAATGTAACCCCATTTCCTTCTCGTATGACAGACATCGCTTCAAAACGGGTTGGTGTCGGTCCAGGTACTTTCAGCATTCACTCGAACAACTAAGGATTGGCGATGCGGCATGGCTGCAGTTGAGCGGGAGGGCACTGGCCGTGTGGTTGGGGGGTGTGGAGTTGGCTCAGCAAAGGTGGGGCTGGCGTGGCTAATGCCCCGTCGACGGAGCAGCAGCTTGTCTGCAGCGGAAAACGCTACGAGGTCTTCTGCAAGAAGGTGTTTCTGAAAACCAGAGGGATCAGCTTCCATTTGAGTTTCTATCAACCTTGAATGTGCCTGTCGCCTGCAGCCGGGTATCCGTGGCAGGCGCCAGCACAGCCACGTCGCTACCGCCTAGTGCGAGGCATTGCTTTTCAGTTGTTGCTGTTGCTGTCTCAACGACTTTTGCTGCGTAGCTCAGCCGGGTATTGGTTTTGTTAGGAAGCCCCCAGTCCAACTCCCGCTGGTTCGGTGATGGCAGGCTGGGCCGGGCGAAAAGGCCCGTGTACTGAGTTGTTGGACCATGTCAGACCCAGCAGCCTCTGACGGACAAAGCTCTTGCAGTCTTGGGACTGTCTGAGCTCTTTGCCTCCCGAGAGCTTTATCAGATTTAGCAGTTGTGTCAGCGCAGTGGCATAGTGAGCACTGCCTTGTGAAGACTTTGTTCTGTGAAGCTCTCCTGTGAGGCGACTTTTTCTTGTGCAGGCCAGCATTTTCAAGCGTCTCGTTGATTCAGCCGGCGTTGCACCGGCACCCCCCGTTAATGCGGTTTGACCGTTGGTTGCACTGCAGCAACTAGCTCATCGCGCACTTATGATTTTGGAGTCTCCCGGCGCTAAGTGAGCGCGTGTTGCCTCTTTCTGCCGCCACATGCATGAAGCACAGGGCTGAAGTTGCCGGTGGTGATTACAGTCTGAGAGGGTCATGGCTTGGTCCCAGCCAAGAGAAGCGAAGAGAGGCGCAGGGTCTCGTCAACTTAATAAGCTCAGAAATTGTAGTCAGGTCTGGCATATGTGTCCAGCCCAAGTGCAAATGCGAAAACTATGCGCCAAGCCTTGCCCACCGCTCTGTCGAGTCGAATTGTTTCTCTTTACCAAATGTCAGAGAACTCGGAGAAGTGTTTCAAGTCTCACACTGGCTGCAGGCTGCAGTGCTTGCGATCCTTCTATTGTGCTGCGAATCGAGGGCTTTCCGGTTTTCAGGCATGGTTTTGGTTGAAATTTGGGAATCTCTCCATTCCAGGTGCGCAGCACATCGTTATTCCGTGGCACACATTGCCATCTCGCAAGTGTTGATGAATCACCAACTTGTACAAACAAAACCGGCCTGTTTTCGAACCATGGCACGATGTACAACGTGTACAGTGGCAGTGCAAAGACATCCACAGACCAAGGCCTTCCTCTGTGACAATGGAGCAAGGCGCCTGCGATACATTTACATTGCTCGTCTTAGTGCTTATTCGCTGACAATCGCTATTGGAGATCGGCCGCTTGTGAAAGAGAGAAGCGTGCCAACAACAAACCAAACCGAGTCGAAGGTGCCAAAGTGGCTGCGCTGACTAAAAATGTGAAGCCCGGTGCTGCAGGTGGAAGTCACCCCAATTTCGTGCCAGTTCCGTAGCACCGGGCCCCATACCCCATTCGCACACGGTCCAAGATGCTTGGAAGCTGATCTGGTCCACTGCAGGAAGCTTGCAGCGGAGCAGGAGGCCAGAACCAACTGCCGCAAGCCATAGAGCCATATAGGAGCCGCCACTACTGTAGGTGTAAAAGGATCCAGGCTCGGATCTCGCACTTCCGGCGCTTGAAAGGCACTGGAGCAAAAGCTTCAACGAAGGAACTCAGAGTTCCAGCAGGCTGTGAACGGGTGGAAAGTGGCTGCATCGTAGATTCTTCATACTCTTCAATTCTCGTTCTTCCCAAACACTCCTCGTCGACTAAAATGCTGGCAAAGCCCTTTCGCATCATCGTTGCGCCATCATGCCTTGAAGTGTTCTGTGTTGCGTGCCGACTGATATATGATGATTGATCATCGCCAGGTGCGTGAGGAACAGGACCGCCATCGCAGCGCATTCAGATTGCAGCTTCGAATCGGCTGAGTGAGACAATGACAAATTTGTCGCCACGTGACCCCGCTTCGGCCAGTCAAAGGCACGTGTCAGGGTAGGTCGGCTGAGCAGGCTCACAGGGCTCTGCGCGCCACATGGGGTCTCAGCCGAGTCTCAGCCGAGTACCTTGAAGGCCAGAGTAAGCCAGCCTGCTAAACCGTAAACTCAGACGCCTCGCTCGCTCGGATTGGTGCTGTGAGAGCCGCAACTTCAAGGATTATGAGACAAGCTCGTTTGAGGGCTCCGCTAGGATGGTCCGCGGCAGGCTGCACACCCGGGGCGCGGGGCGGTGGGGGTGAGACCGAGGTGGATCGAATGTGAGCTCACCGGGAAGCTGAGTGTTTCCCCATCTACCGGGGCGACATACGCGATCGAGCCGGAGTCTTCGTGCAAAATGGGGCTCAGCCGAGTCTTGATCGCGAGGAAGCCGCGATCCCCAATCTGGAGCACGAGCTCGAGGCACCGAGCTCAGCTGCGCGTGAAGACTCCCACACTGTTCCGGGGCGTCTGCGGGGCCATCTGAGATTCTGGAAGCGGCCATCCAGCCGAAGCCTCGGATTCCTACGGTGCCTACAGGCTATCACAGGTTCTTGCTTATGTCGACTTGACCATTGCACTAACCCAGCAAGGCGACCGCCTGAAGAGATGCATGCGGCCTTGGACGTGTGCTTCGGCAAGCGTTGGCTCGTCAAGCCAGCTGATGTCGGAGCCAAAAAGCCAGGAATCTAACGGCGAAGAAAGCCTGGGAGAAGAGAGTGAGCCTGGACTCCAGCAATATCCAGCAATGTTTTGATGCCGTGACCCCATGCCATCTTCCCATCTCATGCCCGGCAAGGCGAGTTGGAATCGGAGCCGAGGCCTTACTAGACCACGGAGTCACCTCCTTTCGCGGCTGGTAGGAGGGCAAATTTCTGGCACAAGTAGTTGCAATGCTGATAGCAGATGCTGAGACTTCGTGCTGCCCATCGTCAGCGAGCCGAGCAGCAGCGCAAAATGGCAAGCTTCCCGAAGTGTGCATCGTCGTATTGGCATGCTCGCACGTGTCGTTTGCGGCCTCTGCTTGGCAGACGCTGCTTGTGGCAAACTGTCGTCGAGAAATTGAATCCCGAGAGGCACACTGCGTGGCAGAATTTCATCTGCTGGGACTGCTCACGTGATCCCGAATTCCAAGCTGCCCAGGCTGCGGCGAAATGCAGCAGCGCTCAGTGCCTTGGCTCTGGGAACCAGAACTTGCGAACATGGGCATGACTTGTTTCAGCTTGGCCATGCCGTAGGTGCTTGAAGCCTATGGAGACTGCATATCAAGAGGCGCCCCGCAGGACATACCGACTTGCTGTAAGTTTAGAGCCGGTGGGCTTGCTTTGACAGGCCCTGCAACGCCACAGCGAGAGGCAGAAGCAAATTCGCCAGTAGCCTGTTTATTCTCTGCATGTTTTCGTAGCAGCATATGGCACTGAGACTGCACTGACTGTAGTGATTCCTGTGCTAGGTCAGCATAAGACCAAGCGGCAGGTAGGCAATGCATTCAAAGTTACTTTCTCAGCTGCTGCAAAAGCTTTCTTGTCCAATCGTTTGTTCCCGCCCAGCCCACTCATTGATTGAGGTGCCTCTTCTCCAGCAGCTGGGTGCTCGGACCGTGCTCGGAACATTTGCAAATGATCACAGCGCGTTTCCACAAGAAGAATAACAGCCTGCCTGTCAGGCGAGCCAGCAAGCCACAAGCCATGGAGGCATCGCGAGTGAAGCGCAATGTGCGAGGCTTCGCAGTGAGACAAATCTGCCATGGTGTTCAGGCACCTGATGCAACTGGCCCAGCTCTCGGTGGTTCCATGGATGTCACAGCATGCAGCGACAGAACACTTGCCTCGAAGGCCACATCACGCCACCTCATGCGCAGGGTTCAACAGGCACCTCCTTCAGAGCTAGTTGCTGGACGGGATGGGTATGAAGAACTGCAGTTACAGATTCGAACAACAAACCATACAGGTACAAGTGGAGTGCAAGGAGTAGCAGAAAAGAAAAGAAACGACGGATGAAGGTAAAAGGTCGTACAGCTGTTGGCATCCTTTGATTCTGTCGCCTGATTATCATTAGTACCGCTGTCTAGAGCATTCCCACTTGCTGGTTCCGAAGATACTCATTATGACGCGACGCTGTCACTTAAGTACAGTTTTCAGGCTAGCCAGAGCAACATTGCCAGCATATTGGGCGTCACAATACTCATCCGTGGCAGCGGCAGTCTTCCCGCAGAATTTTGAAGTAACGTGGGTGGGCATGAAGTGAAAGCTGTACAGGGGAAAGAAACCAGAATGAGCCGACGTGTGTGTAATTTTGTATGTGTATATATATGTATATGTGTATGTGTATTTGTATGTGTACGTGTACGTGTACGTGTACGTGTACGTGTATGTGTGTGTGTGGGCGGGTGTGGGGATGTTGGGTGGGCAACCTCTCAATGCTTCTCAGCCGAGGTCCACAGGCCACCGCCACCACCACCACCACGCAAGGAGCTCATCGCAATGTCACTGGCAACGGAGCTTTGCCGTTCGGAAGTCGTTCGCTTTGTCGAAGCGTGTGCCCTTCGTATGTCAGAGATCTGACCTCAGGCTTTTGCGGCGATGCAGCATGTTACGCTTCGACGAGGCTTGAAGCATGTGTCCAAAGCCAGTGAAACGATCCCGATTCTTGGCTCTGCGAGTTCAATCTCAACAGTCGGCTTGCCAACGACATCGGGCCTTCATCTGCCAAGAATACAGTTTTTTTGCCTGTTGCCTCAAAGTCTGGGAGCCGACATCGGAGGGTTTGACACCAGGAACGGACTGTACGAATGCTGGAAGGGGTGATCCGGGTTAGAATCTGCGCGCGGTGCCAGGCTCAGCAGAGGAGAGAAGTTGAGCGCTTGGGGGAACGCGAGCAGCGGGCTGCCTTGGCCCGAAGTCTCGAAGTGTCTATATCAAACAAATCTGTGATATGGCTCGAACTGATCCTTGCGTCTGAAAGTCTCTTGATGCACCTCAGGCTGCGCAGCTACACGAAAAACCGCAGTCAGCTGGCAAGTTGCGAGGCTTTGCGGGTATATGTGCCTTGACAACCTCGTGCTTGCTCTGCAAAGAAAAGCAGAGACACTTCTGCGGCCTGCATGTGAGCTGTTTCTGGCACATTGTTTGGCTCACGCGTTCACCCAGCTAGAGTATTCGAGCCTTCGCTTGACCTTCGTTTGCACTCCTGCGGTGCCATGGAGAATAAGGCCTGGAGAGTTAGATGCTGCATGTGGTAGAATGCCTGCAGCTCTTGAGTTGGCAGTTGGAGAAGCTCCGCAGACGCTACCCTGCGCACGTGCCGGTAATTTGTGACGCTCTGCAGCAGTGATTTCGCTCGTCTTCTGTGCATGATCCTGCATATTGCGTCGTCCACCAACAACCATAATTCTCGAGTTAGCTTGAAGTCTCAGCCCATCTTTGGATGTTTGACCGTCCATTCGAGGTGCACAGCCGAGATGACAAGAGGGAGCAGAAGCTTATCGTGCCCAACGACACAACAGGCCAGAAATGCCACAGAGTAGACAAAAACGGAGCGGGCAGGGTCAGCAGGGAATACTCAGAAGCTATGATCGGGTCGGTCAGTTCCTTGGGCACTTGAAACTACAGGAAGCTGTTTCCCATGGAGTTATGCCCCATGTGAGTTTTCCGCTGACCTGCTTGCTGCAGCGTTATGCGCTTGCATTTGTTTATTAATCGCCAGGTGCCGCGTGCCGGCCTCGCTTCTCATGCGTGCAGTGCGTAGCAGCCTTGCGAAGCATAGAAGCGTCAGGTTGTGAGAGATGTTGCTAAGGTTCCTGGACATTGCTCGTGAAAAGTGCGCGTGGGCCGTGCAAGGTGGCAAAGTCTTGCTATGCAAAGGCCAGTCTGCCGTCCACAGACTACGCTGTAACAGTAACATGGATTTATTAATTTTAACGCTACGCCGTCCGCCTCGGCTGCGGAGACCAGCACGGTGACAGAACTCATCCAGGGAGGAGGTGGGGGGGGNCAGTTAACCCCCAATACGCCTGGGCCTGCGGCCTCGGCGGATTTGGGCCATTGTATCCCCAAACTATCGCGATGTGAACTTGACCTGCTTCCAGGCAAGGGCTCTACCACGATGGAGGTGCCAGCAGAGAGGACGATGAAGCAGTTGGATTCTACGTTCAAGGCTCGGCGCCCGAGAAGCCAGCAGCTTCCTGGCACTCTCTTGTCATGCTTGTTGGTGTTGATGTGCACCGCTGATTCATGCTGCTGATATGCCTCTACTAAATTTCTTGTCTGCACAAGCACTTCGAGAAGCCATCCACTGTTTGAACAGGCACCGGACGGAGCGCTGTACTTCAGGGTGGAAGCTGCGAAGGATGGGTTCCTGCTTGGCAGTGTTTTCATACCGGTCCTTCTCTCTGTCGTTCTTTCTCTCTCTCTCTCTCGCTCTCTCTCGCCTGACTTATGTCTACCAGAGTTGCACACACTGCGTTTTGAATATGATCGGGGGATACGAGAAGTTACAGCGCAGCCAGCCGAGTGAGAGCCGAGTAGAGGTGTAAAAGTGCGGGCGTTCGCTCGTCCGCGTCCGCGCCACACTCTTCCCTGCTCTGGCAGGGGTCCTAAGGGTTACCGAGCTGCAACAACCTGAATCTCAAAACATAGGCCGTTTTCGAAAGCTTTGTTCTCATCACAGGACGCGGTAGAAGGGCCGCAAGAATTCAAGATGGACGAGGTTGTCCCACAGGAGCAACCGTGGTCCGCTAGTGTCTGCCCAGTTCCATTAGTGGCCTTCTTGTCTCATTGTGGTGGACCATTCTTTCAAAATTTTCGTCTCCCAGGACCAGAAGAAAGCAAAGGCAAAAAAAGTGGCGATCTCCGACAAGGATTCCAAGGATGACATCGCCGAAAAAGCCCGACGAGTTCGCATGTTCCCCGGCTGCACTCGAGAGCCTGAGCCCGAGAGTAGCCGTCGATTTCCCCACGGCACTCCTTCAGGAAGCACCCAGACCGCGTTCCAGTGCTCATCAACCAAGCAGAAGCACCAGGACCTCTTGCCCTGCGCGCAGGGCTTCATATTGCTTCCACGGCGTCCCTCGGTGAAGGATTGCCTGCCCTGGACAAGAAGCTTCTCATTCCGAAGAGCATGACGTGCAAGGATTTGCGCAAGACCCTCTGACATGAATCAATTGCAGCAGGTTCCTAGATCAATGTGCGTGTCCCAGCCCACTGCCGGTTCAAGCACGGCGACAGTGCTCTCCTATCTCAGGATTCTTCCAAAACATTTGGGCTGCGGGCATTTGGACGTGGATTGGAGCACCGTGCGGCTCGGCACGACCATGTTCCAGACTTTGGCATGGTCTTGGCTTGTGGCCGCAGGGCCTCATCCTTCCGGTACCAGCAGTCCAAACAGCATTGATCGTGTGGACTCGCATCCTGCTGTCGTCCCGCCCAGCATGTGCTTGAGCCAAGCTGCGTTGTGTTGCTACGCGGCCTGCCTTTCCCGGCCTCGACCGAGTCCAGTATGTCCCTGAAGTAGACAGTGAGTGCGGAACGGGCTATCAGAGGCCGCCTCAGATGTTTGGCGGTGGCGTTTAGGGCTGCGGGGGCACGGGAGCTTGCGCTCTGATCGTGATATGTTGAATGCTGTCAGAGGCTTGGGGCACACTATCTGCTCCTGCCCAACCCTTCTGTGTTCAGGTAGGGCTAACTAAGAGATTCGATTTTTACGGCATAAGGTTTAGGTGCATGGCTTCGGGGAGAGCTGCACTGATCCCTAAGGATCTTTCAGCTGGCTGGTGTAGATGTCGAGGCAAGGCCTGCTTATCCCTGATTTGTGCTGCATGCCGAAGATAGCTGTAAGAAGCGGGCGTGTTTTCTGGATGCTTGCTGCCGGGGAGAGCCTGCCCTGATGCACTTCAGGAGCACGAGCTAGTCTCAGATGTCTACGATCGTTGCGTTGCTCCGGACGACGAGGGAATTATGCTCTCTTTGGAGCTGCCGTTGCTTGCTCAGCGACTGCGGATTCTTCGAAGGCTCACTTGACTCGCTGTCTCTGCGCTGTAAGGAGCGAGGATGTTCCTCCACTGGCCGCACGTGATGGGCTCAGGACACTCGATGCGGCGCGATGGTCGATTACAGTACCTGTCGCCGGAATCATGCTAGATGGTTTTGGCCAATCGCCTGTCCTAAGGTGATGCAAAGCCTCCTGAGCTAGCCGAGGACACATTTTTTCACAGGCACTCTCAAGCCCAACAACCAGCTGCAAGGACGTCAGCTTCTCACCACCTTCAGCCGAGGAGAAGACTATTTTTCGACACGGCAAACTGTCAAGGAAGTGAGCTTCAAGCAATTGAGCCAGTCTTTGTTTGGATGCGCAGTCACTTGCCCATCCGCCCAGCCACTGCCCCAGACTCCCCACGGACCATCATCACATGCTCCCATCATAGCTGCTACGGTTACGCAGGCGATTGGCCTTGTAAAGGCAAGGTGACAGCTTGTGTACTGTGCAGTGAGTGCAACGACCGGTCGAACCCGTACACAGCCGACGGCGGCTTAGTCCACAGTTCAAGAGCTGCTCTGGATGAAGTCTGTTTAGTGAAGCGAAGTTTGTGGACAGTCAGTCTTCCTTTCGTGACAGACGGCGCGGTGAAGCTATCGCGGCTGCACCGGCTTTTCAGGAGCTGCGAGTTCTGGAGCAGCAGCTGATTGAGGTCAACGTCGCTTTCGGGGAGGCCGATGAGAAATCTTGCGATCAAATGTCAGGATGTCAGATCAGATCATGTGTCCCTCGGCATTTTCTCTCTCCTATTTTCACGTTGACTGCAATAGGAACCTGTGGACGAGCCCTGAGGCAAGAAAGGCGCAGCAGGTTGCTGCCGACAAGTTGGTCGAAGAGGCATGCCGCGATCTGCTATCCCAGCGTCTTTAGCAGGAGGTCCAATCCCAGTGAATCAGCAAGTAGCAGAGCATTGTATAAGTATAATGCACAGCTCTCAATTCGAAAGCAATTGTGATAGACATGAAACCAATCAGAACTGCCCATGATGGGTCATTGTCGACGCCACACAGCAAGATGCGGACTTTGTTGTGACGGCAGTAGGCATCGGTTGAACCGCAAAGGCATGCCATGTACTCCGAGGCTGACTTGCCGAAAGGGTCTTTCTTAAGACACCTTGTGCAGTGAAGAATGCAAGGCTTAGGCAGAGGTGAATCCGGTGGCTGGTGGCTGGTCGAGAGTCTTACTAGTGTTTGTTACACAATAAGTGGCCTTAGTTCGCTGTGTGTTGCGCTTTGTCTTCCTGGACGCGTGGTGATACTTGATTGTCTGCACAGCAGCAGGAAGAGCGCGCATGGGCGGCGGAAGAGACGCCTGGCAGATTGAGATGCATCTGACACTTATGAAGGCTGTTGCCGGCATTGGGGGCATATACAGGAATAGTCAATGAAGAGTGGCGTAGCGTTAATTTAGATCTCTTTTGAGGACATGGTCCTGGTACCGCGACATATGATCATGCAGCTCCGGTGTTGTGGTTGAGGGAGCTCTCCAGGTGTCGGCACGGAATGCTCTGTCGTCGCCGACAAGCTGAGGAGGGCGCTGAAAGCCGACCAGGAACTGGCGATGCGATGCCAGGTGAAGGGCGTGCCAGCTCAGCTAGCCATAGTGCGGTGCCAAAGCTACATAGGTAAGGCAGCTGGCAAGGTAGCCGCGGCAGCTTTTTTTGGATAGAGCAGATGCAGGGCAATTCGACAGAAGTCGCTCCGCGCCAGTTAAATGAAGCTTAAGGAAAGTTATAAGCGAACCGACCAGGCGCACAAACACGAAGCGGAGGCTTTCCGGAGCGAGGTTGCAGAGGCAACTGGAATGTCTAAAACTCGGAAAGAATCAGTTGCTGGCTGCGACAGGCCAGGCAAGCTCGGGAGGCTTTGGAGTCGAAGCTGGCCAAAGGAACAGAGGAAATCGATGCACCACGGCTGATGGAGACCCGTTGAAGAAAGTCTCGTGTCAAGCTCGTTCAGGCATTGCGGCTGCATGTGGACTGGCTGGAAGATGCCCTTCAGAGCGCCAAGCAGGCAGGGAGGGGGACGGGGGAAGGTCCCGGAATGTCAACCGCAGGTGGTTTTGATGTGCTCTGCAGGACTCCAGCAAGATGGCAGAGCTGCAGAAAAGCCTTAAGGAATCGCAAGAGGCTTTGGCAGTTGAAGCCAGGAAGAGTCACGCTGCACAGGCACCTCGAGCCGACTCCTGTTTAATAATTGCCTGTCACTGCCTCCTGCTTGAGCCGAGTTTTCACCGTTGCAGTGCAATTCGTTCATGTGTAGAACTCGTGTAGAGGGAGGGTAGTTTAGTCAGGAGCTGTTTCAGTGATGCTTTGATAGGTCAGTGCTACACGGGACCCAGGGCACGGGTGATGGGCGAGTTGAGTGTCTTTACGTGTTGCTGGTGGCAGTTGCTTCATATCTCGAAGCGAAAGTGGCCAGAGCAAGTCACAACCGGTCCAGGAGAAGCTCAGCCAGCTGGAGGAACAGTTCCAAGAAGCAGCTGACAAGGAGGCGAAAGCCATGAGAATGTCCCTCAGACGGCAGCTTGAGAGTACTAGCATGCTGGCGTCGAGAAGAACCGAGTGAATCCGGCTGGTTGCTTTGCAAGATGCATCCTGGTCACAGAGAGGTGCGCGGCCAAGGAGAGGGGTGCGGAGGAGCCCTGTGTGCATGGTGACCATCCAAGCTGTCCAAGCTGCAGCAAATGCATGGCCTTTCATGGGCAGGAGAAAATCCGCAAGCTTGAGGATTCCCTTCACGCGGTTTCCGAGAAGCTCGTCGAAGTTGAGCACGAGAAGGCACAACTGGAAAGGCCTGGTGGCTGGTTCTGATGCCCATGGTTTCTGTCGAGTTGATTTCTCGACGGTTTTGGTAATTCAAACCCGGGATAGATCGGGATAGGTTGCCAATAGCTTGCGAACACAGTGTCGCAGCCCGAAGAATCGTGACGTGATAAATTCAGTGGCACAGTACTCAGTAGCATTGAATTTCAAGTTTGATATACGACAGAAGTCACCTGGTGTAATCTGTACAGAGCCTCGTTGATTCGTGTCAATCTTCGTGTATGTTCGGACGGCCAGCAATTGGGCTGGGCCGGGGTCCATGGGTCTGAAGACCTGGTTGGGCTCGGCCTTGCTGCACCGAGCGTCACCGAGGGCCCAACGTTCAGCAGGCTACCTGGCGGACAACGCCGGAGGTAACACAGCCAAAAAAAAGATTTGTTCCGGTAGCAAGTTCTCACGTGCTGGGTGCAGGCAATTTTCGATGCGCACTAAAGAAGGTACAGGGCCGCACACGACAAGGTGTTGAACGTCCAGTTGGCGCCGAAAGCTTGGAGCATCTTTGTGTATGCGTTGTTGCTATCAGGTGTTTGGATGCCACGGACATAGCAAAGTTCATGCAAGACGGCGGGATCACGACGTTAAACTTTGCCAGCAATCCGACTGAAACACCTTCGAAACGCGATTGCTGGGTTGGATATGATTCGCTGTGTGTAGATTCTGTTGTTGACTTTGGCATTCCTGGGAGTTGCAGATTGACTGGATCACAGTGAGTGGGTCGAGGGTTGGGGAGTTCGGGGGATTTTGTCACTGTGAGTCAGAACTGAACCACAAGTACCGGTACGAGAGAGTCCAACTCTAACCGGCGACTCTACTTGTCGGAGCGACTTGAAGTCGCGATCCCAGCGTTCGCGTGCAGGGAGACCGAGAAGCAGCACCGCAATCCCGATGAAGCAGTAAAGAAGCTCAAGGACCCGCGGCTCAAGTGCTTGCAAGTTCCCGCAGGTTTCTGGAGTCTGCTCGCCCGGCCCAGGATACGGTGCTGATCCTGAAGGACACGCTTTCCTGCAAGGAGGAAGACATCACCGCCAAAAACGCTCAAGTTGTGGAAACCATGCGCTGCGGGCTGCATAGAGAACTATGAGAACTGCAGCTCACTGTCACTACAGCAGGTCCTGACGTCATAGTCGACAGAAGCACTTCCGGTGCTGCAGGGCATGCCTCAAGGCCGTTGAGGCCGAGAACCGACGCTTACAAGCCGAGCTGGAGGCTGCGTGCGGCCGCGGCTTTTTGATGCAGTGGCTGATAGTGGCTGTATGGGCACACTTCTAGCAGGCAGCTGCAAAGGAAACGAGCAAGCTTCAGCAAGACCACGCCCTTGCCAAGGGAGAGGTCGGTTACAGGCCGAGAGAAGATTGCTGCCTGCCCATGTGGTCGTGTCAGGTCGATAAGCTGAAGGCAAAAATGCAGAAGAAGGCCTGTGCCCTTGAAGACAAGCTCCATGCAGATGCTGTAAAGTGCCGTCATGCAGGGCCAGGTCAGCGTTTACTGCCGTCAACAGGACACAGAGGAAGATTTCGTCAAACTTGGCTGGAACAGTGATGACGAAGTGGAAGAGGTGACAGAGGCCGGTATTTCGGATTCTGGGCCACGGGTTCAGACGACCTGAAAACCTTTTTGCTGCGAAATGCCGGCCGACCCACGACGGCACATACAAATACCTGTCAGGCATTATAAGACTGTTTTTTGGTTAAAGCAAGCCGGAGGGCCACACCGGAACCACCGGAGTTCTGGTCGGAAGACCTGGAATCACGTGCTTTACACTGCAGTAGTTTGCGGTGGGCGCCATGAGAAGCCGTGATATTGCCGCATGACTCCTGTGTGACTTGGCCCGAAGGACTTCGGCTTCCAAAAGGTGTACAGCGCTTCAGCGGCTTCTGCGTGAGTTTCCCGGAAAGAACGGAGAGATGCCGGCAGTGGTGCCTGAATTGAATCGTAGTGGTGAAGAGTGAGATCTACAGTCACGCCTGCTGCAATGGCAAGTCTTGGATGCAGGTGCCTGTCCAACGCTTTGAGTGCGTTACAGCGGCCAGGGACGTCGCCGTGGTTGGTAGCCAGGTGATCGTGTTGTGCAGTCTTTCTCACCTGTTCCAGCACCGCGTTCAATCTATCGCGCTTGGCTTTGGCAGTCTTCTGGGTATCTTCCGCAAGCTGCAATCTAGTGAAATTGCTGACCAAGATAAGAACGGTGCTTGCTGCGAACAGAAGCCTGCTGCGGCCAAGATTTCCAGGGAGCTGATAGGAAGCTTTTAATTCAAATCAGACGTGGGCACCTTCGAGCCCACTGTCCTCTGCCACAACGAGAACGTGCCATCATGGCCGCTGCGTCCTGGAGGCATTTTTTGTTTCATTCGCAGAAAGCAAGGGTGATATTCAAAAGCCCTGCAGCTCCCGTCGTGGGTGAGTGTCTCCTTTGCACTTCGCCCTCACCGAGTACCTTGAAATCCAGTAAGTGCAAACTCCGGTGATGCTCGCAGAAGCAGGCACCCGCCAAGAGTCTAGTACAGGCACCTCTGGCGCTGCACGGAAAACCGTTTGCAACACCTGTGCCGAGAAGCCAAAGCATGGGTGCTATATGCCTTGTGTATCATTGGCGAGGCAATGGTGTGGACCAGGCTGACGTTCAGATGGCATATTGGAGAGACTGCCACTTGGAGAAAGCTATTCTCGTCTTCGCCAGTAGATTCTCATGACCCGCGCTTGCTGTCAGGCGTTGACAGCCTGCGCTTGGCTCCCAGAAATACACGGTTTTCAGGCTGCCGGCCGAGAGAGTGCTTGAAAGGCCGTGAAGAGACCTGGCTTGTGGAAGAGTGCCAGGGCCCCATGCGTCTCATCATGTCTCATCATCCATTATTGTCCCATGTGTCCGCCGTCATTCTGGGCACCACAGACGTTGAGCATCTCACCACAGAATAAGCGCTCACTGATAGTCAGGTCGCACCTCGGAAGTGGAGAACGAGGTCGTGCTGTCCTCGCTAGACACGCCTAGGAGTTCAGTGCAACTGCCACGAAACACAACAAAATGAGCTCAACTTTGTTGCGCAGGCGCAGGAAGGGTCTCAGATGCAAGCAATCCGCCAACTGCAGCAGGCCCGGGCCCCCCTCGCGAGATCCGGGTGCTTGCGCCAGTCAGTCACGCGACATCTCAGAAAGCGGCGCAGGAGCTCCGGAGCAGCGAAAGCACAGGGTGGGACTCTGGGACTCACGGTGCACTGCCACTGCCCCTCGTTTCCAGTCCTGCAAGCGGAGGGCCTGAGATGGCTTGAGAACAGTGCTAATCCCTTCTCCTTGCTTGTAATATAAAAAATCCCGGCCCCCACAATTCCGCGGTTTCGGGCCCACAATTGAAAGTCAATTAAAAACACTAGGGGGGGCTAATCAGTCCGAAAGGACCAGAGCTTTAGGGTTTAGGGATTGACGGCTTAGGCTTAGGGCCTATTAAGTCTACGGCACGTCTAGGGCTCAAGGCTTTACTAGTAGGGCTCAAGGTTTAGGGCTTTAGGGTTTAGGGCTCAAGGTCTAGGGCTTGGGGCTTTAGGGCTGAGGGCTCTACAGCCGGAACGGCTGCGTAGGAAACGGTCGTTGTTTACTTGTCTGACTGTCTGGCTCAATAATGCTGTTTACTGTATTACTGTCAATCCGACTCATGCCCGGATGCCCCGAAACCCTAAACGCTAACATTGGGGGGAAAGGATTACTGTAGGTGCAGGAATGTTTTTTTGTTTTGGTGGTCACTCTTTTCCTTGCTTCCAGCTGCAAAGTCACGGCACGATAGCAAGACTCTGAGGACCGCTTGCTTCCCGGAGAAAACTCGTTTGCTAGCTGCGCAAGTTACTCTGAAGCAGCCTTTGCCGCACTGCTAGCGGCTTGCAGCGTCTTGGTCTCGCAGGCACTTCTCGCTGAGATGGCCAAGAAGCAAATTGCACCGGACAACAAAACCCACTCACTGAGGATTTCAGCGTGAGCCGGATGAAGTAATTCTAGAAGGTGTCCTACACTGCTTCCATGGAACGCGGCACGGATCACAGATGATGAGAATCTCGTGGTCGCTTGGGCAGGTACGCCAATGCATGCCCGAAGCGTGTGGAGGCTGCTCGAAGCAAGCGACGCAGCTCCAAGCCAAGCGTCCCTCACCTCGATTCCTCCGTGTGTTTGCCAGCCTTATTGCCAGGATGCGCGCCGAGCCTTCTCGGAGTTGCCCCGAATCCATCAGCTCGAGTCCAAGGGTACAAAGCGGCTTCCAAACTCCTCGTGATTCTCAAACGAGACCAAGGATGGATCCCTGGGTGAAAGCTGCCATGAAGCGCTGCTTGGGGCCCCAGGCAGGATGACTGCCAAAGATGTGGGGTGGCTCTTCAAAACTCTGTCCGCACCCGGCCAGGCTGCAATCGAGCTGTTCGAGCGCCAAAGCCGTGCTGGCTTTTAGCAGCCCAAGACCTAAGTCTTATGCCACGCTGCTCAGAAGCTGCGTGCAATGCCGAAATTGTCGAAAGTGCCCAACGGCTTGCAAATTTCTGATTCTTGATGTTGCCCTCATCCATGCTGATCGCACTGCATGCTTCAGTGGTTCAGCAAGCTGCCAGAGTGAAAGTACGTGCTGGAGTTTTAGTTTTAGTCCTACCAGGCAAGGAATAAAGCCGTACCAGGCTGATGTTGGTGGGCCCTCATCCTCAAGGGCGCCCCTGCGCAAAAGCTTCCAGACTCCCAGGATTCGCTTAAATGAGCATGCCTCGGTGACATGCATGTGCTGCACGTGCTGGCCTTCTTTGCCATCTCCGCTGCCGACTTGCGCAGAGTGCGTCTTCGCAGTGGGGAGTATCCCGCAGCGATTTCCAGTCAGGATGTGGACGAAACCCTGGCCCGGGTGGGTGGACTCGGAGGCAGTCCCATGCCAGCAGGATGCCATGCATGGCTCCATCGCCCAGAGGCTCAGAAGAATGGTAGTGACCCCGACTTCCATCCGATGAAGCTTCCTTCCACCGTCCTGATTCTCGCAGGCCCAGTGGGCCTCGTGGGTTTTGAGCAACTCTTAGATTGGACAGGTTCGCTTAGAAGCGAGGCAAACGACCGCTACGTACCGGATCACCGGAGATACAGCCGTGGTGGAAGTTTGTGGGCATTCAACTGGCAGCTTCGAGGAGAAAGCACTGAAGAGCTGGCAGATGGTGAGCAAACCACCTGGCTGGGTCGTGCTTTGTCGCTGGTCGCGGCAACCAGGGCCATAGCAGAGACTTCTAGTCTTAGTACAATTTCCAGTCTTTAACTCGGGTTCAGACAGAATGTGCCAATCCAAGACGAGTGGCACAAGAGTGGCGTAAGTAAGCATTAGTTAACATGAAAAGGCCGCAGGCAGCATGTCACGTCTACCAATTCCGCAACTAGTTGCGGATGTGCAGAGTCTGCAGCGGGAACTCTCACACCGCAAGTAACAAGCCGCGCAAAGCCTCGTTGAGTATAAGCGAAACATTCGTAAGAACCAGAAAAGAACTGTGAATTCGCCGATGACGTGGCCTGTCCTGTACAGTAAGGACAGAGAGAAGCCTCCTTTTGAAGCGCTGGCAGCTGCTCCGTGGTGCTTGGACTCCAGCATCTGGCTCCAGATCATCTTGCTGGGATGGCAGGGCGTGCTCCATGCTCAGGGTTGCAAAAACTTGCCCATGCCCAGCTCGGAGGTTCGTCGCATCGTGCAAGAATGCTTTCCTTTGCGAGGTTCGTCGCGCTGTCGCTTCTGGCAGAACAAGTCTGCCATTCCTCCGCCCAAGGTTGCGGGCATGCTTGGGAGACTTGGCTGAATGTATGGCTTCCGGGAGTATTTTTGTAATCTTTCGTGTGCGATAACCCTGCATGACTTCGTCGTACGACTCCGTCACCGTTCTTGCTTGCGCTCCGGCTGTCCACGGCACAGACCACCTGACGTCTCAAACCTGGAAATCACTATCACTATAAGCTACTGAAGCTCTAAACCCTGCGAGCGGCGTCCCCGGCAGGCTTTGTGGCAAAGGATTCAGGTGTCTTAAACTTCTATTCAGGCAAACTTAGAACCTGAACCGCGGCCCGAGCCCTCGAGGCAGAGCAAAAATATGTAGAGACAGCCAGATGCATTGTTGTTTGTGTAGTTCTGCCCCATTCAACTTCACGGCTTTGGCAAACTTCTCAATCGCACGCTGCTACTTCTAAATACTCTACTGACAGCTTCACCGCATGCACGGTATCGAAACTTACGCCAGTTGAACGGAACATGAAAAAGAGCTGAATGTGGGTCATCGCTGTTGCGGAGATCCTGTGCATGATCCCCCAGGAAGCAGATCCAGAAGATCGAGGCCAGGCAAGCCAACAACCGCCGGGGCAAACAGTCAGATGAAAGCAGATCTGATTGACCGGGTCATGAAGCCACGAACCCTGGCGTTTGGATCCAAGATCCTGTAATGCAGCAGGTTCCAGCCATGCGACGTTTCCCTGCGCTGCCCGTTCAGCGCTGGCTACCTGTCAGTTTCATTGCCGCGAGTTGCCTGGTCGTGTGCTCTGAGATCTTTTTGAGCGAAGGCAGTGCTGCGAGAAGTGCCAAGTGCTCAAGCTCCAGCGCCAGTGCTGTCACTCCTTGCCGGGCTGCTGCGCGGCTGCAGCCTCTCAGAGGCAGCCGCCACCAATCTTTGTCAACAGTAGGACAGCTCATGCGATGGTTTCTGTGCTGCATGTGCTGGTGCACGCGTTTGTGATCATTGTTTGCGCATGCGTGCATGTCTGTCTGTTTTTCTGTCTCTGTCTCTATCAGAGTGTCTGCACCTCTGTATATATACATATATGCTTGCTTGCTTGCATGTATGTATGGATGTATGTACCTATGTAGCTGTGTATGTATGTACGTGTGTGTGTGTAGACACCTGAACATGGTGATCAATAGCACAGTTTTGCCAGGCATCTAAAAGGGGACCACCGTGGACAACGAAGACCCCCGCGTACCTGCCGTCTATACCCATTGCAGCTGGTGGTCGAGGAGTGGGGACATCATTTTCGTTAGTCTTTAATCTCGGTTCGTGCTGTGTGATTCCTTCGTGTCTCACACAGCGGGCACGGGGCCCACGCCGTCGCGGATCATCGTCATCTTGTTTCGCAAGTATGCCATTCCTGGTGTCTGGCATACCTTTGGAACGAAATTGTTCACTAATCTTCGTTTACAATTGTTCGTCTGGTCCTGTTGGTCGCTGGTCGCAGTTACCATTGCCCAGCATAAGTGGGTGTATGTAACGTCATGTCATGTATGTGTATGTGTATGTGTGTATGTATGTGTGTATTTATGTGCAAGAATGTGTAGGTATGTGTATGTATGTATGTATGTGCGATTATCATAATCACATCATGTGTGTTCGTGTATGCACGCATAAGTATGTATGTGTTTGCATGCATGCCCTGATGCTTGCATGCACGGATGGATGGATGGATGGATGGACGGACGGACGGACGGATGGATGGATGGATGCTTGGATGGACGGACGGACGGACGGACGGACGGATGGATGGATGTATGGATGTATGTATCTGTATTTCTTACATCAATGCATGACTGACGGAAGGAAGGAAATAATGCATGCATGTATGTATCTATGCCTGCTTGTCTGAATAAGATGGATGGATGTGACAATGGATATGTAGTTTGTATGCATGTGTCAACTGTGTGTATGTGTGTAGGGAGGACCTTGTCGAACTAGCTGCAGCTTAGGATGAGTTCGTTTGCCCTCACAGGCTTCCGACGCAGCCGGGCTGTCTGCAGTTTGGTGGAAGCTGGCGTTCTGGAGGCAGCTCATGAGGGAAGGCGTGGGAGATATCCGCGGAGCGGAAATATGGTTGGAGTTTCGGGGTGTGTTCGTACAAGGGCAAACGGTCTTGACATCGTGAGCAACGTTGGGCATGTGCAGGCCGACTTCCAGTGGCTGTGAGGAGGCAGCGGCAACACTGCTGTTGGCTCCGAAACGGCGCCGCACCATAGGCGAAGAACACTTCCTGAAACTAGTTGACTAGTCCATCCTGTCACATGGCGCAGCCGTGCAGGTTTGCGGCTATGTCGTGCTACCAGATTCTCAGCTCGACTGTCAGTGCATTCGGGACGAAGGTTTTCAAATTGCAGGTTGCAGTGGTTGACGCGCATGAGCTGCATGTTGGAACAGATCTGTTCTTTTGCAGCGGTGCTGCTCAGGCAGTTCCCAGCACGACGTCGAGATTCACATCTTGGGTGTGTCTGCATCCGTGGGCGAGGCGAAAGACCAAGAGTGTGTGCTCATGGAGGTGGTCATGCACATCACGTCGAAGGACCGGTGAAGTTTGGTATGCCAACACTCACCCACAAGAGATTGCAAGTTCTGCGTTACGCATATTGGGTTTTCCAGTCCGTTTTCCTGCTGGGTGGGATAGATGATTGTGCGGTGTAGGCTGCTGCAGAAGATGTGCGTCGACGGTTCGGTCAAGACTAGTTGCAGTCCATGCTGCTCGCCTTTGATGCTGCAGCGGAGAGCAAGAATCTAAGCACTGGACAACTGCTCGTGCTGGCATCGTCTGGACGACTGCCAGGACGGCTGCTATGTGACGCAGGCCCACAATGCCAGAGGTTTTGCAGCGTAGTGGCTCAATTTTAGATTTTAGGTCTTGGTGCATGCATGCCCATGCATTCCACACCAGATCCAGGAACATACTTCCTGCCCTCACAAAGCCGGAGGCCGGATCCAACCCCAGAACGGTGCCAAAGTCATTTCTCCTTGCCTGGACAGCAGCGCTGGAGGCGCGCTACAAGATGCCACACTCTCCTCCAATTGTAGAGTCGGAGGCAGTGATGTGGTTTCCAGAAATTTACATCTTGCAGCATCTGTCAGGGCGATGCAGGCTCCGCTCTTGCGGAATGCTCTGCGACTTCGGCTTTCGGCGCGCTGGCCAACTTAGGTCGTAGGTTCTGCGACAGACGTTATGGACAGGAAGGAACCAAGAAGATCTTTCAACAGTTCGCTTACCTAGCCTCTCGGTAAGAGTGCACAGGAACAGGCAGCGAAATGCGGCCTCACCATTTGCAGTAGGGAACATCGAAATGAATCCATGCTATACTGGTAAACAGCAGAAGCCTATAGAGAGCTGATCTTGCTCACAGCTCTAGCCTAGACAGGGCCTACAGGGGCCTCGAAGCTTCCATGCGGTGACAATTGTAGATCCAGGCACAGATGTGGTGCTGCGGTGTGCAATCAGCTCACAGGCCAGACCAACGGATACGTAGTACCGTCGGAGGCAAATTAGTCAAATTCATGTCGCGGCATGGTGCACCGTACCCACAGCCTCCTTGTTTGTGAAGCTTGCAAGAAGGCCCTGCGCAGCTGCGGCGAGATCCGGACTATGCAACTTTCGGCAGGCCCGATGCAATGTCAGAGAAGTCGAGTTGCATCTTCGCGCAGCTTGTGCAGAGTTCAAGTTGAACTTCTCAAGCATTGCGCCACCTGCGGGGAGACCTGCCAAAAAAGCAGAGGCAACGCTCCAATGTGCACGAGGAATCTACGGCAACAAAGGTACTGAAACCACACCTTCGATGCCTACCAGACTCTGTAGGATTTCCAGGCAATCGGCGAATGATGGTTGACATTGTAAAAGGCCAAGACATGAGTCGGAAAAGAGGCTTGGAGATTCAAGCATGTAGAAGATGGCAGTGGCCTTTCTCTGCTACAGTGCTGTCACTTCCTGCATTCGTAGTCGCTATGCAGTTGTCCATGGCCACTAATGCATCGCGTGATGCATTGCTTCATGCGTGTCACTTGGAGGTGCCTGGAGAGTGGGTGGAATTCGCTTGTGTGGCGCGGGTGAGACCCCCGCCCTGCTGGATGTGCTTCCAGACCCGCCTTCACGCCGATTGACGGTGTGCAGTGGTGTCATGTTCAACGCAGGCCGCTGTCAGGTTGATGCATATTGGCTACATCTGGTTACTCTGTTTAGCAGTGCTTCGCAGTTCCCAACCTGGAGGCCAGAGGATTCCGGAGTTTCCTGGTGGCAGCTCACTGCTGAGGCAGTGGCTCGATTTTCACGAGGAGACGCTGAGTTTCAGGTTTGGCAGACAGCAAACAGACTGCGCAGGAGCTTGGAGTCGACCATTTTGTATTGTACGACTCTGACCCATGGCAGCCATGGCATGGATGGTGGCCGCAAAGCCCCGGCCATGTTACGGGGCTTGACACCGAGGACGGCTCCGCAGCCCCAGAGGTGGAGGGACGCCAGGGCAAGGTCAGGCCATGGACTGTACAGCACAGATCTCGAGCGAACCAGCTTGGTTTTTGTGCAGGTAACATATTTTCCTCAGTGGCCATCACGTTTATCGGCAAAGCTGGGTGAGATCAGCGTGACGCCACACTGCCGGCATTGTCTGAGCGTGCTGGCAGAGGCACACTGCTTGTTCAGAAATCGTGGCCTCTCGAGCTGGGCCAGGGCCCCAGATTGCAACGCTTTTCTGGAGGATACAGGATACAGGATACTCGCACATCTGTAGGGCACGAGGAGTTCCAGCAACACTACCAAAATTTCTAGGGCCTTGGCCACGGATTAATCTTCGTGCTCGCATTCCAAAATTGGTCCCACGCCGGTGGTGCGTCGCCATAGATGTGGTGCGCTGTGCTCTGCAACGATGCTAACTGGTAGAGAGGCAGAGGTTTATGTTCAGTTGCCCGATGTGCAGAGAGCCATTGTTCGTGGTGTTTAGCATGTGCACAAGGAAACACGCCTCCTTTGCTCAGGTCATCACCTTGCATAGCTTCGATGCATACTTGGCCCCTGCGCCATCTTGGGGAAGCGGAGCAGGAGCACTTGAAAGGATACTGCACCACTTAGACAAACATCGACACCAGATTGGTACCGTGCCATTGGCTATGGTCGAGTTCGGTGGGACTCCCCGAAACTCATCGCTCCTTGTTGCGGCTTGGCTTCCTTATGACACACTCAAAGTGCCAACAGTGCTGTGCAATCCTGCAGCCTACCAGTAGAGTCCTATACAGGCAAATAGGACTTTGTAGGCTGGCATTCACACTTAGAGTTTGTTCGTTTGGTAGTGAAGTTGGTTGCGTAGAGTGCTCTTAAGACCGCATTGCCGCAACAAGTAATCCACATGGGCAAACTGCTGGTACATTCAACTATTTCAGTGTTGGAGGTCACTGTTGCTTCTCGAGGTGGTTTGTTCCAAGCATGCAACTCTTGCTATCCGCACTGCTGCAAAATTTAGTTGAAGTTGTTTGGTGAAGCAGTGTGTCACCGGTCTTCCGCAAGACGCACCCGACATGATAGTTTTGAGCTGGTGTTGCCATCAAGTTGAGCATGCAGACAGGAACGATTCCAGCTACGTGCGCCACAGCCCATGCAAGTGCTTGCGAAGATGCCTGGTTGCAAGTAATTATGCACACTCCAGACTTGTAGAGTCTGTGGCATTACTGATACTGTAGCAGGTTTTACCTTGCGTGAATGCTCGCTGAGCACACATGACAAGAAGGATTGGCCGTGGCAATCCTCGGGACGAATCCTGGCTTAATCATCCTGGCGTGACGCTCCGCAATCCGGAGAATGCTCCCAAGCCTAAATGCAGAGAAGTGGGGATGATGTTATGTAGTGCTTGACATTTAGACGACACTGTGACTCTTCCACCATGTGCCATCGACACGGACACTTGAGGTCGCAGTCGGGAATCGTAGGAAGCCGCATCGGCTCGATTTCCGAGGTTTGGGGTGTTCTGGACCACTATGCCAGATCAGTCCCTGGAGCCACGGATGTGGAGATGCCGCACGAGCTGTTACGCGTCAATCATTACGCGACTGGGATCGAAGAGACGTTGACTTGTCTCTGCACATACTTGTAGGAGATACGAGGGCGAGAGGCTTGAAACAACCCTGCAGGTTGACATCTTCGGGCAGCGCTGCTCGAGCAGATTCTGGCATTGTGTCCCTTCTGCAGGTGGCTGAATGTGGCTGGTTCAAGCTTGAATTTGAGAGCATGACTGATGCGGTTCCATCCAGACATCACCTGAGGCACGTTTCCAGACGCTGGCCTCCTCTGGGTGCTGCCTACACTCAAAGCCAGATATCATGTGTAGGCGGAAGTAGCAGGAGGCATCGGACGCAACGATGGGCCATCAGTTGGCCATGCCGGCCAATTGGCGACCATTCGCCACCGTGGTCGACTTCTGGCAGAACTATGTGCGAGACACCCGACACTTGTGCCCTCGCGCGTGATGATGGAGGCAGGGCAGAGCATTATTTCGGTGGGATCTTGATGCTCCTTCACACTTGTACTGTAGCATGACCGAACCAGTTTTGTGATGTTGCCTGCTCACAATACAGTCAGCTGCCAGGACTTTGATCGGTTCATATGAAACTTGCACACTGCAGGCCATGGACTATGTTGCATTGTGTTGTCACTCTTCGATGCAGCAATAAGCACAGAAAGCCAGAGCGCGGAGCTTCACCTGATGGCATCATCTGGCTCCGGCGCCCACGGCGCCGGCAGACGCAGCTGCTCTCCCCCGCCATACAAACAGCAGGTCGCCTGGGGTAGTCTACTCCCGACAGCTGAGATAGTTAAAACCCAAGAGCATCTGGCACGAGGTACGCACTATAGATGACATGTAGAAGTGATTCTTGACGCAATTCGGAGAGCAGGACCTACGAAGCATATATTGGAAACGATTGAAAAGGTGCCTCATGCCGGCCTTGCTACAAGCCGAATGCGCCCAGCCTACCTCGTGCGCGGGCTTAAGGAGGCCAGATCTGCTGAATCTGTAGTTGGGCAAGATATTGAGCTTGCGAAGGTGGTCAGAAAAGACCGGATGGAGGGCCGTTGCCGATGTGTCGAAGCCGACTGCTGTGCCATACCCTACCATGGCTGGCACCACCGCGCACTTTGGCTTACCTTCAGCTTGCCCTTGGCGGTTCTGATCCTTGAGTTTTGCTTCGCAAATTACCAGGCTGAGCCCGAAATTCTTTGCAAGAGGCAGGCTCAGCCGGCAAGTCAGGTGCTGCTCCAGCTCGAGTTTTCATGACCAGGTGCAAGATGGGACCAGCCCGTAATGTCTACAGCGAAGAAGTGATGAGGGCTTTGAACACCCGAGGCGGTCTTGGCCCCGGGAACATGCGTCGCTGCACCGTTTCAGAAGCTCTTCGGCATGAGGTCCCATCTGGACACGCTTGCTCCAGGGCGAAGCCGAACCGCGAGGCGATAACAGCACGTCGATGTTCGCATTCCGGTGCCACTTTGCTTGGAGGCTTTCGCAAGAACTGAGACACTGAGCATTCTGCCATTGACCTAGCTCTGAATCCTATGCCGAGCTTGTTTAGTGTCGTCGCAGAGCCTTCATATGTCCGATACAGCCGACAGATCAGGAAATCGTATAAGTGCATCAGGGAGAGGTGAAAGAGGTCGGACACACGGGATACATCCAGGAAACCAAACCTGCGCCTGCGGCAGATAGTTCGAAGCGCCTCCTTGAAAAGGATGCGTGGAGAGCATTACAAAGCTGGGGCGAACCATGGCGTGCTTGTCACAGATGTGACGGCGAGCAATGCCCTAATTGCCAAGAAAGCTTAGAGTTGACCACGTTTTGGTTGACTTCGCCATGTCGGGACTAATTCGGCAGTTTCTTCTTTGCAGAGACTTCGGCCACGGCTGGACGCTAAAATTTCTGTGCAGTGCCCATGCAGCTATGCCGCCTATGCCCCCCCCCCCTTCAAAGCTTGTTTCGGAAGGCTCCCTGTGCACAGCCCTTGCCAGGGCAGCACATGTGCTGGGGTTTGTGCGGTTATGGTCGTGTGATGTCGTGTGCATGAGTCACCGTGAAATGTAATATCTTTTCTAGACCTGCAGGCTGCACTGCACGCTGGAGGCATACAGCATGATGCGAATGCCAGAGCCCTACATGCCCTACATCGAAGCACACGCAGCATTCTCGTGTGCAGGTACTGCATGCCTGACCGTCAATGTTGTGAGCTCGTAACACTGGGTGTTTTCAGCGAGAGGCCCCCCGAACGGCGTTCTTGCGCATCCTTTGCTTACCGTGATGGAATGCGCTGCACATCATTGCGTTTGTCCGGGTTGCGAGACCGTATTGCGTCTGCGGGTCTTTCGTGGGACCATAGCTGCCCATGGTGCCCGAGAAGCCCGGGTCAATGCACCAGAGATGACTAATGCATGCAAATGCGCCGCCCAGGTTCCAGCAGCGTGGACAGCGGTTTCCGGCCCTCACCGCCCACTGGGATGGGGACCTGAAAAGCAGGCCCTACCGGCGTGCTTTGTCGAGTTTTCCAAGCAGCAAAGGAGAGGTTCAGGGCCCAGGGTTTGAGGAAGGGAGGACAGCCATTCCTGAGCTGCTCAGACTCCGGCCTTTCAAGTTTCGTCCAAATCGTAAACCAGAGTCACGTAAATGAATTCATGTTCCAGTTTGCGTATGGAGTAATCAAGCCAAAATGATCGGACAGATGGCGGTGACGCAACCCTGCGTGCGAAAGCACAGCGCCAGAAGTGAAAAAAATATTTGGTTGTGACTGGTTGCGAGCTTGGAGCTGTTGCGCTTGTTTTCCTGGAGATGCTTCATGCGGATGCCACTAGCTTGGCTTTTCGGGCACTGTTGCAAACTTCCCCTCAATCTGCATCAGCACTGCTTCAACGCCGGCATTTCTTCTGTTTTTTGCTCCCCACTGTGCCACCCAAGACACTTCTTCCTTGCTCCTTTATTTACATTCTTTACTCTTGATGACCCTGGTCACCTTGCTTGTTTGCAGGCGCATAGACTTCGACTGATGTTTTGCCTACCGGCGCTTTGTGACTCCCGTTTTGCGACGTTTTTTCTCCAGATTCTTTTATGGTTTAGATTGCCCGATAGCAACGAGCAAGTCTTTACTGGACATGTTTTAGGTGTGGTGTAGGTGTAGTGGTTCACGGGACGAAACTGCCAGAACTTTTGCAACCTGTGCGTGCCAGCGTTGGCTCAAGCCGATTGTGCATGTTCGTTTCTAGCATTCAAGCACAACGTGCCAACAATATTTTGTACCAAAAGGGCAATGTGATGCAGCGTTGCCGTAAATATGGCAAGGTTCTTCAGAGACACTTCATTTGTCAGGCGTCTTCCATAGAGCAACTTGCCAGGAAGACACTCGCCGAACAGGAAGGTGGAGCGCCTGCCAAAAAGCCTCGGATACCCCCGCTGACCATGCCAGCAGATCCGCAGAACCATGTTTTCTTTTCTCTGCCAGGCTACGACAAGAAAGTTGTTTGCAGACGATGTTTCATGTGAATTTTTCCCTTCGTGGGCAGGCGTTGATGGTAAGGCCTTTTCCGCAGGCGCTTGATGGCGCGAGATTTGATGTGTCCGTTAATGCAAGTGTTGGCACAACCCACTGAGTTGAGGTTTGTCAACCAAGCAGTCAGCTGCAGCATTCACGAGATACAGCGCACCATATGTTTTGATAGACTGTTTGCCATTTTATCATGCACACATTGAGTACCCACGTTGTGAGACACGTTAGCTGTCCTTTGCCATGAAGCGGCCTGCAGAAGATGGAGAAGAGCCGCCTGTTAAGAAGCTTCGGACACTGCAACTCACTGGACATGTGGCTCAGGAAGACCAACATGTCTTCATTTCCCTGCAAGGTTCTTCTGAGAAGGTTGGCAAATTGTTTGAAGGCGGACATAGTGTTGTCTTCATCCGCAGCGGCGTAGCCACCGGCAAGACCACATTGGCGGAGCATTTGGCACGTCAGTTTCCCGACAAGTACGTCATGGTGCCCTCCATGGATGCAGGAAAATCAGATGTTTGGAGGGGAGGCACCATAGAAACCATCGAGAAAGCCACGGACAGTAAGATTGACAGAGATGCTTTAGCCTTCAGCAAGGCCCTGGCGCTGGCGAAAGAGACGGAGCTGACCCTCGTCGTAGACGAGGGTCACACGCTTTTTGCGTCATCAGATCTATGCTCAGCGCTCTTCAAGAGCAACGAAAAGCATCGACCAAAGCTTCTGCTATTTTCAGCCTCAGGCGATGCATCCGCATCCGAAAATCTCACAGCGTCGACACCTGTTTTTTTCACGCAGGCGTGTAGGCATCAGTCAGCGCCCATGCAGGAACTGATTTGTGGATTGCGAGACTTTCTTGTCCCAAGTACCAGACCAGTGTTAGGGTTTTGAACCTCCTTTAGTACGGGCCAATATGGTTTCTTTTTGCAATCTATCATGAGGCTATCAAAAGAGGCTTGAAAAGCCTGCCGGGGCCAAAACCAGCTCTGAGAGCCCAAGTTCATATGCAAGCCAATCACGGCAATCGCGTGCAATTGCCTGACAGCTCCTCCCATCTCTTCGTCAGCATCAGGTCCTTGGAGTGAGTTGGATTGCGGCCTTCCTGTTGGAGTGCTAGTTGAACGGTAGCGAAGGAAAGAGTAGCGGGCGGGCGAGCCATCAGTGCTTCCTATTCTACAGAAGTTGTGTCAACATTTTGGGTTGTGGCAGTCGCCAGTCGTGGGGGGCATCCGTCAATACAGGCTTGAGGTTCAGGATGCCAAGGCCTGAGATGGTCCAGACAGCCCGCCTTCTCCGTTTGCGCCTCATGGATTCATAGCTGGGGCAACGACTAGTGAAGCTGTTGAGCAGGGCTTTTATGCAGACGACCAGGTGGACTAAAGCCTGCCTCCGGCAGTGATGTTCCGATGGCTGACGGAAGCGTTGCTAGCGTGACCTCATTTTGAGTGTGCCATGTGTTACAGTAGCACGTTTCAAGCCTCCTCGCTTCAACGCCACACAAGCACTCACAGGCGGCGTGGCAAAAAATGCAACAATTTTTGGATGCGTGCTGGGGTGTTTGTCAGGACAACTTCTGAAATTGGTTGCTTGCCATTAATCTCGGGGCTATGCTTTGTGACTGTTGCTTCGAAGTAGGCGCAAACAAACGCAAAATAACAGTTTCTCCTCACAGTAGCTTGTGTGCGCGTATTTCGCCAGATCGCCCTTCAGCCGTATGGCAGTTTAGGAGTAGTCCTAGGCCGTGGTTACCCCCCGACGGCTGACCCTTGCATCCACACTGCAATAGGATCTGTTTGGGTGAGCGTAGCCGGTTGAACTTCGTCAACACATACCGTGGAGTGGCTGCAGCTTTAGTGCGAAAGACCATCGAGGCGAGGGCGAGGGCACTGCCCGAGCTGCGAGAAGACTGCAGCATGAGCTATCATCGCACGGTGTTTCACTTGCTGCCTTTCGGCTCGCAAGATGTGCTCATAGCAGGACCTTTGCAGATCGCCAACTAGAAGCACCTCTTGTGCACGCAGGTAGGCCTTGTGCAAGGATTGACGCACAAGTAGAGCACAGCCAGCCAGACAGTCTACACATGTCTACGCCGCTCAAAACGAAGCGGCAGTTCTCCATGTGAGCACTTCCTGGTGGATGATGCCGAGGCTGTGAGCATCAGCTTTCAGTTATTGAGGAAGGGTACTACTTTATCTACTTTAGCCTTTAGCCAATGTTCTTAACAAGGAGTGCTTCTTCGGAGCAGGCCTGGAACCCGTTTTTTCTTTTGCCGTGTTGTTTTGCATGTCAGCTTGCAGCCCAAGGAATCGCCACAGCCCTCGGACACTGCAAACGCAGACACCAGGCCTTGCATTTGTACTTGGCTCCTCCAACGCCTGCGAATGTCTACCGGGAGAGGCCCGATCTTGCATGTTCCGCCAGGCCCTCACCCGATGGCAGCCGCATGCTACGGCTACAAATCGTTGACGGCACAGGTCGTGATCGCATGGGAGTTCGGCTTTTCAGTGAGTTAGTTAGTGACAGGCCAGGAAAGACGAGTTGACATCCATGTTGATCCCACCACCACGGTGGCTCAGCTCAAGGCCTTCCATGTGTGTCCCAGCTTTCCATTTCTAGTGCCCGTGCTTCCCGCCAAGCGCTCGGGTCTCCGAGTGGCGGACAGGACGGCAACTACCTTGGCGTCGACTTTGCAGTCGGCTGGCCGGCCGCCATACAGAGTCACGAATGAGTCACGTACTTGGCTGCACTGTTTTAGGCGGTTACGCTGCGTTTTCCGTGGCCGCCTGCTGAGCCGCAGCCTGAGCCGTGCAGCATCGTGCAGCGCTGCGCGCTAACCTTTCATGAACTCCCAGCTGGTGTGTAGGCGAGATGGAGCCGCTGGGGAGACTGCTGCGGGCCCAGCGCCCGTCGGCCGAGTCCAAGCGAAGGCCACAGGCCACAGGTTTACAGACATGCCGAATCTCGCCCTGGCTTAAGGCCAAGCGGTGCCTTCCTGCAGTGCTACCTGCAGCGACCCTCTACAGTCGAGAGCGCCAGACGCCCAGCACAGCCCAGGGACGCCAGGGCATGTCAGGGCTGGGGACGTCAGATGACGTCAGGTCACAGTTAGGCTTTCTGTCAGGCAGACGGGCTTGAGCTCGACCCGCTCCTTGTTGCTTGGGCCAGGCCCAACGTTGAATTCAAAAACAGTCAAAGAGCCACGCGTTCTGCGTTCCTTTGAGGCTCGCTGGTGTTGGTCGGAATTCCTTCCCGCCTGAAAAGTGGCAGGACACGGTGACACCGTCACGAAGCTGTGCCACTTGGCTTTCGAAGCTCGCATTTCGTGCCAGGATGTGGTGTTCCACTGTGCATTTATCATCGGCCTGGCCGTCGCAGGATCCCCAGGGACTCAGAAATGCTTGTTGCGCACCTTCAGAACGAAAGCCCTATAGAGTGCCACAGGCTTGGTCAGCGTACCTGGGAAGCCCTGATGTCTTTGATGGCTTCGGGCGTCTGGCTCTGCGCTTCCTCACAATCTCCTGGGCCAGCTTCTTAGATGTGCTTGCCGCAACCCGTTCAATGTGGCTAGATGTGTTGCTGGGCGCGCATTCTTCCACGCGGCTTGTCCGTGCACCTCCCCATCCGCCCAAAACCATCTTGTATTGTCTGCACCTTCGAAATTTCGAAAGCAGTTCCGAAATGTTGCTTGCGCTAGAAGCTGAAGACACGGCCACAAGAACGGCAGGCGGAGGACAAATCCAGGTGTCGCGTCTTAAAGGCACGTGTTGCTCGAGTCCGTCACTGATGAAGGTTCGTGTAGGCATTCTGTCCAATGAAGTGCGCTGGCGATGGTGGGGCAGTGGTGAGCATCGGAGGCTTAAAAAGCAGTTCCGAGCTGTTGCATGAGCTCGGAACTGAAGACAAAGCTGCAAGATCAGTAGGCGGAAGACAAATCCAAGTGTTGCTGCTTGACAGCACGCATGGCTCCAGACCGTCCCTNAGCTGTTGCATGAGCTCGGAACTGAAGACAAAGCTGCAAGATCAGTAGGCGGAAGACAAATCCAAGTGTTGCTGCTTGACAGCACGCATGGCTCCAGACCGTCCCTCATGTAGATCCGTGTAGGTGCTTTCTCGAATGAAGGGTGCTGGCGATGGCGTGTCAGTGGTGAGCATCGGCGGCTTCAAAAGCAGTTCCGATCGGAACTGAAGACAAAGCTGCAAGATCAGTAGGCGGAAGACAGATCCAAGTGTTGCTGTTTGAAAGGACGCATGGCTCCAGACCGTCCCTCATGTAGATCCGTGTAGGTGCTTTGTCG